>JAPMUY010003779.1:0-95000 GCA_026901105.3 Galaxias olidus
ACTCCTGCACTTTATGTATTTGAAATATTTGAAATATTTTTGCACTCCAATTCCCACTGTCCATATCCCCCATCTGTACATATGATGTATATGTATATTTTAGTTACTTTTATATTATTTATGTCTCTGGTAAGGGTATTTTGGTTCTGTTCCACGTAGTGCTGCCGTCTGCTAGAGGCTACCGGAGTATCCGGGCACTGACGACTAGACCCGCAAACAGTTTTCAATGCGCATCACCACATCACAATCCTATGCACTCATTCATCAACACTCCTGCACTTAATATTTGGACTGCACTCCAATTACCACTCACCATATCCCCCATCTGTACATGTGATGTATATCTTAGTATTTTAGTTACTTTTTGTAGTATTTATTATTATTATTTTTTTTTTTTTATTCTGGTATGGATATTTTGGCTCTGTTCTTCGTAGTTGTTGCCTGCCTTGTCACAAGAATTTCTTTGCTCAGAATGATCCTGTATTATACTGTGCATTTGACAAATAAAACACTTTGAACTTTGAACTTTGAGTCTTGAATGTACGTTTTGTGCTCTTGTGGTAGATATTTCAAGGTAACACCAATTATCTCCACGATGTGAGGAATAACTTCATCCCACCCATCGAAGCACGGTTTGTGCGCGTAAATCCCGTCCAATGGCACCAGCGAATCGCCCTGAAGCTGGAGCTGCTTGGCTGCCAGTACCACACAGGTATGCATATGAGCCAATCAAATACCTACGAATTAGACCATGGTTTTTCTGCCTCTTGTCTTGCACGTTTGTTTCTTCACTTTATTATTTAGTCATTGTCTTTTAGTAAATTTTTTGGTCTTTTTTTTCCTACTTTCTCATTGGGCAGCGAGGCCACGGATGTTCCACCCTCCTCGGGCTCCGTCTCCTCCCCTAGTCACATACACCCCGCCCCTGCTCGGCTGGACCACCCATATCCCCGACATCCGAAACACCACCATGCCCCCCCACACCAGCACCGGTGAGTACAGAGGGCCTTGTAACCAGTAACCCCAGTTACATTTCCATCTGTGTCTGATACGAAGCAGTCCCTGTCTACTGGGGGCCGAGTTCTAAAGGTGTTTCTCCGTTCGTAGATGTTGCCTTGGCAGCCGTACTGGTGCCCGTGTTGGTCACGGTTCTGACCGCGCTCCTCCTGATCGCCCTGTGCGCCTGGCACTGGAGGAACCGGTAAGTGCTGCTGCTGTACCGCCTCGTGTCTCCCTCGTAGTCTCACACTGTCTTTACGTGAATCCCTCAGTGACATTTTTCCTTTTCTCTTTACAGAAACAAGAGCTCAGAGGGAGCCTATGATCTCCCACAGTGGGACCGCACAGGTAGGCCCTTCCGGAGGGTTAGCGACATCGCTTCCTGTGTGAGAATGTAGTGTTGTTTTCTGTCACGTTTCGTGAGTGTTGACGTGGTTTGTGTCGTCCGCCTTAGACTGGTGGAAGAGCATGAAGCAGCTGCTGCCTTCCAAGATGTCTGAAGGGGAGGACTCGGTGCGCTACAGCAGCAGTGAGGTTGGTCGGCTCAGAGACAGGGGGGCGGCCGCCAGACTGAGACCTGAACCTGCAGGTAAACAACCTTCAGCGTTACTAAGCACCTTAAACCGTTGCCTCTGCTTACCATGTTACGCTAATCAATCTTTGAGAGTCATGTGTTAAAATATTCCTTTTCTCTCGCCTCTCTAGAGTACGCCCAACCTCTGGTGAACAGTGCGATGGCGTCACTAGGTCAGAGGTCAACCTTCAAGCCTGAGGAGGGTTCCGATCCAGGCTACACCGACCCTGACCTTTATGATGCTCCCATGTCACCGGACATCTACCACGAGTACGCTGAACCTCTCCCCGCCTCTGGGGTGGAATACGCCACACCCATCGTGATTGACATTTCCAACCACCTATCAGGGAGCCCAGCGCTGAGCCGACCGAGTGCGGTGTCCAACTTCCTGGGCCGTGGACCTGCGTCTATGCTGGCGAGGACAGACAGCGGCCAATCAGGGGTGTCGGCGTACGACACGCCCAAGAACAACCCGGGACAGGCCACGCCTACCGGTGAGCTGACCTATCAGGTGCCTCAGAGTAGCTCCCAGAAACCAGTGGTACAGACCTGAGGGCTAGAGGGGTGACCTTGAATTAGTATGGCGTGAATCTAGCCTTTCTCCTAACCCTAGCCCCGCACACAGTCCCAGATGCAGAGACCAAGGGGTTGATGGGGAAAAGGTGTCCTTTTTGTGTGCTCTTGGGAGTCTTGGAACGAACACTACCTTACACCTCTCTGGAGATCTGTCTGTATGTGTAGCTGTATGTGCCTTGCCCTGGTGTGCTCCTACAGTGCCGTACCAGTCCTATCACTGGAACCACAAAGATGAATGTGTATATGTGAGAGACGAGGGTGGATATGGAGTAGAAGGGGGACAGGAGAGAGCTGACTACTGTTCAATGTAAGAATATGTCCCCTCTTTGTGATTTTGTATTTTGTCAAACTGTGATTTTTCTTTAATTATATCTGCTATGTACTGAAATGGGTCCATCTATAGCTAATTTCACTGCATATGCTGCAACAAATCCCATTTTATAAAAAAGAAACCCGGAAAAAGGCCAAAGGTTTACCATTTTGTGAAAAAGAAACCCTGAAAAAGGCCAAAGGTTTACCATTTTGTGAAAAGGAGCCTTCTCCTGCTAATATAACAACGGTACGTTATGATTTGGTGTTTTAGGCGACTCAGATCCTATGTCATCCGGAGTGAAATAGGGAAGGTCATAACCTGTGTTTTTAAAAAGATTTGTCAAATGATTTATTTTTTTATTTATTTTTCTTATTTGAGATCCTGCTGAAAAGGACAGACTCATGCAAAGAAAGCTAAATATGTTACCAACCACTATCCATACAACAATGGCTTCCTTTATGGAGGAAAATCAAAGAATGAATGGTTGCACTGTTGTCATCACTGTCATGGACACCTTGGTTTGTCTAACACCATTTGGTGAAAAGTAAAAAAAAAACAAAAAAAAAAACAAGGACCAAGAGTGTCTTTTTCAGACACTGTCTTAAAGAGGCACAGTCCAAGATCTACGAAGTAGCCCAATCATAGAAAATGTTTCTTATCTTTAAATGTTTGTTACGATAGACCAAATGTTGCCTTTGTGTTAACCTGCAATTTAAAATCGCACCAAATGAATAGTACACAACAGTTTGTAAGGAAGATAGGCAAACCAAACTATCACTACAGTAGTTTAGTGTTAGTATAGTTTACCCCACAGGTCAGGTATGTAGGTCATTCAATGCAACAGTGCTTAGAAAGGTAGGGATCTCAATAACTAGTGACCAATCAGTCAATATATGAATGTTCTTTTCTGTTCACATACATGTATTCTGGTGAGTAAATGTCTTGTGTTTGTGTTAAATTGTATATGGTGATCTTGACTGTATGATTCAACCTTCATAAATCTAAATATACTGTACGCTTTTGACTAGTCATAGCTCCTATATGTAGGGGATTTCAGGAGAATCATCCCGCAGTGGTACCTACCTAGTCTGAAGTATATCCCTTCTTTTTGTCTCATCTGCGCTGAGGAGAAAGAGGACCATTGCTTGAGCACAGTGTCAGCACAATATCAGGCTTTTCATTGCCATTAGATGTGTTTTTTTTGCTGATGATAGACAAGTGGAGGAAGCTTCTCAGCACTGCGGAAATGTAACCCCAAATAGATCCCTGAAAGTGAGTGGGTAGTGTCTGTGATTGTATAGAGAGAAAATAAAGACTTTACAAAAATAAACCCATTTTATTTCTATAGTTGTTTCTGGTCAATTGTCTGCTTTTATATATTTATTTTAAATTAAAATAAAAACATTTTGTTCATGTCCCTAGTGCAGAACCATACAATACTAGGCTGAATATATTAAGGCTGCCACCACATGGTCAAATCAGGGAATTGACACATCCATTTATATGGCATCAGTTAGCCGGTAAACAGAGCTAAAGTAAACAATCTCATTACTGGATACTGCATGTATTCAGTTAAAACTGGACAAGATCAAAATATTTCAAAAATGTCCGTACATAAATAAATCCTAAACAGCACTTTTGGAGAAAACTCCACCTTCCCAAGACTCTCATATTTTCTTTTTCTGTTTGTATAATGTTTTATTTAAATACCCCCCACTACCACACATTATTGGCCAGTTTCTATTATGGTATTTTGTAATCAACTTATTCCACTGTCCTACTTCCTCTCCTGCACCACCCCCTTCACTCTTCCATGTTCTTAGCGTTCTTGCCAAACTTCCACCAGACGACAGTGAGCACGATAGCGACGAGCAGAATCAGCCCGCTGGTCACCAGGTAGGCGATGGGCAGGAAGTGGTTCTGACCTCCAAACCAGCTGACGGTTGTCAGGATCACTCCTTTCCTGCCACGGAAGTACTCCACTGGGAAGTCTGAAGGATTCGTGAGTCAAGGCTGAAAATAGCTGCCAACAGCAGATAAACCTCCTCTAAACATACGTATGGCATGGTCAGCCTATTTGAAATACTCAAAGAGTGTGTGGAAGGAAGGATACTGTAGGAGATTTCCATGCTGTAGTTCCCTGCTGGGAGACCCTTGCTGAACGGCTCAAAGTTACGGTTCAGCACCCCGTAGAGCTTCTTGAAGTTGGGGAAGGCCGCCTCCCTCATCCAGACGATCAGGTCGTCGTTGATGAAGCCATTGTTGTTGGGGTCACGGGGGTCCAGTTCGTACACGGTCTTCTGCCAGTATGGCGGCCGAACTGTGCCTGAAACAAAGTGCGACAGTGTTCGATGAACAGTGTGTCATGAGCACGGTGCCCTCCAAACGTGGGAAGATCATTCCACTGTGTCACTGACACATCAAGAGGTGAAACAGTGTTGTGCCGTGCCACTGATCCAGTAACAGACCTTCAAACACCTGGGGGAGTGTCTGGTTGTCCTCGCGGGGGTTGCGGTACTTCACGTTCTTGTCTGTGTACCAGGTGATGCCCGACCTGTGGAAAGGGACCTGCTTTGGCATCGCTGTCCCTGAACCATGGTACATCAGAGTGAAGGAGTCTGAGAAAACACACACACACACACACACACACACACGGACATGGACATGGACACACACACAGCCAAAGAGTGGGGGGATGTTGAGATGAAAAGCACAGTTATTAACAGAACAGAGAGACCGCAGAGGGGTGGATGGTATTTTACCGTTAAAGATGCTGTTGGCTACGGCACCGCAGGGCGCAATAGGAAGTCCTTTCTCGTCCCTCGCAAACGGTTCACAGTACGAACTGGGATTCTACAGAGTAAAGAGGAAAAGGTAAAGAGAGAACAAAATAAAAAATACTTGAGGAATATAACTGCAAAAGAACAAATGTGTTCAGTTACAAAACTAATAAACTATGAAATAAAAGAAGGAATTTCCCAGACACCTTTAGGTTTTTCTTCCTCCCGACCATCTGCCCATCGTCCCTGGAGTCCATGTATCTCCGAAGGTTCTGATGGAAATTGCGAAGGCCGTAGTAGAGGAACACGTTCCCCTGGAAACAGGAAGAGGAAATACGTCATCGCCAAAACTCTTAGGTAGAGTGGTAAGCAAACCTTGGCTGAAATTCAAGACTGACCACTTTGGATTTGTTTAAAAATATTTCTCGAAACGCATGAGTGCACATAAGTATATTGTACACAGTGTTGATAAGTGTGTACTGTTTGAGAATAACCCAAGCCTTGATTCCACTCCGATGTTTACCTAATGGCCCCTCACCTTGAAAGCTTTTTCAATAGAAAAGACCACGGTGCAGTTGCACTTATGAATTGCGTTTCTGGAATTTTTGCGCTGCTCAAAGCACTTATCGCAAGACCCTGCTTGTGTGTAGTCCACCTGTGGAAATTAGCAAAGTATTAAGGAAAGCAATACATGGTGATGCTTCCTTTTCACGACTGACAATTCTCTCACCTTTCTACTTGAAATTTAAAGTTAACTTTAGTCTAAAATAATGTTCCTTGAACAGATTTTTCTATGCAGCTCATATTTATGACATCTACATCGCTCTACTTATCTTATCAGAAAATCAATGCAAACTTTAAGGTGCCTTACCGCGGATGAGGCAGCGCCAGTGACTGTGTATTTTGTCTCGTTTCGTACACAGTTAAACAAAACAATATCAGAACGTAAAGTCTGCACAACACACACACCCCAACACATGCTGACCTACCTTCACTTCCTGTGTTCTCTGCACGGTGAGAAGAAGCCACACTCCCAGCAGCATGCACAGGACAGCCATTATGTAGAAGAACGGCAGGACCGTGTTTGCAGTAAGCATGGGAGACCAGGCCGGCAGCCTCTGCTGCTTAAAAGCCGAGTTATCAGGCCTGCGAGCCAGGGGCCCAGCGTTGGCTTTGGACTTCCCCATGACGGAAAGCCTTCGAGGGGGGGGCGAAGGAAAGGGACACGGCCGAGTTCGGATTGCCGGAGAAACAGCAGGCTATGGTGGCAGGGTGCTTCTCTTTCTTCTCTTCCGGGTGTTTAATGTCCAGTGTTATCTCTCTCCCAGCCTTTGAAACGCAGCTCTGCTTGCCAACAGACTTTCCCAGTAGGCCTCACTGCTTAGGGGAGACCTTTGAAACAGGCGGCTGTTATTCATTAACCACAATTGTTTGCTCCACTTCCCTTTTCTGTGTCTTCAGGCCAGCTCTTTTTTTCTAAGTTGTTTCCCTGTCTTCTGCTTTTGCTTATCGACTACTTTCCTCCATTAAAACAAAAACATTGTGATTTAGTGAGAGCGGTGACTGTTAAAAATCCTAAATTGTGCATTTATTTCCATAACTTTAACAAAAACGTCCTGCTATCTGTTGAACTTCCTGCAATGTCCACGCCGATGTCAAACGCTTTGCTCACAGGATGTTATGATAAACAGTACTTCCTAGTGGTGGACTACACTCATGACCTCACATGCTCAGTGGGAGGGACACCCCCCCCCCTCCGGGTGAGAGTAAACAAACAGAGAGAGGCTGGTTTCATTCAGAGACCGTTTATTTCATCCACCCCACTGGGAGACGGTGCCGGGCTACAACACTGGGAACGTAACGTCACACTGTTTACACGGTCGCTCTCTGGAAATAGAAAAACGCAACAACACAAGTTTCACACTGAGACTAAAGGGAAAACAAACTGGAGGCCGCTCGATGGCAGGGGTCGCTCAGCACGCCGGGAAGAATGGATCCGTGACAAGGGCAGGAGTCGTTTCTGTTCTGTGCGAACGAGTCTAACGTCAACATCACTCTGCTGCTGCTTAGAAGAGGCCGATTTTGGTTTTGCCTTCCCTGCAACCTTTCAAGATGCCCGTATCCAGCAGCTTTAGCAATTCCCTTTTGATCTGAATGAGAGACAAAAACAGAAAACAATAAATAGATATATCCCACTGCCAACAAGTATTGTTTTATGTCCATATTAGTTTTACTGTTATGATAATAATAATAATAATAATAATAATGATAATAATAATAATAATAATAATAATACACACAATACAACCCAAGCTAACCCAGAATAACTTTTAACCTGGCCATATACCCATTATAGATGCTTAATCTACGCAATTCTATTATAAAGGCCCAATGCAAAGAATGGGTCAAAGTTCCTGAGGTATGAGCGCCTCAGCTCCTAAGAAAAGAATGAGGTCTTTCACAAGTTTGCTCAACAGGGGGCAGCAGCTGACCTCGGGGAGATCCACCATCCTACGCAGTTTTTGATCTCTCCAGTTCCAATCCAGAACCAGATAGCGCAACGCCTCGGGCTTCAAACCCTCTGTGAGCGGGGGACAAAAGAGTTCACATAAGGCCAACCTTCAGAGGATAACAAACTATTTATTTAGGGTCTGTTGGGTTTTTTCTCTCTCACCGTTCTCAACGAGAGAGCAGAGTCGCGCTGGCGTGCCCACTCCAATGTGTGTGACGCCCTTCCCTAGCAACTTCACCTGCTCGTCCACCTGCACAGAGGATAATAAAGGAAGAGCAGGCAAACGTACACACGTCACAGACATTATACACACACACACACACACACACACACACACACACGCACACGCACACGCACATACACAGTTTTCTTTTTTACTTTTCCATACCTTGATGTGCTTGGCGAAGAGTTTCAATACTTTGGCTTCCCCCTTGAACGCAGTCATCTGCCTGGAGAGTAGAGAAACGAGGACGAGCAAATGAAACCCCGACCCAGAGAAAAGGAACAGCAGAAAGGTTGAGGTAATCCGTTTCTCTTTTTTTCTTTAATGTTACTCACTTGATGAGCTCTATGGCTCTGAGGGCAGAGCTGCTGACGATCAACAGAACCACCGCGTTCTTCTCCGTGTGCTGCTTCTGGACCTTGGCCCATTTAGGACATACTGAACGTAGACAATGGCAAACAGAAAACAACGAGACATCATGGTTTTTACAGCCTTTCTATGTGTAGTTATAACTAAAAAAGGACGACACGGAAGTAACGGAGCCGGGCTGAACAACAACAACAACAACAACAACAACAACAATGACAACAACGACATCAATGACATCAACAACCACTACTCACTTTCTTTCAGGTAGGAGGAGAGCGTGTGTGTCAGGTCATTGCAAGGTAGGAAAGAGGATTCTACCGGAGAGCGAGAAAAGACGGACAGGTTTTAACGCGAGCCACCTCAGCAAAAATCCTCCTCTTTCACTCTAAACAGGGAGAGGCGCCAGCCTCAGAGGTCAAAGTGGTGCCATTAAACTCACCCTGCAGTTTGAGTTCCTCCAGCTCGATGACGGAACGCTTGCCCGCGAAGCTGTCGTCGATGACCTTCTGCAGGTCAGCCGGGCAACCGGGCTGAGGTTCAGTGGCGGCTAGGACGTCTGTGATGGTCTTTTTCTTGGAGGCACACAAAGAGAAGGGGAAAGCGCGTGGTGAGCGACGGCCAGGGGACCGTGCGTGTAGTTCCTCGGTGGAACAGCAGGTGTCTCTGTAGGACAGACGTCGTCGTAGCGCTCACCTTTCTCTTCCTCTTGGGCTTCACGGACTCTGTTCCTTCCTTATCTGCTTTCTTTTCTGGAGCGACGAAACACTCTTTCTGCGTAGATAACAGAAACAATAGCAGATGGTCTATCAAGGCTAAGAATTCAAACCTTTATACATGTATACTTCATTATTAAAACTAAAAGAAAAGTAGTTTGAAATGTGGAAACCATATATGCACTGAAGTGAATGCACCAAACACAAACGATCGTACCGGTTTAGGCTTTTTAGTCTTCTTGGGCTGGTCGGCTGGACAGACAGGACTTGGTTGAATCGTGGCTGCGACCCCTGTGCTTGGCTTTTTCTTTAAGGCACACAAAGAGACAGAACACGTAATGAGAGCCTGCCAGGGGATTATATGTAAAGTTCCTCTGCAGAACAGCAGGGTGCCTATATGAGACAAACGTCTCTGTTAGCGCTCACCTTCCTCCTCTTCCTCTTGTGCTTTTTGGGCTCCGTCCCCTGCTCCCCCGGCTTCTTTTCTGGAGTTGCGGCACACTCTTCCTGTATGGAGAAAAGAACGACCACACGTTGAATTACAAAGGACAAAGGAGCAAACCATTTCTAATCATGTATATTCATTCGTTAAAATGAGGTCAACATCATTTGAAATGATTGACACGGACGAGCGTACCGGTTCCTCCTGCTTCGTCTTCTTGGGCCCATCAGGTTGGTCTGCTGTCGTTTTCCTCTTCTGGGCTTTGATCTCCTGTGACGGGGCGTCTTCTCCGGCACCCTCTTGCTCCACGCTCATCTCTTTGACCTCAGGCTCACACACATCTAAAACCAAAGAGGCACACACTCGTTAACAATTGTATATCTTCCGATGTATTTTTTTTTTTTTCAAACACTAAGCTATATTTAGAGAATGGACAAAAGGCTCTTTCTCGAGGGCTTTCGTTTATTACGGGCTGCAGACGGCTTTAAGGACGCGTCATATCATGGCCACGCTAGAGGGACACCGTTACGCCACGGGGCCCACTTTTCACTCTATGGCTGTCGACGAAACGCTAGCCCGCTAACAAACCCAGGCGTTAGAAAGTCGTCAGGTCTCCCCTTGTTGATTCATCAGACACGAAAATACGGACACAAATATAGACGCAGAAAAACTCTGTTGTTGCACAGAGATACAGGTTGGATACAGGTTGTGCAACAGGAGCCCTTGGATACAGGTTGTGCAACCGTCATCCAAAGCAGCCAGTTATCTTTAGCCTGCCTCAGCCTCCTCTGACGTTCCTCCTCCTGGTCTCGGTCAGGCCATGCTGTGAGGCCATGCTCTCGCCCCCATGGAGCCAGGTTAAAGGAAAATGCCCCCCCCCCCCCCCCCGCTCATAAATACTTCTGGTTTAATTTAAAACACAAACACTGACCTATTTACGAGCTTGTTTCTCAGTGGAGTCCTTTGTGACCGTGTAACAGCCAAGAGACAGAGCACGAGGGGAGAGAAAAACAACAATCCCTTTTTCCTACTCACGTGACTTACGCCTTACCAAAACAGCTTGGACACCTGGGAATGATGTTACGTAAGTATATCATGGACCCGGCAGACTGGCTGAATGTGACCGGGGTGGGGGGGGGGGGGGGGGGGGGGGGGGGGGGGGGGGACGGACTACATCGCACGGCCAGGCTTTACGAGCTCTGACCCAAGCGAGTTTGATTGGTTGATGAGTTCATGAGCTGAGACACCTGGTCCTGTCTTTGAGTGACCCCCCTCGTAAATAGCACCCGCATACGCCCGCCGGGTCCGTTCTCTTAAGCCCCACTGTGTGTCGATGTAAAAAAGGTATACAGCCTCTGGACAGCTAGGCCCACTGCTACCAGTGATTATAAACGGGCTCACACTTTTGCCTAGCGACACACTTCCATCCTATGTGCTTCTGCAAACAACAATCTATACAAATCTGATCGCTCTCTTCGAGACTTTGGCTCGGGTGCTGTTCTGCTGAAAGGCAGTTTCCAATCCTTCATTAAACCTAATTATAATTGGTTTATTTATGGGACTCATTATATTTAAAATAACCTGTTTAGGTTGCGAAACTGGCATGTGCTAGTTTATCGTGTTCAACTTTGCACAACCTATTACCCTAAGTTAATTTACAACATAGTTCGTGCTAATAGTGGCACATAATGGAGGAAACAACAGCAGAACAAAATCTATTTATTTTAAGTACCTTAATTTAACCAGCACTGGCAAAGAAGGACATTTACCGGAATTCATTTCAAACTTGTAAAGGCGACTTTATTTAGCAATATCCCACCAGGAGGGTATTTTTACAGTTGGCTTAACATATGGTGGCACTGCGATGTTTTTAGCAATGGCACATTCCCCTGTTTGACGTTTCAGGATGCTGTGTTCATTAACAGAATGTCTGGCATTGCTGACAATGACGTGCATTAAGCCAACATGTCGCTTAATGTATCACAGTGACAAAGCTCTTTCAACACAACACTGAGGTGCCTGAGTGTACTGAGCGCACGGAGGATGTGTGCCGTGTGTGCACTCTGTCTTTGTCCCTTTTTGCAAAAAAAAAAGGTGTCACTGACACAATCTTTGAAAGCGTAGCTGGCCCATTATGTCTCTCTCTCTCTCTCTCTCTCTCTCTCTCTCTTTCTCTCCCTCCCTTTCTTTCACTCATCTCCTCCTGTTGTCACCGTCATTCCGCCCCGTCTCTGACCACGCTGCCATTACCTTTTGTGTGTTTCCATCACATTGTTTACCGAGTCTCTGTTCTCAATGTATTAACCTCTCTAAGGTGCCCTCACTCCCTTCCCTTCCCTGTTTCAGCCTATCGGTTTAGCCATATCTGAGCCATTTAGTTTGTCCCTCTTCTCTGGGACTATTTGGCCAGGGCAGAGAGGGTGGAAGGACAGAGGAAGGTTTGGGGAAGGCGGTGGGTGGGTGGGGGAGTATTGGTAGGGTTCTAGCAGGCTTTCTATTTTTGCCTGTCAGGACCTCGGCTGTCCACAAAGCCACACCCCCTGTCTCGTTCCCTTCATCTCTCTGCTGTGCTCCGATGCTTCATCCTCCTTTACAGTGGTCTGTCAGGTCACCGCTCAGCCCGTCTCCCCACTGTCATCCTCGCCACCAAGGACTCTGTCTATCTCTCACAGAAACCGAGGATTCTCTCGCTTTCTCTCTACCTGGACCACGGAGGGAGAGGGGACGACACACAAAGGACCACAAAGTTATAGACAAGAGGTGGAAGAGGAAATGAGAGAAAAAGAATAAGGGGAAAATAACAGAGGGCATATGAAATAAGAGGATTTCGAAAAGAGGGGTGGACCTTTAAAAAAGAAAAAAAAAAGAAGAAAAAAAAAGCCATCAAGAAACCGGAAGAGCCGGAGTGCGGTTGACGGTGCATCTTCCTTGCAGGTAAGCCTGTCAGTCTGCATGACTTCTCCTCTGCCCTGCAGGTACGCCTGTCTGTCTGCATGACTTCTCATCTGCCCTGCAGCTAAGCCTGTCTGTCTGCATGCCTTCTCATGTGTTTGGCAAAAACTGATCCAAGGCAAGGACCGGACCAGTCAGCAGGATGGACTGGACTGGAATGGAATGGAATGACGTGAGGACAGTTGGGCTGACAGTGATTGTTGTGACTCTGTAAGAGGATGTGAGAGCCATGAAACAGAACAAAACAAAGTCCCTGGGTGTGTTTCAGGTTGGCTTCATGCACCTCTCCTCTGTGATGGGGCTCCTCTTTAGTCACAGTGGTAACTAGAGTGTGTTCTGTGCTTCCTCTAAAAGAACAGGCCTCATCCATGGCCTAAAGCTAGCTCGAATGCAGCGGTGCAAGCCACTCTTCTGCTTGTTCTTTAGAAGGAGCCAGCACAGACAAAGGCTAGCTCTCCCTGGTAACTGTGTCTTTATTCACACACATTTCTGTCCCCCCCCCTCAAACATCCGCTGTGACCAGAGCTCATTGATGGGCCCTAAGCCTAATGTAAGAAGAAAGTGCTGAGGCGGCAGACAGATGACAGTAGACTTAAACCCCTACCAGTAATCCCTTTAAAACCCCAAAGACCTCCGTGACAGCCTGTCAAGGAAAGGGGTCTGCCACGTCTCCCTCTGACACCTGGATAGGCCGCTGATGGACGAAGCCAAGCGGAGGGCTAACCGGTTTAGTGCTACAGTAGCCACCCTGTGACCACTTTGCAGATGTCTACATTGGGACAGTTTGGAGAGAGCGTGTGCGGTTGGGTGTGTAACATAGTGTGTGCTGTAGGGGGTCACTGAGGGGATGAAGAGACAAAGTGGCTTTCCCCTTTGGGGTACGGATCATGTTTCCTTCAAGAATGGCTCTGGAGCTGGCTCTAAGAACAGCTCTATTAATATAACAGTGAGACAGTAGGCTAGGCTAGGTTAACTTCCACTGTGCATTGGAGCTGGCATGGAGACATAGCCCAAGACGTTTGTCTCCTGACTGAATTGTTTTTGTGCTAAAGTGCTAACTTTACCATTCAAACCTTTGTTAGTCAAACACAATTCGTCCGATGAACAGCTCGTTTCGATATATTTAAAAACGAGTGCCGCTACTGCTGCCAGGGCCAAAGGTAAGGGCTACCAATCCAGACTGTCCTTCCTCGCAACGCTGTGACTGTGCTTTGACAGACTGACGTCAGCGCTGTAAAAATAACCCTCCCCCCTCTGGAATGAGGATCACACTGAGGCCGGCATCAACAGTCAGTCATTTGTGGAGCAAAGAATAAGGCCCGTTTCGGGTTGCGTCTCAATCCACTAAAGTGGTTCCCTAATGTTCTCCTTGTGTCTCGAGGCTAAATGTGAATAAAGGTGAAGGTAATGTCTGAGATGGTAAACATCTACATTAGTTCTAGTTAACCTCTCAGGGCCTGGTGCAGGAGAAGACACAACTCCACCTGCTGCAAAAAGGTAGCGGAGAGGCAAAAGGTCAAGCACATGGTGCATGTTGACAATACAGCACGGCAGTTATCAAGAAAACTCCAGGCTTAGCATGCCAACCTCCACTGCATAGCAAAGAGCTTATATAGGCTATTTTCCCCCACGGACCAAATGAGGAAGGACAAATGAAGCAAGAGAAAAAGAGAGGGGCGGCAGTGGGCTTAATAATACGTTGTGGGGAAGAAAGGAACAACACAGATAAAATAAACTACAGAAAGAAATACTGAAAACAAATCAGGAAAGAACTAGAGAATTGTTAAAGGAGAGGACTCACACAACCTATACCTCTTAGACTACATAACATTATCAACACATGCACGGTCAGTTCCCCAGCTGTTGCTAGGGCGACAGTAGATGGTCGTCCACGGACGCAGGAAACTGAGTGACCTCATCCTAACTCGCGAGCCAGCCCTGGGTCCTTTAGGGTCAGGTCAGATTGTGGGTGACACTGTAAGCTGGGCCATCTCTGGGTCTAAAGACGAATGCAGGTCAATGGGTTTCCAGCCCACAGCCCCAGAGATCAATGACAACAAATGGCTCCTCAGGGAGGCGGTTCTGAAGAGAAATGGAACTCCCTGGTTGCCTTTAATGGCCCATCAATACAGGTGACTGGTTTTAATGGACGGTCAATAGAACCGACTGGTTTTAATGATGATCAATGGGTGGGTTTCTGAGGAAATGGAGGATTTAGCTCGAGACAGACACAACCCATGGGCTGATTGATTGGAGTTTTAAGAGTCAGGTAGAATGACACACACACACACACACACACACACACACACACACACACACACACACACACACACACACACACACACACACACACACACACACACACACACACACACACACACACACACACACACACACACACGCCCCTGAAATCCACAACACCCTCTGCTTGCCCCTCATCATTTTCCCATGGGGGCAGATAGCCTGAAGTGCCCTTCTCGGTCTAAGCTCTTAATCACCGCCACAGCTTACTCTATTAGGCTGATTAAAGATACCACTCCTTTGATGGAAGGCACCACTCTGACCAACAGGAAAACAGAGACCAATTAGCCCTCTCACCAGCAGCAGCCACTAGCTTCGTAGCGGCTAGCAGATCCTATCTCACCGGCTGTGTTTGGAATCGCATACTGTGCATTCTTAACATACTAAATATGCAGAAAAATGTGTGTGCAGTATGCGAACGGTATGTGACGTTTGAGTATGAAAAGGTTCTTGGATGACATACTGAAGGCTAATTATTTGGGAAAATGTTGAGTAACCAAGAGATGGAACGTGACACCCCAAAATGCAATGCGGCAACTTCCTCCTGGGTTGGACATGCTGTGGTTTCGATTACATGTTCCAGTTGAGTATACTAACAATTTCAGCGAGTCTTTGCAAAAAAAGTTGTACCAGGGCCAAATACTAGAGTATACTAGAATTTTGTTTTAGTATTCAGTACAGTATGTACACATTGAATATATAGTAGATATTATATAAGTATGTGGTTCCAAACATAGTCACTCTCTACATATGGAAAAGGGCTACTATGATGGGCCTGCACACAGAAGATGATACAGAAGTATTTTTGTGTGTGTTCACATGTAGGTTTGATGAGCTTCTGTAAAAGCAATAATACAGTCTAGCATCCCTTCAAATGAGTTTTAAGAATCAATAACTCATTTGAGGACAAGGCAAAAAAACCGAGGCTTTTCAAGGAGATTGGTGTGGTGTCTGTCTTGTCTTCCCTCTACGTAAAGCTCCTATTGAGCTGTGTGTTATTGTGGAATCAATAATGAATTTAAGGGTACAAGCATAAACTGATTGGCCAATGTAGTGGAATGATTCAATAGAAGGCAGAGAAAGATGGATTTACTGTGTCTGGTGAGAAATTTATGAGAGCCGCAAACATTCTGTCTGGCCTGCACGGTGTCAGGTCTGAGAGGAGAGGCTAATGCCCAAGCCCAAAGCTCCGGTAACCTCAAATCGATGCTCCCAAAAGATAACAAAACAAAACATTACGAATGTGGTCCGACCTCCTCTTACCTCCAATCTTAAATCCGTCCATAAAAAACAAACAAAAACAAAACTCGAGAGATTAGACGTAATTGTGAAGGAATAATCTCGTGACATTCCATACATAAATTGTTCGGGGTCTATCTTGCTATCGGTCAGTGTTCATGGACCGGGTTTTAAGTGTTAATAACTTATCATTGATTTTCACTATATATCCGACATCCAGCACCATAATCTATGAGCTAGCCTAGATGTATCAGATGATGTCGGTTTTCACACAAAGGCTCCGTGCAAGCAGAGAAGAAGGTGCAGTTCTACCATAAAGACAGCAGGGGGAGCAAAAGAAACACAATTTAGCTAACGCTACCTACCGGCATCTACCGAGCTGAGCACTCCTCTCTGTGGAAAGGAAAAAAAAACTGCAGAAAAGGTTGGGATGCATCCATTACATCTGTGACATGCCAGCGCACACCCACACACACTCCCACAACAACCCCCCCACCCCCCACGAAATCCTATACCGAAACCACACACATCTTCCTGAAGAGCTGTATATCTGCCAGAGTTTCGAGGCGAAACCTGACCTTGTGTTTGCTCTCCTCAGCAACGGAGGTTGACATCCACGGTTAAGAGAACAGCGCATTCCCTTCCATTCTCCCCGTTTATGTGAAGACACGAGTGCAGGCGAGCGTGTGTGAACGTTCTGCAACGGCCCAGTGTTCCACTCAAAGAGTGAAGTTAGGAAGGACAAACGCGGAACCACTTGTGCCTATCTGTTTACAGATGTATTGTGACGGTGTCACTTCTCAGCTGTTTCTCCTGTTCTTCTCTACATCTGGGCAGTGCTCCTCGGCCCGGGGTTTTCAGAAGGCCACGGAGCGAGGACACACTTCTTGACCCGAGATGCTGCTGTGTAGCCTTCTAGGAGACCCAGTGGTGTGGCCAGAATTCCTGTTCCGTGAACCCCTCTCCCTCTCCCTCTCTCTCTCTCTCTCTGCGTCACCCACCTCATAAAGACAGGGTCAGAGAGCCTTTTCAGTCCTTTTATTTCCCCTCTCTTTATTCGTTTAGCTACCTTTCTAGGATCGTGCCCTCCGTCCATCCAAACTGATCTGCCCTCTCTCTCTCTCGGTCTCCCTCCTGTCCATGTGTGTGATGTCTGCGATCGCTCGACAGTTTTCTATTCTGCTCCTCTATCAATCACTGCTGGCGGGACTCTGATGCAAGGAGGTAAGAATGTAGGATCTGATGTCTGAGTGAGCGAGGAGGATAAGGGCTGGTCAAATGTTTGCACACGGTCTGACGAGTGTGTGTAATGAGAACGCACACACACGCACACGCACACACACACACATCCTCGGAGGAAGTGGTTGAATTTCACATGCTTTACTTATTCCAGATAGTGACCTTCTGTCAAGGCCATGCTGCTTACATCATCACTCCTAAATGACTACAATATGACTGACTACACAATGGTCTGTTGACTTGTAACACTCAGCTCAGTAGTTTTAATTTGATAGACAGAAAAAGACGGCTGTGACTAACTGCGACGAGAAATGTGAGAGAAAACAACTTTAGTACAAAAGGTAAGACAAACGTGAACAGGCAGCTTCATTCAGCCAAGAATGTAACGGCTCGAAAATTATTAGGGGAAAAGATTTACAACTCGCTCGCTAAGTGGGCAATTTTACCCACAAGAAATAAATTGCCTGATCCTTATAAATGACATAAATTCCTTTTCATGCATGAGTAACATCAGCTTGTAGCGAGGAGAGGGGAACAGACAGGGACAGGAGAAATTACAGGGAACAACCCCCACGGAGAACTGCCAGGCCAAAAAAACATCGAGCCGACTCCACAGAACAACATCAAAACCTTTTTTTTTCTTCTCCGGAGTCCAGGGACTTATGCTGAACTACAGATGGAGTGTGGTAAAAACCTGGCCATCCCGGCATGGCTGTAAAAGCTTGGTTCATAGCCTGAGGGACGGCTCGTTGGCGGCTGTATGACGGACGTCAGCGTAGTGGGATTTTCATCCCCGCGGCTCCCAAAAAGGTGACAGAGGGTTCAATAAGACCCCGAGCCAGAGGTTCAGGTGATGAATTCCTCGACTGTTCCAGAGAAAGGTTACGGCTGTTAGCAGCGTGATAGACGCCAAAACCTGCAGTGTCTGGCCCGCTCACTTATCAATGGCCATGAAGGGTGGAAGGGGGAAGCCGGGCTCAAACATTTAACACGTTCCGCCAGCCGCTTCAAACATGTGCCTCCCGAAATCAAAAGGAAAAGTATTTCAGGACCAAAAAAAAAAGAGGGTATGTTTAGAAATGTTTTATCGCAAAGTGCTGGAAAGTCACAGGTGCAAAGCATTACATTCAATCAAATATGTGGAAAGAACACTTGAATGTTCCTTTGCCTCCGCTTGATGTGGCATTACGCTTTGGGTAATATACCAAGTCTGCAATGATGACTGCATGAATGCCCCCTTACCCTGGAGACAGAAATGAACTGTCTCATTGGCCTGGTTCAGCACAGTAGGACCATGAGTGAAGTGAACACTCTATAATGTGAGCCTCGACACTAGAGTCAGACTACACCCATTCACGGCTTCAGAGCTTTCCCTAAACTGCACTTCAGCATGGTCCTTGTCAAAGTCCAGAAGGGTTTAACTCCTTTTCTTGGACGAGGTGTGCAGGATTCATTAAGTCTAAAGCCTATTACCCAAAGAAACTATTTCAAGTGTTGTTTGACTACAGCGATATGAGGGAACATCCACGATGGGTTCCAGAACTCTCCTCTAAAAATAGAGTTACGATTCCTCCTTTCCCCCCAAACCGTTAGTGAAGCGGTCCCAAACCCCACTGCTCACGCCAATGGGAGGGCGGTGGTAAAACCTCTGATTTAGGGAGGGCAGGGATGTGCCAGCTTGACACTGGCACTGGTAGACGTCGAGGGCTCCAGTACGGAGACACGGGCCAGCCAGCTAGCCAGCCAGCCATGACAGGTGGATGTAACGTGGCCGGGAGGCGGCTATAGGGAATGAAAATCCCAGGCCCACTCGCCCCTTTATTAATGGTTTTATGTACAGGTGATAAACCTCGCTGTGGTTTATTGGTGCTTACATAAGAGGGTGGGGAGGAATTCTCTTACGGAATAGGTGAGCATGAACGGCCTGAGATCATGTTAAATTCAGCTGGGAAACGCCATCTCTGCGTGTGTGTGTGTGTGTGTGCGTTGGTGCGTTTGCATAGGTGGGTCTGCAAGAGAAAGTGAGAAAGCGACCAAAAAGCCAAGCGAGAGAGTGGGAATGTTATTCTTGCTAAGCGTTAATGGTTTGGTATTCCCAGGGCCGCCGGGGCCCTTCCGAGCGAACTGGGGTAGATAGGTGAGGCAGGGGGCGGGCGGAGGGGCGGGTGAGCGGCCCTTAGTTGGTGATTTAGATAAATAAACAGAACGGGGGGGCCAGCCACATGTGCTGCCTGCCTGCCAGCCAGCCAGCCAGCCTGCCAAGGAACAGTCCTCAGAGGGGTAACCCTGGCAACCCGGCGCTGAGGCTGATGGTGGCCCTGAGCCAGGCCACACTGCTGTCAGGAGTGTTCAACACATGTGGGTGGTGGGCAAGGTGTGTGTGTGTGTGTGTGTTTGTGTGTGTCAGTATGCACGGTGTCTGGGGAACCTAGCAGCACACATGTCTCTGGATGGACTTCTCTGGCGTTATTAGCACCATGTGGACCTTTCCCCCATCCTGTTCCAGCCCATCACCTCAGACTGACTACACACTCTCTCCACACAGGAAAGAAAACATCATACGAAAATGGTCGTGACTCGTGTCTAAGTACGTAGTTAGTCCTTCTCTGTATAATGTTCTGACAACTACACTGATAAAAAAAATGCCTGCAACCAATTATCAAATGGTTGACTTTAACCCAGACCAACATGGCAATTGCTGACCTGCAATCAGAGAAACAAGTAGGCCTAATAGGTCTATTTGGTGCCCCACCCAGAGTGGCTGATCCAGGACCTTGGAAAAGGGCTGACCTGACTGTGGGGCTGGGGGGAAAAGTGTGTGTGACGTCCTGAGACAGTGATCTCTAGGTGCTAGTACACCCTGCCGGAGAGGGACCTTTAGTAAGAGGCTCTCGGGGCCTTTTATCATTCCTTCCATCGCCGTAAACGAATGGAGCGAGGGAGCGAGGGAGGAAGTCCAGACAGCTCCATCTGTCTTAGTGATTGATACGGAGAGGATTACACACTCAGCGGGAACGGCTCTCTTTCTATCGCCGTGCCGATTTTCCCCTTCTCTCTCTCGCCTTCTAGAATCTGCTTTCCCCACTCTCTCTCTCTACTCATCTCTCTCTCATTCTCTGTATTTCTCCTTCTCTCTCTGGCCCCCACTCTCTTTCTTTTTTGATTGTTCCGCTCCTCTTCAGAAAGACACAGTTGACAGTAATGCACAACAACATGCCAAATGTTTGTCTTTGTCCAATGTGAGTCTTATGGCGACCCGCAGTGACTATGCTCACCCATGCAGGGTTAATCGGTTTTCCCGCCTTCCAGCAGGCTATTCTGTTTGCTCCTTTGTGCTGGAGTTACTGAAAGCACGCTAGCGCCGTCCTGGATGACAACATGCAGCTGTGGCAGTTTGTGTGTCGCAAAGCCTCTCTCGTCCTTTCAGTAAACTGACATCTGAACACCATGTCAAAAAAAAAAAAAAGTTATTGATTTGGTGCAACGCTGGAAAACTATAAAATATATAAATATAGCCCCCATGACATCTTAAACGGTTTGGTTCTCTCTCTCATCACCATGACCCCCCAGTGATCTGAGGTAACTTGATAAGTCAAAGACTCCCGTCAAATGGTTGCTCTTCCCCAGACCCGTGTGTGCTTTGACAGGGGGAAATAAGGGGGGGGGGGGCTTGGTGAGGGAGGGTACGTGAGAACAAAGAGATGAGATCATGCCTCTGAACGCGCTCGCTTTCTTCGTCTAAATATGGGATGGGAATACGGAGAAAGAGAGGTTTGGCCAGCAGGCTTAGTTTGGGCTGAAGTCACACTCAAACTGAAACGCACGCATGTGTGCTTTTGTATGCAGGCACACACGCGATTGCTTACACAAACACGCACACGCACACGCGTGGGTCTTCTCCTCATATGGTCAGTGATTAGCGCGCTACCTCACTAGACCAGGAGATGACATAAGCATAAGAGAAACAAACATGCTAGAGCTATCTCTTTCAGCTCCCCAAACTATTATGACAAGGGGGCCTTATGGCTTTACGTTAGCCACCCGGGTTCGGAGAGAACCAATTTACACCTTTGGTTACTTAAAACTGTCACGTCACGTCATCTTAGAAAGCCTTAGCGGATAAACTCTGGGGCAAAAAAATCCTCCTCTCGTTCTTCCTTCTAACTTGTCTCTCTGTCTTTTTTTTCTCCGTCCCATCTCAGGGGATCTCAAAAGGGATGCGTCCTCAAAGCCCCGGCCTCGATCGGGACCAACGGCGGCGGACATCAGAGGCCCTCCCCTCCCTCAACGTTCAAACCCAGTGTGGAACGGGGGATGACGGGAGGGGAGGAAAGGACCTGTCGAGAGAGGACCTCCTGTTCCTTCTCAGTATGGTGGAGGGGGAGCTGCAGGTGAGGGACTCACTGGACAGACAGAGGCAATGCACTGCACTGTACTGTCACCCATGTGGCCAGGCCTCATTTAGAACTGGGCTGCGTCACACGTAAGTGAGGCGGCTACTACGACTGGAGCTCACGGACCAAACACTGTTGACCGTGGCTGACTAAAACAAAGAACATAACTGTGTTCACACACACACACACACACACACACACACACACACACACACACACACACACACAATGACAAATGTTCTTTATTCTTATTTGAGTGTCTAATCTATAATCTACAGTTCACCTTTACGATTTCCGTCCGTCTATTGAACCAGGCCAGAGATGAAGTGGGGGCGGTCCTAGAAGCAGAACGGCTCCAGGTAGCTACCTTGGAGGCCCACTACGGCTTTGGAGGCCCACAGAAGGTGCTCCGCGCCCTGCAGAGAGACTCCCTCCAGGCCCGGGCCTGGCAGCGTGAGGATGTCTACGTGAAACCCATGGCCGAGGTAACAACCCATGGTGATACGAAACACAAACTCACACAATTAAACACGAGGAAAAGGGGGCGGGACAGGGGAAACGAAGGAGGGTAGACAGTGGACAGTGAAGGGCAACGTGTGTCTGTGCCCCTCTTAGCTGGATCGCGTGGTGGGAACGCAGAAGAGGTGTGTCGGGCGGATGCTGGAGCAGCTGGAGGTGCTGGAGCGCTCGCACAGAGGAGCTCTGGGCCGGCTGGAGGAGCAGGAGGACCAACACAGGGTCTTCATCCAGAAGAGCGACGACCTCACCGCTCTGCTGGAGCAGGACCGAGAGAGGTGAGTGGAATCAGAATGGCCAGGGGGCACAAAAAAAACAAAAAGACATTCAAACCCATTCAAGACTTGCACTCCAGGCTCTTCCACTATCCAGGTGGGCGCGAGTAGCGCTAGGTGAGGTTAGCTCTGGAGGTGTGGTCGGCACCTGTCTGTCAGTCCACTCGGATTCCCACAAGTGCACGGGGAGTCGGGCTTTGGTGGCGGGTCTGGCAAGGGTCCGTTGGGACGGGTGTTCCAGCCCGGTCCCCCGCTCTGTAATAACCGGCACGCCTTTTTTCCTGTGTGAAAGGGCTGGGCTGCAGTGCTCTCGGTGGCTCAGCGAGCGTGTGTGTCTAGCCAAGAGTAACCGCTGACCTCGAGCCTGTACTTAGCGCTTCTGCTCTCCGACACAGACCATTACATCTGAACCCTGGTTAGGCGGCGCAGGCACTCCACTCCTAAACACATTATGACACTGACAGACAGACACACACACACACCCACACACACACACACACACACACACACAGAGACACACACAGACACACAGACACAGAGACACACACACACACACACACACACACACACACACACACACACACACAATCACTCTGCGAACACTAGTCTAAATTGGCAGCCAGTCTAAATTGGCAGCCCCTCGACCGCCTCATCCAACTTAGCATCACCCTAGGTCTGGGTGGCCTACGTCGAAAGTGTTCAGCCGGCTGGAGAGTCAATCTGTTTTACTGAGTGAAAACCACAGAGAGAGTTGTTAGCGGGCGGACGGTAAGGGGTTTGGAATCCAAATAGCCGGCATTCCGAGATGTGGCATTGACTGCGATTGTGGGAGGGGTCCTTGGTTCCATCAATCAAGGCTATTTGAGGCCCAGAGGAATGGGTCCGCTCCAGCCCTGAGGTCTCGGGTTGTTTCGGCTCATGTAGCGTCGCGGCGTTCTCTGTAATCGGGTCGGGGAGAAAGTGGACCCGGTGCTGGGCTCTCTGCCCCGTGAGGAGACTCAATGTCTGCTTCACTGTGCCAGGGGCCGAGTGCTCTACCAGTACACTACCATGCACACGCACACACACACACACACACACACACACACACACACACACACACACACACACACACACACACACACACACACACACACACACACACACACACACACACACACACACACACACACACACACACACACACACATGCAGGCCAACACCAAAGTCACTCAGCACAGAGTTCACCTTTGTGCATTACAGCACACGGAACACGCTTGCGAGGAATTTAGCCTAGCTTAGCCTTTGACGCACCTAGCAAGACTTTAATCCTCAGTTACACTTCAATCACTTCTGTTACATGGGGCCTTTCAAACACATCCTAAACACGGGGCCCAGCACACAAAGCCTTTGTCAGGCCGGCCGTCTAATGGTGATTAATACATGAGAGTTCACCTCTGATTATTACTCATGCATTCCTGGCTCTGCGGGGCCCCCTTTTCTTTGGGTTTCACCAGACGCTCTTCACTCAAAAGGCCTATTAGGTCCATGTGCCTACATTAGGTCCACCATGTGTGGAGCTGGATTCAGGAGGAACAGGGCCAAAGCACGTCAGGGCCGTGGAATGGGCCGAGCATGGGGGGTTTTATGGATTGAAAACGCAACACAGTGTGTTTTCTCTCACATTAGCCGACACAATTTTGCCTAATGCGCCATTATGGAGACAGAGATGCACAGAGGCACACTCAGGCAGGCGGGGGGCTGAGGTTAGCGCCATGCGATAAAGGCCATTCGTTTTGGACGCTGATCTCACTCGCCCGCTCCACTTCTCTCATCCCTCCATCGGGCTGCCTGTCTCATTCCTCTCATCACGAACATGACATCACACAGACCCAGCTAACACATAACACTCTGCCCCCCCCCCACAGACTGGGACGTTGCGCTCAGCATGGATATCTGTCTAGCACACTCGAAGTAAACAACCTTAGGCAATAAGCCATGAACATTTAAAGACACCCTTTTTCGCTCTCTCTCTCTCTCTCTCTCTCTTAATCTCAGCCCTTTTATTCCTTTATCTGCAGTAAATATTTAACAGAGAAACTATCCTCTTACTTTCAACCTCCTTTCTCTCCCTCTCAACGTCACGCTCTTGTCCTGCAGTTCTTATCCACGTCAAGTGATCGATACTTATGCCCTTTCCCCACTTTCTGTCAGCCTTCTCTAACATCCCAAAAAAGGACCCAAAAAAAAGGAGCAGCTACAAGTGGGTCTGTTAACATGTGCTGGCACCGGAGAATCTTCTAGGACACCGTGCCATATAATCTGGTGGTGGCGTGCCGCGCTCTAATCACCGTAGGGCACGTCTGATCATCGCCGCGTGTTAAAAGTCAGATTACATGTGTGCATCAAAATGCACCGGTGGGCTCGTTCTGACCTCAGCGATTGGAGCATGCGTTTGAGTCAGCGTGTGTTTCCTATGATCTGTCATTGGGCAGACAGGTCCTTCTCAATGTAAACCACACGCATATGTCCCCCCCCCCCCCCCACACACACACACACACACATACATACACTACACTGTACAGTGATGCATGCACGTGTTCTCTCATGTGGCCACATCATTTTGGAGTCACCTGCACTTCCAGAAATCCCGCAGACCACCCCTCAAACTCCTTAATGCCTCCGAAAACGACAGACTGATTTGACCACTAAAATCAAAACGTTACGCAGACAGAATGTACGATTAGAATGGACACAGTCAGTAGAAACACTTTAAAAAAGAGACAGTGTGATAGAACGAGGGAAGAGAACCATCCGTCCTCCATAAATCTCTGCCCGGGTTGAGCACAGTGACTGAGGGAGGAAGGGAACGTTCTCTCTGCTCTGCCCACGAGGTACGGGGGAGCGTAAACTTGGCCTTATCAGGTCAATCCAATGCACTCACGCTGAGGCCAACTCGGCCAGTAACGTGTGTGGAAAACGTGCATTCAGTTACCAGGAGAATCAACCAAAGCCTCACTGATGACGCGTGGCAGTAGAACTCAGCAAGCGGCCCAAATTGTTGGACCCCCTATGTAGCTGGAAAAACACTGGTTGTGTGCGGCTGGGATGATGTAGCCTAACCTACTCGCTCGTGGCTTAATGAAAGGATCAAATCGGGGTCTGTTGCATTCTCCACAATGCCCCTACATGGTCACAGGCTTTTCAAAAACGGTTGGGACTCTGCCCCAAACAAGCTAAGTTTAGAAAGGTATATCTTAATCTCTCCTGAAGGAATACAGAGACGGGGGAGGGGGATCCTCTCAAATAACAGTTTGATTACATGACTTCCACGTTTGAGGGCTTAGATGGAAGTGCCTTGGAGGGGTTCAATCATGCGTGTAATTGAGGACAGGCAATGAAACAGTCCGTCTCTCCTTGGGAGCGATACAAGATCCCGTAAACTCTGAGGCCTGGTAAATTAGTATAGTAAAAGAGGCTTGAGGACTCGTCTCTTGAACGTGGAAGGATACCATTTCCTCTTTTATAAACAACTCGTGTTCTACACAACATTTGAGTGGAGCATTAAAGCATAAAGCCCACTATTAGATTATATAGGGGCCTCTATAATCACATTTGTCAGTGTTGAGGCTAGCAGGCGTCACATGACAGTCTCCCTCTCCTGCTCTAGGAGGAGGACCTCGGTATCCTGTTGACTAACACATTACCCTATAGTCATGACTATAAATAGAGAAACGTTTCCAGAGAAATGGGTCTTGGGGCTGTTTTGGAAATGCTTCCTCGATGACGGCATGTCACAGGGGACATTATTTGATTCTTTAAATGGAGACTTTGGGGATTCTCCTCAAAATAAAAATACACACATTTGTCGTATAGAAAGATCAAGCTGCACTTAAGACATTATTCTAGGCTCTTTGAATGAAACTATTCCCACGAGAAAAGTCTTGACAAACAGTCCGTCTCTGTGAGGGGTGGTGTGTGTGTGTGTGTGTTTATCATGCTAATAGTGCTGCTGACATTTCCGGATCAGTCTCTATCATTCTAATCGTGGCAGATTAACAATAAAGGAGACGAGACCCGGCTATTATTTGTCATTCTTCTCTGCTTCCCCTGAGCCCTTTGCATCGTTTAGAACAGTGACGGGGCATCAGTGCATCAGTCCCATCCATCAGAGAGGAACGGAGCGATCCGAGGAGGAAAAAGGGGGAGGGGGGCGGCACCGTGATAAGACACAGGGGAAACGGGGGGATCAAAGCTGAAAATCGAGAGATAGAACGTTAACATGGGAGACGGAGGGGAAGCAGCGCTGCGCAGAGGAGCGGACAGAGAGGGGAGGACAGGGTTTGGGGGGAGCGGAGAGAGAGAACGAGAGAGAACACATGTGGATGTAATTGTGGGCCAATGATGATGTCATCTCTCGGTCAGGTTATCAGGCCCTAGGCGCAGCGCAGCGGCTGCAACACAATCACGTCTCACTAGCTGCTGCTGCTGCTTCGCTCACACCAAAGGTCACTGTGTACGCACACAGAGCAGCATCTCAGCGGAGCACAGCGACGTCCTACCCGTCTATGAGATAATCAAGCACTCAATTATGGTTTATGGGCTAATCCATGGGCTAATCCTCACGGGGGGAAGGAATGTGTAGGTCCACCATGTCGAATGGTGTTTTCGTGTCGCTGTACGAAAATTGGGGGCCGTTTATCTTCACTAGTGTACACTCGGTCACAGACATCCTTCCATCAGCACGCTTGCCGTTTGCTTCAACATGACCTCATCTAGTGGGGGTTATCTTAAGTAACATAAAAAAAAATAAAAAATGAACAAAAATCTCATTACTGCACACTCTGTATGTGCACAGGAACCACATGCACTGGCATCCCACACACTCAGTATGCAGAGCCATGCATGTGTGTGTGCGTGCGAACAAACGGTCGAGGAGGGCTTGCGAGGAGGCATCGCAGCCCCTTATAAGGAGACGCTGATGATGTAACCAAGCTGCCAGTAGGGTCTCGGTGTGCCGGAGCACTTCTCATAATGTTTGGTTTTCCGGATGGAATGTCCACATCGCTGTGAAACCCGGGAGAGAGAGAGAGAGGGAGAGCGAAGGGAGAGCGGAGAGGGAATAGGATTTTAATCTTCGAGGAACACAGGGGATTGAACAACTGCAAAGGTAGGAACAAAGCAGGCTGGTTACACACACACACACTAAAACTTGACTTAGTTTGACTAACTTAGCTCAGCCTCTGAGACGCCACGCTACAAAACAAGAGAGAAACAATGCCATGTCACTTTCTCACTCTGCTACTGAGTACAACGGAACATGTACTTTGTGTCTTTATATTTTCCTGAAGCTCAACCTAAAGTGTTTAAAACAAATTGAGACAGAATCTCTTTTGCAGTTGGGCCCTTTGCACATTAAGAAAAAGTATAATTAGCGCAACTCTTTGACTAACATTCTGAGTGTACGTTTCGAATGGAAACAAACTCAAATCCCAATAATCTATGCAGGATACAGACTAGTGATTACTCATGTGACAAGTGCTCGTCCTGAAGGCAGGAGATAAAATTCCCTTTGAGTACTAACAGACACAGAGCTCATTAGTTCTAGAGTACTGTTGTAAAACAATATATGCGCCAAACAAGCTCAAACTCAACTAAATTAATGTCGATGAGAGCGAAATCATGCAGGACTTTATTGCATTATGCTGAATCACTTCAAGGGTTAATTCATCTCTGCATGAAAGAGCTGATGTCACTCGGGTAAAAGCCACAAACCGTCTGGAAGCATATCATTGACATGCCACAGGAACCGTGGCCCCGCACAACAAAACAATCCAGGAGAATGTTTAAATGCTATGAAACCCATTTAGCTAAGTGTAGGCTACATCACTTGTGTGTTGATGGTATGCGCCTGGAGAAATCAAACCGGTGACAGGACTGGCATCCACTCTGTAATTGCCTGTGAAACGAGGGGAATTCCTGGCTTTCATAGTTGGGATGGGAGGGGGGGGGGTGGGGTGGTAGTGTTGGTGCAGGGGCACAGCATTGAGCTGGGCACAGTCTGGAGGAGTCTCCAGGGTGCAGAAACCCCTCAATTAACCAACACTCCCCCGTACAGAGACCATCCATCAATGGCTCTCAAAACATCCTACAGTAACTAACGATGCTGGGACACAGTCACAGGAGGGAAAACAAGTTGGGCACGTAGTGCGCGCACACGCACACACGCACACACGCACACACACACACGCACACACACACACACACACACACACACACACACACACACACACACACACACACACACACACACACACACACACACACACACAGGAGAGGAAGAGAGATGGAGAAGGTTCATAGAAAGAGTGCACACAGGATGAAGGAGTAGTCTATGGAGAGAATGATGTCACTGCCATGGACATGGTCTTATTTCCTGTCTGAGGGGAAAGCTCACCATTTCACTCAGCAGCGTGCAGTAGGCTACCAGAAAGAAAGAAAACACATGTTAAAGGACTGAATGAGGTCAATTGTCTTCTGCTGGGGTTCAGGCAGTCTACCTAATGACAACAAATGATGGCAACATGTTAATAAAAACGTATTGGGCTAAATGATGTTTGCTACCTCTGGAATAAACTTAAGGTGTTTCTCCTTTCCTCTACACAGACTAAAGTTACAGCTTGTCCAGGAGAGAGACGCCCGAGAGAGAAAAGAAGAAGCAAGTAAGAGGGAGGTCTCCGTGTTAAAAGAGGAGCTGACCAAACTCCAGTTCTGTGTGTTGCTGGCTGTGCAGGAGCAACGGCGTCTGACCGACCAGCTGACAGTGCAGAGCCGACGGGTCCGGGAGCTGACTGCCATCAGTGACCACGCCCAGTGGGAACTCAACTCCGCCCACTCCAGGGTCAAAGAGGACGACCTCAAAACACCGCACTTGGAGGCGGAGCTAGAAGACCAGGCGCCGGTCGTCCGTCTCAGCCAGGAAGTCATGACTGCCAAACTGTCCGACGAGGACGCCCAGAACCAGCAGCTCCGGCAGCGATTGGCCAGCCTCGGCCGTCAGCTGGATGACCTGGAGGGCACGAGGGGCGCCTTGAGGAGGGCCGAGGAGGAGCTCCAGGAGCTGAGAGACAGAGCGGGTAGGAGCGTCGGGGAGGAGGGAGGAGGTGAAGGGGGAGCCGGGTCGCCTAGCCTGCTTTCGGAGGTGGAGACTCTGAGGAAGAGGTTGGCGCGGATGGAAGAGAAAGACGAGGAGCTGGTTCGTCTCGGCGACCGTTGTAGAGATCTGGACCACAAGCTGGGCAGGGAGTCCAGCCAGAGCCGAAGCCTCAAGGCCGAGGTGGACCGGCTGAACGGCCGGATCAGCGAGCTCGACCGTCTGGAAGAAGCCCTGGGGAAGAGCAGGCAGGAGTGCAGCGGTTTGAAGGGCAGCCTGGAAAGGGAGAAGGGGGTCGGCATGGAGCTGGCGGGGGAGCTGGACACCCTAAAGGTGAGGGTGAAGGAGCTGGAGGCCTTGGAAGATCAGCTGGAGAAGACGGAGGGGGCTCTGAGGCAAGACCTTGCCAAACTGAGGGCCCTGACGGCGGTCCTGGTGGAGGATAGAAAGAGCATGGCTCGGAAGCTCAGGCAGACGGAGGAGAAACTTGACCGCACGGAGGGGAAACAACAGAAGCCTGGGCAGAACCGCGTGGCCCCGTCTCACACAGACAGACCCGGCGAGGAGATGACCCAGGAGCTCAGGTCGAAGTACGAGCTCGAGGTGAGGTTGAAGAACGTGGCGAGAGAGAGGGACGAGCTCAAAGTCAGGCTGGCCACAGAGGAAGGGAGGAGCGAGGAGCTGCAGAGCAAAGCGCACACCATGAGGAAGAGGCTGCAGGCCCTGGAAGGCTGCGTGGAGAAAGAGGAGAAAAATGCAAAAGACAGACATGTTCATAACCCTTTTCCTGACAACGACAACAACAACAACAACAGGGTGCGAGAGCTGATCCAAGAGGCTGAGACACTGAGGAGGAGGCTTGCGCAAAAGGAACTGGTGGACATGGAGCTGAGGAAGGCAGAGGGGAACTATCAGTCCGTGGATAGGAGGTGCAGGGAGGAGCAGGAGAGGTCCCGGGCTCTGACCGTCGAGCTAGAAGAGGCAAAGCGAGAACTCTCCAGATTCCAGCTTGTGGAGAAGCAGGAGTCCAACCAGGAGCACCTTCTCCTCAGGCGGCTCCAAGAGGAGCAGGTCAAGTCCAGGCTCCTGGGCAGGGAGGTGGAAACTCTCCGGGAGAAGGTACAGAGGCTGACGGGAACCGAGGAGTCGATCTCCAGGGTCCAGCTGGACCACTCTGTCCTGCAGAGGAAGCTGAGCCAGCAGGAGGGGAGGAACAGGGAGTTGGGGAGAGAGATGGAGGCGCTGACCACCAAGCTGGAACGCTACAGACACTTCAGCAAGAGTCTGAGGCCGGGTGTAAACGGGCGGCGCTTCACAGACCTTCACCTGTCCAACAAGGAGGTCCAGACGGAGGAGGCTGACCGCCTGCCCCCTGACTACAGGAGCCTGGCTTCTTCTGCGGCGCGAAACCAGAAACTACAGGCCGAAAGGGCCCTGCCTGCTTCACGCTACAAGGACCCAGTCAAAAACAAAAGGCTGTCGCCTCTGAACGACTCGGACTGTTTGAACACTGTGAACAACAACGTGAGGCGATACAGCGTCCCGTCCCCCTGCAGCCCTGACAGACCCCGTGTGTCCAACAGCCAGGCCTTGAACAGTGACCTGGGGAGGAAAGGGGACGTGGTCCTAACACACACCCCGGGGCAGCCTGTGCATATCAAAGTGACGCCGGACCACGGACACAACATTGCCACGCTGGAAATCAGCAGCCCGACCGCCGAAAGTGCAACCTCCTATACCAGCACCGCTGTCATTCCCACCAGCGGGGGTGCGTCGCCGAAGCAGAGGATCACCATCATCCAGAACTCGGTTGTGTCGCCTGTCAGGTCCAACGCCTCCCCCTCTAGCCCCGAACGAGCTCTCTCCCCGCTCGCAGTGAGCCCCGCGTCCAGGGTGGCCAGGCCAAACTGTTTGAGGTCAGCGGCACCTGATTCCACCAATTCTCCCCTCCAGATTGTTACGGTCAGCACTGGCTCGCCCGAGCCTGCAGAAGTCAGGGGTGAAGTGGCGTTCCAGATGAGTCCGGAGGGGCATAACGGATGGCACGTGCACAGGTCTAACAGTACCGGTCCAAGTGTGATCACCACAGAAGACAACAAGATACACATCCACCTAGGAAGCCCCTATATCAAGACATTGAATGGTATAGTCCACGGGCCTTCACAGTCTGGTGGACCTTACTACTCTCCGGCAATGGCGCCAAGGACTCAGGTGCTGACAAATGGCTGCCATGTCAAAGGTGGTGGCAAGATCACAAGTAGCATTACCATAGCCCCTGCTACCTCCCCAGTCTCAGACCCCTCAAATACAACAGTAAGTGGCCTTCATGATTAGAGACATATCCCTATTCAATCCCATCTAACCCACCATACCTTATACAATAATCAACCCTTAACACCCCCCTGTGTAAATACAAATAACCAGAATCAGCTTGTTTGAGACAATGAAACCACTTAAGTTTGTTTAAACCATAATGCACTCGTACCTAGACAGTTTCACCTACTGCTCTACATGACCCACACAGTCTCCAGGCAAAAGCCACAGTTTGAAGTGCCTTAAATAACTCAAAATGTGCACGTTTTCTATGATCATTAAAAGTTTGATTTTCCCTGTTTTCTTTGATTGAATGTTCCTTTTTAATGTGTTATTTTGTTTTCTAACAACATTTTGAATTGCATAAGGTAGGCATGGGAATCTGTTTCATAGATGGCTTGCCTTACCAACAAAATGTCCTTTCCACATACATTAAACAAACCTTAAAAACTGAAACATTTCTATTCCATTACAACTTCTGCAATTCCACTAAGAGTGATTTTTACAATGACCAAAATGTTTATAGTAAAATTAATGGGATAGAAAATGTATATTCCAGCATGTGTTTGCTTGGCTCAGTTGAATTCATAGACTGATGTCACCACCCATCTATTTCAGCCACACCAGTATACAGGTTCAGTTAAAAAAGGAATGTAGAAAGTAGGCTACACATGTGCAAGAAGTGTGTGCCCCAGTAAGAATATGTCCAAAAGCTGCAGTTTAACCCGACAATTCACTGGGAAACTCAGCTCAGATCACTAGATGCGTGTTGGGAGCAGGTAGGAAGTGAAATTAGGAACTCTACTGTTTTTCAGAAAAGTTAACGTTGAGAATTAAAACGGTTTCTTTCCAAATTTCTATGATATTTACCCTGGAATGTCAGCAAAACGTTGGAACCAAACAAAGAAGTTCCTTGAATATTGATTGATAATATTCAAAACACAATAACTGGCTGACAGGGTCAGCTGAATTACCACAAACATGAGTGCAAACTGGCAGGCCAAGCCTCCAGCACAAATCCTTTTTTCTTACCTCATCAAGTGACACTTTCACACGTTTCATGACCAGTAACACAGACAGAACCCTGTGCCTGAGAAAATAAAGAGACAAGCCAGGATATATATATTGTATCGGGCAGAAATAGTTGGCTTTGGCAGGCTAATGTGTCATGACACACCATAGGAAGGTAAGACAGACTCCTGTGTGTGTGTGTGTGTGTGTGTGTGCGTGCGTGTGTGTGTGCGTGCGTGCGTGCTGTCAAGTGTGTGTGTGTGTGTGTATGTGCCGCTGAGTGTGTGCTGTAGAGTGTGTGTGCGCTGTTGAGTGTGTGTGTTAGGGGGGAGGGCCTGGATGTGAGCCATCCCACCGGACAGACGATGACAAACGTGGAGCATTTTCCGGCCTGACATCGGCGGCTGGTGCAGAGAGGCTAGACGAAGGCGTTCGCCGACAGGCTGATTAGAGCGTGGCAGGAGCCTCATGGGAATCTGCGCCACCATGTGACTTTAGAGAGCCAACATTTGGCCATAAAAAACATCTCACGACACTTTCACTTGTTTTCTTCACTTTATCTTTCTTGCTCACTGCATCCTCAGTTCCCCAGCCCCCACACTATTATTATTCTCTAGCTTTCAAAACCTTACTGTCAAACGTCTAGGCCTGGTCATTTCCATCACCCAATTAGCTTTTTGTTATAAAGGGTTGCCAGCAATTTTTTTTTTCATTTATTAGAGTGTAATTTGCATACTGTACCAGTCAAAAGTTTGGACACTTTCCCATTCACTTAAATGGGAAAGTGTGTCCAAACTTGTGACTGGTACTTGGCATATATAGAATACATATCTACAAGTTACTTGTTTTTCTGTTTATAACGTTTTTGCAGGTCAGTATTTGTCTAGCCATCTTTCCTCTTATTTTTTTCTTTTTTTTTAAACCAGGGGGTATTCTCTGCCTTTGAAACGCTATGTGTGTGCTTGCAACTGCTACCTTTGACATTTTATGGATCACACAGCTTTTCATGACAAGACAGGCCTCTCAAGCGCTAGGATTTTTTCGCACCTATGACCCTTTCACGCTCATTCTATATTAGGCTACATACAATACGATTTTTTCTTTTAATGACAACAAGGCTAACACAAGTAATCTGCTATCGGTTCCTACCTTACGAGGCTCAAATCTGGCTGGCCTACACAGTCACAGTCTGGAGCACTCAAATCAAATCTGTAGGTTGGTTGATGCTGGAGACACCATAGAAATGAAATCTCTCAACGTTAAAGCTCAATAAAGGAGTACTAATATTTTCTATTTAAAAGTCCCAAAACAATGTGAGGCCTGCAGCTGATACAAAACACACACACACACACACACACACACACACACACACACACACACTTTTACATCCATCCATCCACTAGCTATACCGCACACATTTTTACAATATAACATACAGTAAATAATATTGGTAAACCCAATATTAAAACAAATGATCAGGATAATCGTAATCATAAAACATTAAGAGCATTCGACTTTCTAAGTGGACTATGTTTCTTTCTCCAACAGTTTCCTCAAGAGGTCTTCAAGAAACAAGGCCCAACAAGGATTCCCAAACCGAAAGGCAACAGCCTCCAGGGAGGGACAAATAGAGCAAACAACAACGGACAAAATAAAGGAAAGCCTCTTCTCCTACACGATGGCAGACGCACTAGTCTGAGACTGCCCACGAAGACCAGTGCAACTACTACGACAACTGGCTAAGATATAACATTACATAGCCTAATGGTTTGTCTATATTTTCCATGCAAGCCAAACTCTTTTTATGTACCATTGTAAAACCATCGGTATTCCTAATTCCTAAACAGACGAGGCAAAGTAAAGTGTGATGATCATTGTGAGACAGATGAAGAAATAGCCATTGCTGATTGTGTACATGTGAAATAAACAAAAAGTTGAACGATGAAAAGCCTAGCATCCTGTACCGCTGGACTTGCCCCCAGACTTGACTCATAAGGAAAGGTTGAGGCTGCCCTTAGACATCAAATGACACACTACCCTCTACTGGTTACAAAGGGCACTGTTATGATGATTGAGGTCAAATAGAGAATATATGACAGAAAAAATTATGTATTGAACTGGTTGTTACAATGTAAAATCTAAGTCAAGTATGAGTCAAAAATGTTTTACCTTCTACATGTTTTTCTGTTGCATTTAGTACAAAGTTATTATGTCCAGTTCATATTTGGCAATACATTTTATCTTTCAAGATATAAGCTTGGGTTATTGGTTATTAAAACAGAACAAAATGTCATACAATCTTGGGATTAGTGTTTATAAATACACCATGGCATTGTCCAAGATTTAATTTGAAGAGTAATATGTTCCATAACGTTCGGTTGCGGTTTAACAATGCAAGGATGTATAACACATTAGATATCATTATAGCCCTGCAGAGGACTGTAAAGCAGAGTAATCACGAGTATTTCATGTAATTTACAAGTCCTCATTCAAATTGTGTAACTACAGCAAATCCTAATCCTAGGCCTAGAGCATCCATGTCGTAACATCCACTCGGCTTTTTCCAAGCAAACATCACACATTGTAGCTAAAGGCACCCACAGACAGTCACACTTGTCTAATTTTCATACAAGTCCAAATCAGTACGATATGCCCAACAGGCAATAGATTTATAATAATTACAACTGTTTGGCCGCTACATTACCAGTGACCTAGAGAAGCTTTAACTTCCGGGTACAACAATTCTGATTAGCGGCCAAAACAATAAATTAGTGCTTACAAATTTGCACAACCTAGCAAAAATCTAATCCAAAATGCTGAGATTATTTAGAACAGTCTTCACGTGGTAATTCAATTTTGGGGTTGCAAGCAATGGTGGCAACGAGTCACTCATGACATGTGCGGAACAAGCCACACGTGTAAACAAGCCATGTGTTGGAGCGTGTTAGCTGAATACCAAGCTCTTCATCGGTGTGCTCTGAATAATGTTCATTATAGCTAAAACATTGAAACGTAGCTTGCCATCTGCTAGATAATAAACTACCATACCTAGCTAACGTTACCGTTTTGCAGTTGACGATAGTTGGTTACCACTAGCTAGCTGGTGATGTTTTTAGCTAGCTGTCTAAACTAAAGTGACTAACTCTCAAGTAATTTATGTAGCAATACATGTCTACGTAACGTGACATGTGAAGACCTAGCAGTTCACAGCTAATGGCACACTTTGAACGAATCATTACCTGATTTTCCCTTTTGGTCCCACCACTCTTCGCCCAAATCATCTCCCATCTTGCTTGGTACAGTAGCAATCTAAAATTGGCGCTGGTCATTTACTGGTGGGAATGCTGAGAGTGGGTGTGTTCAAGATCTCCAACTGTGCCTAACAGACGTTGGTGTTAAGATTTTTCCTCGAATGTCTTACAATGACAACATATGGTATCACGCACAACATATAGTCATACATACAGGCAGCCAAATCATAAATGAATCTAGCATATTGTCTGACAAGCTGGGGACAAAGGATGGACTCTGAAACCTCTGAAAACACAGTTCTTGATCAGAAACCTAACAGCTTCCATTACTGTATCATTTTAAATGGTGTAGTCGGGAAAATATAATCACTAACTGAAACAAAATCTTGCAGAACACTTCCTCTTCCCAAATGATTCATAACCCAAGCAACAATAGCCTACCCACCACCAGAAGCACCACTGTTCAGTCCCATTCAGAAAAAGTACATTTAGCCAGTCATACCCACCCATCAAATATGTACTGTACATACTCCACCTATACAACACAGCTTAAAACATGTTTTTCTGACAATCACAACTGCACACATTAGTCCCTTTTTCTTCTATTTAATTCCCTTGTACCTTTGTTCCCTTTGTATTATTTTATTAACATATGCATATTATGTTTTTATTAACTTTATTGATGTTGTACTATATGTTTATGTATGTCCATTTATCCAGTTATTAGTTTTTGGGTTATTCTGTTTACCTTTTTCTTTAAACCAATTCTTTTTAGGTTGCCTTTGTCGGCTGGTCCAGGACCAACGGCTGGAAACTAGTTGTGTATAGGCTAAAGCTGACCCATTTATTTTTGTATTGTCAATTAATGGGGAATGTCCACATTATTATAAACCTATAATACAAATTCCAATACATGTATTCTACAATGATCTGATGGATTGATTAATAGTTTGACATTGGTCAAGATAAATGACTACACAATATTTTATTTTGATGCATTGTATGCAAACCTCAGTTTGGGCCCTTAAAAAGGAAATTAAGTGTAACAAAACCATAATTTACATCAGTATCATATAATATAATATTTCCTTTAGCGCTGAATACCTTGTTTTATGTTTGTGGAGCTCTTCTTGTCCTGTCATTGTCTACTTCACAGCAGCACTAGACATTCTCATTAGTTCATCACACAAGAAGAAAAGAAAAAGGAGGCGAATGTGATTGGAATGGTGCCCTCATTTCTGCAGCTGTAGTGGAGAGGAGGGAAGCAGGGACAGGTCCACTGGGAGTAATTGCATACTTTTTGTGTTTCTGTCGGAATAACACATTTCTGGTTCGTAGAGGCATTTAGACGTTTGATTAAAGCTCCGCGACCAAACAAGAGAACAGGCTGATTAGTGAGGAAATTATACAGGGTCAAAATGGTTCTGCCTTGTTACACTCAAAAAGAAAGAAAAAAAGGAAAGAAAAGCAAGACAGAGAAAGAAAGAACAAAGTGAAAACATTGCACAAAGATACAAAAACATACAACAATATTAGAGCACTGAAGTAAAATTACATTTAAATACACAAATTGTTCTGCAAACTACAGAAAAGCACGAATAAAAGTTTGAACAGTCAGCTTTATTGCTCTGAATCCAGAGGTAGAATGAATGCTCCCATGTCAGCCGCTGTTGAATTCTACTCTTTTTAATCAGTGTAGAAAGAATAGCATTTTTGCTAACCTTTGGAATGGTCATTAGAAGACAGCCCTATAAAAAGCTTTGAAAACAAAACAAAAAAAACGTCAGAGATTTAAGCGCAGAAGTGATATTGTGTAAAAATAAATAAATAAATAAAACAGAATGAGTATAGGTGCCGAAAGCAAATCAAAGTAAAGATGAAAGTCTTTGTTCAGTGGCGGGCAGCTGTCTCTCAGGGCCTCAGTGATTGCAGACGGTGGTGCGTTGGTGTTAATGTGTTGATTTGTTTGGAAGCAGCTGTTCCCCTTGCTTTCTCTTTTTAATGATCACAAGGAGATGTGTTATTTTTGGAGAAAAAAAACCGTCCTCCGTGATGCTGGGCGTTCCTCAAGAACCGACGAAGACAGAAAGAGAAGAGAGGAGGAAGGGGGGAGATAGAGCAAGCGAGAGTGGATAGACAAGCTAATTATGGCTTTGAAAAGCAGCTCAGTAATAATTATTACCCACCCACAAAGGCATATATATGCCACATCTCTTCTCTCTTTGTTTTTATATCTCTGTTTGTATACCATTAATGTTTGAGCACTCATTTCCTATACCACTTTTTTTCTTCCTTTTTTTTCTTTTTGCTGTATCCAGCCATCCACATTATTCTTCTATTTTCTTAGGTGCGTCTCTGTATTCTCTCTCTGTCCTATATGTGTCTCATTAGTTCTAGCCAAGCCTCTAGACAAACCAATTTTGAGGAGAATTTACATGACACCATAATACCACCCAGTGGGTTTAAACGAAGAAGATTTCCAGAGAGTCGTGTTTACTGTTTGTATTTGTTTGTTTATTGCTCTCCTGGCTGCAGCTTTGAGATTCACGGCTTCAGTCAAGTGCCTTCCGTTCTCACACTGCAGCAGTTTATCGACTCCACACTCGACAGATGTTTCAGGAACTTGAGGGGTAACTGTGTAGCAATAAACTTCCAAACTCACTGTAGTTATTCCGCATATAATAACAGGTTTTCAAAGTTGAAAGACTTTAGAAATAATTTTGGTTAAACCAATGGTTTATTATGCTATTGGAAATTGTTATTGGGTTCGCCGAGACTGCACATGAGAAAACTGCTAGCGCTCTGTTCAACCAATAAGCTGCTTTCATCTTCTTTCATCTCTGACTGTGACAGATGACAGGCACATTGATTCTTATTGACATTACTCACAGAGGAAGATGTCTTGAATCTGTACTAAAGAATCAAAGCAAGGGTTTGAATAAATATGAATGGAAATATACTTCCATTGCTACTCCAGCAGGTGAGTTAGAGGTCGAGAAGGCAGTCTGTGATTGGACAGCTGTAGGAGGAAAAACAAATAAACATGAAGTAACCTTGAGCTTTGTAAAACTTTAACGCAAACAACTTCCTACTTCTCAAATTACGACTGTATTCATGAGCATCTGGTTGGGCCTGACCTACACAGAGCTGAGCTGCATTCTAAACACTATTCATTTGTTGACTGTGTTGTTCTGTTTTGTCTTTGTCATACTTTTGGCAGGAGGACTTAGGACATTTAGCTTTCAGTATACGTGTTTGTGAGTTTGTGTGTGTGTGTGTGTGTTTGTATCGGAGAGATAGGAAACTGAATCCCTGTGTGTGTGTGTGTGTGTGTGTGTGTGTGTGTGTGTGTGTGTGTGTGTGCGTGTGTGTGTGCGTGTGTCTGTCGACAAACATTTTGGGCCGCGACCACAGATGGGTTGAGTGAGTCGGAGCTTTCTTGTAGTTGTGTTCAGGGGTTGGTAGAGAGACAGAAGGTGTCCCAATGCAGATCACTGTGGCATAGGCCCCAGTTCCTGTCAACCTCACCAAATGTTGAGGCACATAGGTCAGGACAGCTCAGCTGTCGGTGACGAGGCTCCCAGGTCAGCGCTTAAAGTACAACCGCTTTTTACATGCAATCTGTTCACTGCGAGCTAATGGAGTTTTTAATCTATACACCTATCTTAACATTGCAGTTCAATACGTATATATGTTTTTTTACAAGCCTACCAAACTGAAAACAGCAACTGTTGTATACAAGTAAGTTACTAAGTGAAGTATAATATCCTCCACTGTTTGTGTGTGTTCAAATACTTTCAAGAAAACGCATCTGTTGAGAGCACCAGTATTTTCTAGCTTTCCAGAAGACCTTTTCTAGCCTTTTGTTGTCAGATGACTCATGATTTCAGCTTGTTTAAGTAGTGTACCTACTGCTCGTACCTTCTAGAATATTTTCCTCCCTGAGCTTTGGAGAACAGGGTGACATTATCGCTTGGAGGCGACGCAGAATTAAATAGTGCTGGGAAAGCAGCAGCTTTATCCATTTGAATAGTGTGTACTAGAAGTCATTTACATTTGCCTGTGAGACTGCATCGTAAAAAGGGTGAAATGTTGGAAGGTGGCATGCCACAATGTCTGCATTTACCCCTCTGCCGAAAACCTGCAAAACGAGACCAAAAGTAATGGCTGTACCATCCCATTACTTGTCGAGACGCTGAGTCTAGAGAGTGTTGATTCCCCTGTGGTGTTGGTGCTGTGAGCCAGTCGAAAAGAGGAGCCAGCATAGACTCAGCTCTCCGCACCAGAGTGACAAGGACATTTTGGCCCCTGCCTAATTACGGGGAAAAGTGACAAGTGCTAGTGTTGTTAACGGCAGGACGAGACATCGCCAAAAGACCGCAGGGTTCTGTTCACAGCTGCGAGTCGAGTGACACGTACATCGTCATGGTGACGGCGTGTCAGAGGGGTTGTGTCAGGTAAAAGGGTTGCCGGGGATGGGGGACGGGGAACGGGGGGGAGGGGGGGGGAGGGGGACAAGGTGAGTGGGTGCTGATGGGTGATGCACCTGTCGAGTGAGACCTTGGTGTCTGTGTAGTGCTCAGTGACCCAACTGCAGCAGGCCAACAGAAAAAAAAACAGGATATGAACTTCTACCGAACGAGTTGACTCAGACCCCTGGCATGCGTGCCCCCGGAAACCGGCTGGATAGTTTTCCCTCAGAGAGCAGAATAGCCATCACATTAACTAAATTAATGAAGTAGAAACATAAATTCTGCAAACTTTCTATTCTCTGCTCATTTCCCTGAGCACAGACTCGCCTGTGTTTGATAATGCCATAGCTGCCATATCCTTAAATCTGTGAACACAGAGACTTGCTCCTGTGGTAATGGCATTTCAGACTCCCGCTGCCAGCAATAAGATCCTGAGTGACACATGCAAATGAGGTCTGTAATACCATCGCAATGCACGCCCATCGCAAGCCCCCAAACACAATGATAGAACAGAGAATAACTTCATAATCTTCATTATTAATCACCATTTCTCCAGAAATCCATCAAATATGACTTGACAAACAATCCGCTGGCATTTCTCCTACTGAGGGGTGTTGGGATTTGCAGTGTGATTATTTGCTCAACAAAGATCAATAAAGCTTCAAGTTAATTGTGTTATTATTACAAATTTCACACAATGACTAGGATTTCTTTTCCTGGAAGCAATTAATTGGCACCCAAACTTTTTGAGAAAAGAGATTTGTGCCTACTTGGATGATTTGTCTAATATATTCTATGGATTCTATTTTAACAGAATATACAAGGATACTTACATTGTACTTTGAGTTGTAGGCAAATATTTTTTGCACTCTTGAAATTGTGACTCACATTGTCCATGAAACACACACAATTCACAATTATTTTCTTCTCCATAATTCTTTATTTGTCTGTTTATATTATAGAAGTCTTTAGTTTGAAAATGTAGCAAATGTTGTTAAGTTTTACAATTTTGCTGATGGAAAAAAACTTTGACAATATTTTGGCCAGATGCGTGGACTGGCAACATGCCAACCAAATAACAAAGCAACACTGAAAACATGCATGCACTTGTGCACTCACACATAAATATATTTATACACACACACACACACACACACACACACACACACACACACACACACACACACACACACACACACACACACACACACACACACACACACACACGCAAAGACACACACACACACAAAGACACACATACACAAATGTCTGCTAGAAATATCACTGGCATGCTGAATCTTCTCTTTCCTGTTGGCCTTTCCGTTAGAATGTACTATACAGAAACTCAACAAAGTTACAGTTTAGCCAAGGTTATGTTTGTATCCAGCGCTAGCCAACTGTCTAGACCTGAAATTAGCACAAAGCTGATTCAAATTCACTGCTATGCCATTGATAACACGTTTCTGCGCTCTGTGAATTTATTAACTTATTTATGCTAACATTGTTCTTTCACAACGATATTTTGAGGAGATTTTCATTTACGATAACTGGATGTTCATTAGATGCCATTTTTAAACTACTATAATGCTACATTAATTAAATGTAAAAGAAGATACAATTCAAATTGATAATACATTTTTTTTTTTCACTCATTCATTAGTTGGCCATCATGCTATTACATTTCATTACCATAGCTACATACAAGAGAGCACATTGCTCACATCTAGTGAATCAGAGGGTAAACATCATTAGGCACCCACATGTAGAATCCTTCTTCAGACAATTACTCCAGGACGATTGGAGAGATCACAGGAAGAGGAAAAGGAGGACAGAAAGTGACGTCAAATGAAATGAAATGAAAGAGGAGATAAGAGGTGGAACTGAAAGAGGAGGGCATTCCGGTAAGTCATGGTGTCCTTGACGTTGTGAACCAAAGAGGAAAAGTATAGTCAGTGTGTTTCTCCTCACTACCGTACAGGATGTCACGGTGTGCCTATCAGAATTAAACGTGTACACACACACACACACACACACACACACACACACACACACACCCACACACACTTGCACTGTACATTAGTATGATTTTCTTGTCAAGACTGACTCCAGCTCATAGCTTTATCAACAGAGCTAAGCTGCTACTTGCAAATGAGGTTTCGATATAATCTCTAAATAACCTATTTGGCCCCTTCTCCTACCACGAGGGTGATGGGTGTGTGTGTGTGTGTGTGTGTGTGTGTATGTGTGTGAGGGTGTGTGTTGGGAGGGATCAGCCAGTGATTCAGCAGCAGCACCTTTTCTGATTGTGCTGGATGTTAGGATTAAGAGGGAACCCACTGTGGCTTTCAAAAAGGATGCTGTGCGCATGGAGCCAGTCAGGGCTTACTCGCTGCTCTCCCTCCGCAGGCTTTCTACCGCTTCCCATCCAAAGACGGTTCCTAAAAAGAGGTTTGTGTTGAGGTAAGAAACTGTGTTTACAGGTCGAGAGGAGGTTTGCCTGCTCTTTTTACTTTTATGTGTTTACGAATATGGCATTCTCATTCTCTGCAAACAAAGACAAATATGTTTCCCTGCATATTGAAGTTTGATTCAGGCTTGCTGCCGGTGGATTATTTTTGCAGTTTGTCTTAGATGGAATAGGAAAGGACATGGAGGGGGAGCAGGATGGGGCCCAGACATCTCTCTACCACTGACGATACAGTTCTGTTGTCTGAGTCTAACCCTTACCAGCCGCATCCATGTGGTGGAACATTTGCATTCCTTAAATTCATAAAATGTCCCCTTGCATTCGTTTCCTGCAGTTGATGGGAGAAAGATTTTGCATATGCTCGATGATGAATGCAATAGATTATACAGTACCATACCTAGATGGAATAGGAGGAGGCTCATTCTAAAAGGGTAAGTAAATGCTCTCCGTGCAGGAAAATGGTCCCGGACAAACTGCTTCTCTCATGAGGTTCCACGTTAAAGAATGCTGAGAGGGCTGAATGCAAAATAATTTGAATGGAGAGATAAAGAAGAAGAAGAAGAAGAAGACACTGGTGTTCCATCATTGATGTGTAATTTCAAGCTCGCTTCTAGCACATACCGTCATTTGTGAAACTTTATGGATGATAAAAGCCACCTATTTCTACGTTGATATGCTGTTACTAATCGTATCCGATTCAAATCGGGGGCCCAGAGGAAGGGAAGACGGGAAGAGGGATGGATTTGCAAAGTGGAAGGAGAAGCACATTTGCCTTTGTTTAACGGTCGGCATTTCCGGAATCCAGCAGTAGATGGCGCTGAGACCCTCTTCATTCTCACCAGGTAACTGCAGTGTGTGTACTTCCAGTTCCCCTTTGTGATTGTTTGTTTGTTTGTGTGTGTGTGTGTGTGTGTGTGTGTGTGTGTGTGTGTGTGTGTGTGTGTGTGTGTGTGTGTGTGTGAGTGTGTGTGTGAGATAGACTTGGAAGATGATGCGTTAAATAAGTACAGTGTTTACTTGTGTGCTGTCAGTGTGTTTGTATAGGGACATAAAAAATTTGTTTGTGTGTGTGTGTGTGTGTGTGTGTGTGTGTGTGCGCACGCGTGTGTGTTGACGTTTCGGTCGCTTAAGACCACAGTTGTTGTTGCGGCAGCAGCTGGAGTTTGCCTCTTTGAGATGTTGACTTGTCTTTGAGGTCAGTGGAGGATGGGACCCTGCACTCAGAGATAGGGCCTTTTTAAGCAGTGCCTGCTTCTGGCCCCCGTGGTTAAGCTGTACTACAGAGGACTGGGTTAAGACCAGAAGGGGGAGAGTGTGTTCCACTCTGTGACATTGGTGTTGGTCGCACGTTTGTTGTGTGCCTCTCTCAATCTTATTCTTCTTCAGCCCCTTTCTCTCTCCTTCTCTCCCTCCCTCTCTCCCTCTCTCTCTCATCTCCATTCTTCAAGCCCTTAGCTAACCTCTGTTCTTTCCCCACAATCCCTCTGGCGCTGAGAAGCATCTGCGTCTCTCCATTCCCTCCATATGCCCCATGCCTCCAAGCCCGGCCCCCGACTCTGCAGCCAATCACTTATTCATCGGCAACATGATTCAAAATTCCTCATTTTCCATCCCACCAACGACCTGATGACTAATGTTTGCTGTGACCTGCCACGGGTCTAGAGGAGGTTGACACGTCACGCGAAGCGGCAGACTCAGCGGTACAAAGGGTGCGATCCTACAGTATGTATGTCAACACAAACACACGCAAGGCTAAACACTCCACCGGCCACAAGCTCAGCCGAGTCACACGGCGAACCAATCATTGGCCATGAAAACATACTGGTCGGGGGGGGGGGGGGGGGGGGGGGGGGGGGGGGGGGGGGGGGGCGCAGTCAAATATTGATGTTCTGAAAGTAGGTAAAGTCATTCAAAAAGTGTTTGGAAAAGCGATTGAAGGGAGCCCGGTCCGACGGCGAAACCTGAATGAGCGCTTCAACGCCCCTTTGAACTGAGTGGAGGCTGACTCCATTAGAGGGCTGAGGGCTGAGGGCTGAGGGGTCGGCTAGGTTATCGCGGCATCGTTGCAATCGCAAACATCACACAAAGCCAGCGGCTGCCATACTTACATACCGTCCTCTCTGAGTTAAGTGGATTTTTGTTGAGCGTCGCACACAGCACACAGCGCAGGCACGCTGCCAGAGGAACCACATACATTTAAGAAACCCAGAGGTGCCTTTGAACAGACCACGAGCCTGTGAGCGCGGGACTACTCGGCAGTCGGCACACTGCAGCCTGCTGAATGGTAATTGGTCGATTGCCCTCTGCCATGTGAGTGGTGGCACTTTCTGCTGACACATGCATAATATTCACAAGTGGCCAATGATTGAACAATTACTCATATAGGAAAGAGCGACACCCTGTCAGTGCTTTCTGCCGGGAACCATAAGTGCGCGTGTGTTTGTTCGCGTGCGAGTGGGTGTGTTTGCTGTGTCTTGAGGAGGGAATTATTTTCTTCTAAGTGTGTTCCTGTCTGTGAGTTTGCTTCCGTGTCTATCTGATGTGAGAGAGTGGGTGTCTGCCACAGTGCCTCTCCCCAGCCCAGCTCAAGGACACAGTTCAAAGCCTTGCCAGGTATCAGTCAAGCCCAGTATGACACGTCTTTGAAGCTCCCCTCTTTTCACTTCTTCAGAAGCCAAGAGACGAACGAGGAAGAGGAATCGCTAAAGAAAATCTGTATTTTAACATTCTGCCATGCATCAAGCACTTGTGTTTACCTTTCTGGAAATTATGCTGCTTTCAGCCGTGAGAGGCCGCTCTCTTGATGTGGACCGTCTTCAAAGCGTTACTCAACCCCACTCTCTTGTATATGCAGACCCACACACACTCCCTCGCCCTGGGACCCCTATTCTATGCAGTTTAGCTTCCTCCAACACACACATACACACACACACCTCAGTCGCAGTAGTCTGGAGACAGGGCAGCAGCACCCACAGCTACATTAGCATAGCAAACTCGGTGTGACAGCAGTTTTGCTACACTGCTGCCAGTGAGGAAGACAATATGCTCACAGTTTGGGCTGCTCTGGGGGAGAGCGGTACCCTCCAAAGTGTGTTATCATGTAGCCCGAGGTGGAGCTGGAGGAGGGGGGAGGAAATGTTTTATAAGATGGAGGGACACAGTGGGGATGGGCTGGTGGTTATGGAGAGATGGTAGGGGGCGGGGAGGCGATGGGGGGGGGGTGCGTTACTTCAAAGCGGTGAAAGACGTGTCTGCCAAATCCGAGGGAGGACCTGGGAATAGGTGTGTGTACCGAGGCTGGCTGGCTGGCTGGCTGGGCTGTAGGGTTTGGACGCCGAGGTGGATCGGCTGAAGTGAATGAGCCCTGGCCACTGCCTGGTTGACAGTCAGTCCACACACACACACACATACACACACACACACACACACACACACACACACACACGGTTTTGAGGGAGAGAGGAGGCGACAGCGCCGGGTTTATTGGAAAAGACAGAGAGACAGCAGCAATCAGCTCCTCCCCTCCTGTGAGAGAGTGCAAAATCACATTGAATAAATGGCGAGTCCTCGGAACGTTGCCACTGCAGCACGCACACACACACACACACACACACACACACACACACACACACACACACACACACACACACACACACACACACACACACACACACACACACACACACACACACACACACAGACCCTCTGGCTGCCAGCAACACATTACAAATAGCATTACCATTCAAATACCCTCTCTTTTATTCATCCCTCACTATTATGTTAGTTGCTGCACACACTCGGGCATGTTTAGCAAAGAGCTACTCCAGAAGTGAAAATATCAGAAAGGTTTTCTTGTGGTGCTACAGCGTAGAAACAAAACCATTGAACATACCTGGTATATTTGGGAACGGGAAATGTTCTTTTGTGCCATTTTTTTTATCTCTAAAACAGTCGGTTCTAAAATAGGTGATTCTTAATATCTTTCTAATCTAGTGGATTGTAAGTGGTGAGAGTGGCCTCATGTCTATAAATAGCTCTGACATGTAACTGAAGAGATTAAAACCACCCCTTGACTTAAAATAATGTATGTTCTAAGGTTGTTGTCACCTTTGGTCATTTTTCCTTTGTTTAATTTCCCTTTTCAATTGTCAAAAAAAGCCAGAGGGTACAATCTTTTATTATTATGTCTAGCCAATGGCAATTTAATCTTCCCATCACTCTCTACTGTGATTATTTTCCCCCAGGAAAGTATGGGAGAGATGACAGATGGGAAGAGAGGAGAGATGCAACTTGTTAAACTGTCTAATCAATTTCAGCAATCAGTTGGAAATATTTATTAATATACAGTCTAAATACAGCTATGGCACAGCGTAGTGCTTCTTTTTTCTCATTACCGTAGCAACAAGCCAGGAGCCAGCAGGTGTTCCCGTTGGCAGAGAACATAGAAGAACAAGCATTTATTGCAACAGAACAATTACCAACATCTTCACTCAACTTCAAAGCTCTCTCTCTCTCCCTCTCAACGTCCAAAAAACAGGTGCTACAACCTGTATCAGAAAATGCATTGCCGAGCCGTCGCAAATTTCTGCAGATGATGAAGAGGAATCTAATTTGATCCATGGAATACATTAACCATAATTCTAGTCACACTAACAACTCCCTCCCTCCCTCAATAGCTCCATGTCTCGTGTATTCTCAGCCCCTCTTAGTGGTACCCTCTCGCTGTATTTGTGGCTGAGCTTGGGTTGAGGCTAAGTCTGCCTTTAAGTGGGCACTCTGCCAATGCAATTCATTTACAACAGAGAGGAAACTTCACCCCTTACAGATCCGCCCTCACACAGACTTTTAAACGCGCCTGTTTCCATGGCAGCCCACAATGAACTTCCTGTCGGTTCTAGAGGGGGTCAGTTAGTGGTTCATTATTCACTCTGTGACATCGTCATCATCGTCAACGAGGGGTATCTAGCAGTTGGGCTGTCTCTCAGTGCTTGTGCTGTTAGGGAAGTCACACACACACACACACACACACACACACACACACACACACACACACACACACACACACACACACACACACACACACACACACACACACACACAGAGAGACTGAATTTCATTGAAAGGTGAACCACAGCTGGACGTTGTTAACGGCCCATTTTAAACACACCACTTCTGGAAGAAAGTACAACAACTAAACAGTAAATAAACAATTTGTAATAATATTGATCAAAGGGCATGTTTATTGTGCAGCGCTTTGAGTGTGGTGTCAGGGAGCGCCTTTTAATACAGCAGTTAGGTTATTACCACATTACACAATGATTTATCTAGAGTTCAGGATTTGGTGTATTAATAAATCATGATGAAGACATGCCTAGTGACCCCCCCACCACTCCACCCCCCACCCCCCATCCCCCCATCCCCCAACCTCCAACTTCAGAACCAGCTGTTCAAACCTCTGAGGTGGCCAAGAGGGTCTCACGTCATCCGTCCTTGCAGATACCCTGGTTGTTAAATACAACCAGCAACGTAAAAACAGCCAAACAAAGTCATAAAACACAAGATGCACAGATGGACAGACGAATATATAATAAAGTTTGGTTGGGCTCGCTACTCAAATCTGGGGCTTCAAAGGACTTTCCTTTTTTTTCCTCTACTGCGGTTTTAATGAAGTCTTCTCTGAAGGGAGTCGACAGCGAGACTCTCTTTATTAGAGCGCAGCCACTAAGGGGCCCCTGTGGACCCGCATAACAAAGTGTGTCATTAAAAATTAACTTTGGGTGGAAGAGACTTAGCCACCGAGGAGTGGGGGAGCGCCAGCTACGAGTGCCCAGCGCTGGAGCTCCACGGAGCAGGGAACGACTGAAGAGCGCAAGGGGATGGAGCCGCCAGTTTTTCGTCTCACAACCCTATGGCAAATTTCTCATAGGCTTTTGCTCCGACCTTAATGACCCTTGGAGCTGGTCAACCAGACGACGATGGCCACCTCTTGCCACACAAACCAGGAATAAAACCAGAACTCCGACCAACACAATTTCCTTTTTGCCGTCAATTTTTTTATGTCCGCCACTTCCTAAGCCAGTCATTTCCTGTCGCCATTATCTGTGTCAGAACGCTCTCGTGGTAATCATCATCAATTCACACTTCCTACACGGGCCAAGAAGAAAAGAAAGACTCTTACAGGACGATTTTATTTTCCTTTCAGTTGCCTGTCTTCTTCAAAAACACCTCTGCTCACACACCTCCTCCCCCCAGCGTGGGCCCTTTCATTCCGTTCCGCTTTCAAGACATCCCTTGCAGGCAGGTGTCCAGCCTGAGGCACAAACATGGCCTCCTGCTGCTCACTCACGGCAAGTCCACAAGCTTTGCCTCACAACCGCAGACCCCGGTCTCTCCTAACACAAAGGCTTTGCCAATGAGAGGGCAGACACAGCGCTGAGCTGAGATGGGCGCCTCTTACACCCCACCTGTCTCGCAATATGCACCACTCCCAAGATTTCCCTTCTTGTTCGTTTTCCCAGTTTTCTTTGGTTTGTTGGAGCGTCTCAGAGAAGGAGCGCTGCAGGTGTGCAGATCGCTGCCTCCCCGTCCTGCTGGGCAGGCGGTGTAACGCAGCGAGCCGAGGAGCACTGACAGACCGTCGGTGGCTGCACGCGGCACCTCCCAGGGCTAATGGATCCACCGCGTGCGTGGCGTGACCCGTGATCTTTGAGGCTGTCGATGTTCCACAAGGGGGCCAGCTGAGCGGCTCCACCAATACACCGCCAGGGGGCCTATGGCCCCGGAGGGAGCTGCTCCGACTCCCATTTTGCACTCGGCGAGACAGGAGCAGCAGGCGCGGGAGCATCCCTCTCCCCTTCCCACTTGTCAAAGTCAGCCGCGGCCTCTCGTTCTGTCACTTCAGACAGACTGCCTGTGTCGGAGGAGGACGCGCAACAACAAAAAAAAAAGTGGAGGAAAAAAAACGTGGAGTTCCATTCTGCTAAGGCTGCGCAGGGGGTGTGGAAAGATGATGGTTTTCCGTTCCCCCTCTCTTCTTCGCCGTTAGTCTCTGTGTCACATCCCTCTTCCTCACAAAGACCGCTGGGAGGGAGGGGTTAGCACACCCGTCACCCTAATGGGTCCCCCGTCCCATCATGATGAGGTAATAAAGAGTCACTCTCCCTCTCTGAAAATGGCCCCCGCTGGCGTGTCAGCCACATGAGGGAACGCTATTCCACACGGCCCGGTGGACCCGGATTGATAAACCCCGTTGCCTGGGTGGGGGTTTCCGGAGCACCCCAACTCCTGCATCCATCACACCGCGGTTCACCCTCCCCGAAAAACTTTCACTACGATGGCGAAGTTAGCATTGCACTGCCGGGAGCCGTTTTTAATAGCCAATTACATGCACATTCATTAGATTATATTACATTAGGTATGGATTATTTTTCTCTTTTTCCATAAACACCATCTGAACCACTCAACCCAGATCAGGTGGTTTGGACATTTTTTTTTGCTTTGGTAATTTGGTTTTCTAAACATGCAGCTTGGCTGAGAATGAAGTCCTGTAACCATAGTGACCATTAAGAGTCAGGGTCAAAAGGTCAAAGCCCTTGCTGTGGACTGAGACTTTTAACACGAGCCATTACCAGACATGTGAGAGGATGGAGCCTACTCTAAACAAAAACAAAATCATCTCTCTCTCTCTCTCTCTCACTCTCTCTCTCTCTCTCTCTTGCTCACTCTCTAAACACCTGCATTGAGAGCAGATAGTTTTTTTTAAATATCCTCAAACACGAGTATCAAGCTGTCAACATCACTCCCTGTATGTTCCACGTCACACACATGCCGGTGTGTGTGTGTGTGTGTGTGTGTGTGTGTGTGTGTGTGTGTGTGTGTGTGTGTGTGTGTGTGTGTGTGTGTGTGTGTGTGTGTGTGTGTGTGTGTGTGTTAGTGTTAATGTGTGCTTGATGTGTTGGTCTATGGTCTGGTACACACAGACCGCGTCTGAATGTCACAAATACGGGGTTGGATGGGAGAGAAAGAGGTAATTTGGACCCTCATTACATTTTCAAAAGTCCTGATGGTCTTCAGAAAATTGAACCAACTGTTCCAAAGCAACCTCAATTTTATGCTACAGTAAGTGCAAATTAGTTTCACAAAAATTATTTTTAATCACACTCAGCCAAGTTAATTTGCTGTGTGGTAATTTTCTCCTTGGTCCCCCTTAACCCCAGCGCTTGCACTTCGAGCATGGTGACTTTTACTGCGATCTGTGCTCACCCTCGGACTGTCACCAGTCCAAACTCGATCCTGCCATTGTTATAATAGCTTTGCCCTCGCCGAATCAGAAACCTTAGTCCCTCCACGAATAGACCTCTGAAACACTGTAGGCATTGGCAACCAAGCAAATTAGCTTTGGTAACTACTGTATCCAGACTCCATGTAAATTGTTCGTCATGGCAACAGCAGTCTGAAGTAGAACAAAATGAAGATTCCCTGCAATTACAACATTATAATAATAAGGTATAAAGAAAATTTCTTTCAGTTTCATCAGAAACATTTTTTATTTGAGAAGCTGAAAACTTTCATAATTTAAAACAATGTAGACAAAACCTTATTCTGAAAAAATTGCTTTTTCTCAAATGAAACTTTGAAAATGCCAAAGCAAACTGGCAAATTTTGGTGCAGGATTTTGGCCAGCAGTTGAATACAGGAGTGTGTACGAACTACACTCTGTACAGCATACATTTAAATTTGTACATTTCTTTCAATGCAATATGCTATATCAAACTTGATTGGAGAAGGAGGCCTATGACAAGACCTGAGATTTGCTATCAGTGCACACAAAAGCAAGGTCCCCAGTCTGTGTAATGACGAAATGTCCTTGTAAATTGCCCATTGTGCCTAAAATAACATTGTGTTTCCTTTTCAACATGGAGATATAAAATGACACACAAAGAACATAAAATGAATAGTTCAACAAGGCTACTGTGAAGTAGCTTTTGTGAACATGTTTTTCCCTCTACCACGTGATCTGAGTCCAAACGCACTGAGAGAGGCATCTATTCTGATTGCATTTATTTTAAAATCTATCGATTTTTTAACACACCCAACAACTGTAATGCCCCGTCTAGTATGTCTGACCGCTTTTATTATCAAAACGACTTCTAGCTATATATGTTAGTATGGAGATAAGTGGAGATACTGCTGATCGCCCGGGGGATAAGAGGCCAGTCATTATCATCAATGACACTTGTCCATTGATTTTCGCTATTCCACCTGATTCTCATTCAAAGTAATGGCTGCGGTCTGCAGCCCATAGGGTTATTATTGTTACATGATCAGCTCTTATTCATGTGGTCGATAAAGATAAAAGACTGTTTCAATGCTCCTAAGACAAAAAAACTAAGAAAAAACAAAGGCTTTCCTGTAACATGGATAGAGAAAATCTACATCTGACAAGGAGCGGGTCTATTTTAGGCGCGTTAAGGCGCCCCAAAGTATCTTGTAGGTTAACTTCATTATTACCTTTGGTGATTGCCTCACTTTCTTTTTTTTGTGCTATTGTTCTCTCAGAAGCCATTAACAGAAGAGCTGATCACGAGACAGCAGAGGAGGGGGAAGCAGTTTAATAACACCATACCTGGTTTTGAAAATTGCTTTTAACAGTGTTTAGGAATATTGGAAATGTTAATTGGCTTTTGAAGGCAAGCTGAATAGGCCAACACTATTCTACCACGTTTGAGACTTACAAAGAGAAACGCTTAATAAAACATTCAACCATGGCAGGCTATGTTCCCCACCCGTTGTAGTTCAGGTATACAAAGACATTTGTTAATGTAATAGAGGGTTATTAGTACAGTCTGACATACTGAATACTTTGTAAGCATGAATGCTTTGTGTACTGTGTGCTGCAGCCATGTACAGTTTGTGTGCGTCTATATGTGCTTACATAATCTATAAGGACCATATCAAGGATCTCTTGAAAAATTGTAACCCACCGATCTCAAAAGGATGACGAGAGACCGGACTACCTCGCGCTCCCCCTGCACTAAAGGCATCCTCCACCTTGAGGAGAACATGAACGTGAAGCGTGCAGAAAGACGGCAACAACGACAGACCTGCACCACAAGAACCGACCTTCGTGATTCCACTCTGACCTGCCCCACCTGTAGCAAAGTGTGTGGATCTAAAATAGGTCTGCACAGCCACATGAGGTGGCATGAGCGCAGCAAGCGCTGAAACCCAAACTTATGGGAGCTATTAAATCATCGTCGAAAACGACGGACTGCCTGAGAAGATTATATAATGTATATGCATTATACATTATCTGTATGTCTATCATAACACACACCCACACTCACGCCGACAGACACACACACACACACACACACACACACACACACACTCAAAAAACTAGTCTTTCTTCTTCCCGAGGCTACTGTGGGCCACACTAAACAGCTGGTGCCAGTACAGGACTGTAGACTGTGACACGCTTATAGTCCAGGAGAGTGAAGTCATAACCCTGTCTCTGCAGCTGGGTCCTTGCTCCTTGGTATACATTTATTGAAATCAAGCCTGCCGATCAAGATCTGCCCCAGGAGACCGACGGAACAATAAAACGTCCTCTGGGAGAACAGCCAAATCCCAAGGTTGGCCCTTCCTTGAGATAGTGAACTTCCTACTGGAGATTGTGCATATGTTCCCTGGGGCAGGATGCTCGGCTCAGCCTGGGAGAAAGAATAGGGAGCGGAGGAGGAGGAGGGCGGAGGAGGAGGAGGAGGAGGAGGGTGGAGGAGGAGGAGGGCGAAGGGGGGGAAACGCGGCCGTCTCCATCTGTCCGCGGATCCGGGGGCTCACAGACCGTTACATCTCCCCCTGGAAGTGGACGAAGTCTTGAGCAGGACTCATCTAAAACAACTCCCCTCCTTCTCTCCCTCCCTCCCTCCCTCCCTCGCTCCCTCCCTCAGCCCCCCAGTGCCTGGCACTCTATCTCTCTCTGCCATCTCACAGCCAATGTTTGCCAACAATGGGATGGACAACAAAACCCACATATGGTCATGGAAAAGACATACGGCACCAAGCGACCGTGTGCCAGTTTTATTATTTTTTTTTTTCAGATGCACAATCAAACAAATAGCCATTGTTTTGGTCTACCTTGTTGATGAACACATCAGTAAACCGTACACTGAGGACTTACCGTTTAAATCATGTACCAAAATCATTGTTTATTTAACTAGGCTTTGAATATTTTAAAACTGCTGCAAACTGTTAACTGTCATTTTCTATTTGTGGAATTTCTGTGCCTACGCTTGAAATATCTCTCCAATCTGGGACTTTGTTCTAGGAAGTAATTGGGGGCTGTGGATGTGGGTGCTAGTGTGTGCCTTGTTGGTCGGGAAGGTAGGGTAGGTTGTGTATTCACCAAACGTGTGTCTGTCTGTCTGTCTGTCTGTCTGTCTGAGCGTGCCGTCTGTGTTGGGTGTGTGTGTGTATGTGTGTGTGCGTGTGTGTGAAAAGTGTGGTAAAGTGTGCCCCCTCCACAGCAGACAATGGCCATCTGGTGTAGAGGGGCTGGAGTCAGACACTGTCCGTTAAGCCCTGGCTGCTGTAGCCCCTATTCCCATGGCAGCTCATACGGACGGGCCCCTCTCTGGAGCCTTTTGTCACACAGGAAGGCACACTCCTTAAATGAACAGCTAAGGAGGGAAAGTGTGGTGACATGACAGACTGGATGTCTAGCAGGTCTGGTGCTGAGGGAGGGGGAAAAAAACGCTCAAGTAAGAAAGAAAAAAAAACTCGACTCAGGTTTGTCGATGTGCCGCGCAGCACGGAAACCCTATCACCATTTGTTTGGGCCAGGGTCCAAATCGATATCTTATTATCGACAAAGCCGTGGTTCTGATGTATCTTGTTGTTTTGCAGCCGGTTTTTTGGGGGGTTTGATAACACATCAGTGGAGGTGGGAGGGTGAGGGACCGTGGAAACGGAGCGTTAGGCTCGTGAGGCGCCGAGGCAGTAGCTCACGGACGGAGATGTGTGCTGGTTCATTGAGGATGGCGCTCCACAGTCACTCATGTCTCTCTCAGGCCCTCGCGTTGACAGATGATGGGCCTCGTGACTGTAAATCAGAAAGATGCAGTGATTTTCCATTCAGGCACTAAACAGGACGGCCTTACTTAAAGGTGTGCCCGCGCCAGCCGTAGGCATCAGTCAAAGCCACACAGACACACGGACATACACACACACACACACACACACACACAAACACACACAAAGAGAAAGTATATATCTGAAATGTGGAGAGAGAAAACGTATTGCACGAAAATGGAGACAGGGGGGAGATTGAAAGAGGTAGTGGCGCATATTAAAACAAAGTTAAAGCCCGATGAGACAGATGAGAAGGGATGAAGGCTGACAGACTGAGAGAGAGAGCGAGTCAGACAGTGCCCAGGGAACGGGAAAGGGGCTGTAGCTGGGAATAGACGGGGGTGGGGGGAGAGAGAGAGACAGAAGGAGACGGATTGCAACAGACAGCAGCCATTAAAGCTATAAAACTACAGTTCCGTAATTGAAATGATGTTGAGCTGACAGAGACGATGCCATGTATTTACAGCAACAATTCACAGAAGAGGCACTTCTCTCGCTCTGCCAAATGGCGTCTTTTGTCAAGGTGTATTGCTCCCTAAGAGAAAGAGTAAAAGGAGTGTCAATAAAAACGACTTCCCACAGTTTTTCAAGACTGAGTGGCCCTTCAACCAAAAAGAAAAAGACTAATTACCGGAACTTACACAAACGGCTGCTAGTCCATTTGTTCTCTAGTAAATTAAATGAAACAAAAAAAGGACCGTAAGAGTAGCAAACAGAAAACTGGGGCATAGTGCCCCCTGCAACAGCGCATTTAATTACTTCCAAAGCGTTCTTTTGTTCATCGCACCGTAGCTGCAAGGGGAAATCCAGCTACAATATCTCAACAGGTCAAAGGTACGATCTTGGACCAGACAATTTTGAGAGAAAAAAACGATTTTTAAAAAAATCTTTTATTGTTCTGATGTTGTTATGTCAATGCGCTTTAGACTTACGCTTTGGTGTTTACGGATCGATATCTTGCTGTGTGAACCAGCTGCACTTCAAGTGTGGCTCACAGGTAGGGTAGATGGCCCGACATCCATCTCCTCATGAAACGTAGCTTCCCCCATATGGCATTAGCTCACACCAGAGTGAAGGGGGTGGGGGGGCATTTAGTTTAACACATACACTCAGGTTGGGGGGGTGAATTGATGTCAATTTCCTGAAATGGTTTCGACAAACGTGATAGGCGGACGCAGGCAACATGATTACAGGTCTGAGGAGGAGGGCGTCGATAGACTCATCGACCTTCCCACGCTGACGATGGGTAATATCCTCTCTTACAGAATCTTGGAGGGGCACCCACGTCAGAAATCAAAGGCGTTTTGAGAATGTGTGTGTGTCTCTCTCTCTCTCGCTCTCGAATAAATATGAACGTGCGAGTGGCACAAACAAGGACTCGCCATTTCCCTCTCTTCCACCGACACACCGTTGCCATGGCTTCTTGAGGAAAGGCTCTCCGCTCCTCCAGCCCACCCTTGATGCAGGCACAACTTGACAAACATCCTTACGCTCAACTCAGAAATAGAGCGCTGGAGTGCTTCATTAGTGCCTTTACTTCATTACCTCCACCTCCCACGCTCTCTCAGAGACGTGTGTCCCTGTGGCTTCCGTCTCCCGCACTGGACACATCCCACGGTGATGTCTATCACGAGGCCTGTTCATTGAGTGGCTGTTTGCTCTCTCTCTCTCTCGTCTCCCTCCTTTGGTGTATCCCTGTCTAACACCGCTAGGTTTTCTCTCCACTGGTGGTGTGATGGCGCCGTCATCGCTCCAAGGGGCCTCCTACCTACACTTCCCAGCAGTCGGTGAGATATGAGAACAATCATCGGTGCTGTGTGTGTGTGTGTGTGAGTGTGTGTGTGCGTGTGTGTGCGTGTGCGTACCCTGGGAGAGACTGAAATGATAACGAGGCTGGTGTACAGTAACCCATCGAGAACCACAACATCTTTTCTCTCCTCGTTTCATGGCAGAGAGGTGGAGGAGAAAAAAAACAGTACACACACACACAAAGAGCTCCAGAGTATATATTCCAAATCAAAGGTAGAAACTGGAGAGAAGAGAGAGAGAGAGAGAGAGAGAGAGAGAGAGAGAGAGAGAGAGAGAGAGAGAGAGAGAGAGAGAGAGAGAGAGAGAGAGAGAACCGACGAAGGGCATTCCACTGGACTCTCTCTTGGTTGGTGACCCTTCTAATAATGAACTGCACAGCCCCCCCGAGATCTCTTTTCATATTGAACGTGACCTTTTGTGTGCGATACGCGTCCCTCTTCTAGCCGGCTGTTCACCTGTGGCTCCGAAACAACTCATAAAACCCCCCATGGCCACGCACCAGAGTAAAAGGCACAGAAGATTGCACAGTACAGTAATGTCAGCCCGAGAGCTTTGAGAGCATAAGCATTCCAAGTGCGCCACAGCGTTATTAATAAATCATGTGCACAAGCGTTGTGTTATTGAGCTCGCGCGGCCTACATTCCATGATTGTCAAGCGCTTTGAAAAGAAGTGAGGAAGGGGGTGGGGGGGGGGGGTAATGCTGGCTGGCAGGCAGTGCCGAGCCTCATGTACATGGATGACCCGATCGAGCACTCTTACATTGTACATGTTCAATTATCTCTGCACTGCTTTTTAACCTCACTAATTTGCGCCCGGCTTCAGACATCTTTTGAGATGTCTTTGTCGAAATATTATGGGAAGCAATCAATTGATATTTTTTAACCGACTTGTTTTTTTTACTGTTTTTGGTAGGTGAAGGCAACTGTGACCGTGGATTTCACACAAACGTACACACACACACACACACACACACACACACACACACACACACACACACACACACATAAGAATGCTATACTTCTAAGTCAGGAAGATCAGAGTTAAAACAATTCACTCCATACTGCATGATCTATCTATAGATCTGCTGTCTCTTGGAGTGGGAGGTGAGGAAGAAGATTTCCTTGGCTACCAAGTGAAAAGTGCACCAATCAAACTTCTCATCAGACTGTCGATGGAAAGACAAATGCAGTAATCAAAAAACATGTACCATTACTATATAGAGTAGGGGTATAGTGAAGCAGTTGGAATTTGTGTAGTGGTATAGTGAACACATATTGCATTTGTGTTTCTAACTTCCTAGGTCAGAATAAGTAGTTTTCTCTATACTGCACCCCAAGTGCTGTATTTGAAATGATTCTCAATAGATTTTTAAAAAAGACATCAATGTTCATAGTGTATTATATACAGAACTGCAATGCAGCATGGAGGTCCTGCCTCTTGATTCTATGGCAATTCATTATTAGTGTAGCTAGGTCCTTTAGGGCGAGTATCGCTCTATCGATACTGCGCCTACATGATCAAATCAATGAACACAGTTGCTCAAGGAATCATTCTGTTTGCTCAGTCTTTTATACTTGTATTTCTATCGATCCCTCTCGCCTTAATACAAAATGCACGGATAATGTAAAGAAATATGTATTGTATTCACACATTTGATTTCACTAATCGTCGTAGAGAGCTCACCCCGTGTCTCCCTCTCTCTCTGCGGCATTCGAGTTAACAGTTCATTAGCAAATGCCAATAAGCCCTCTGTAGCGTGACAACATGTTCTCAAACAAATTAGAGCCCTAAAGACAACTGGAATATTGTTATTTTCAATCTGCCATCATGTGTTCATTAATCTTCATTTGGACATGATGAGTGTGGCAATCAAATGAAATTATATCCCTGCGTTGGCCTCTCGTGGATGCCCCCCACTCACACTCTCTCCACTGACCCCCCCCCCCCCCCAGCTATTCCAATGCAACAAGATTTCCAAACGACTTTAGATTAATTTAGGTGATCAGCAGCTAAATATATTGCCAGTTTTTTGAAAAGTCATTAACAGTAACAACAGCAGCAGCAAGCACATCAGCCAGTATACAAGCGATCATCATCATCGTGTAGCATTGATTATTTGTTTTAAATACAGAGAGAATTCAACAGGATAAAACGGCCTCTCGTTTGATTGTGCAAACCGCTGCTCCGTACAAGCGAGCGCACGTGCCAGATCTATTGCGGCTGCCCTGTGATCGGAGATTCTCAGTGGTAATTAGGAGGTGTGTGTTCAGGACCTGGCTCCATTGCTCTAAATCACTGTAATTGGTCCTGATCTCCCCTTAAACACCACTATTTATCCCCCAGTAATTACCGGCCCATCTGTGGGAGCACACATACCCCTATCCGCCATGACATCACTCCATCGCCCGTCAGATAGCCTTGACAGGCGCTGCTGATCAACAGCGTCACAAGGAGGGTTCGATGGAGACCACAGATAGTTCTCCATCTGTGAGTTCAAGAGGAGGGATATACGGCAACCATATTTAACACACATTCTCTTGGATAATTATGAAAATAGAGCACAATGAACATGCAATATTTTTGTTTTATTTGGTGTAGTTCTAGTGGTGAGTTTCTCTTGACAAAGAAACAAAGCCTGATCTAGTACATGCCTCTGGCACTTCTACTGAACATCCTGACTTTGGTTGGGACTCAACTGGCTTTTAGGCCTCTGGAAGTGTATCTCCCTAGCGCTTGCTGGTTTGACCTCTCTCTTTGTCTGTTTCCAGAGGCATTCTCCTGATGTGCTTGCTGGCTGCCCAGTCCTTCCCATCCTAACATACAGCTCCACCCTAAATCATATTGCTGCTGCTGCATGACTGCAACAAGACCCTAGGCTGCAATGTCAGACGGAATGTAAAACCCAGTTATGACACATTGCTAATCTCATAACATGGATAACATAATTTGGCTAAATATGTGTGGTTAATTCTAGTAGTTGTTAAACCTTTTGCAATTTCATTACATATATACCGTAACATTCACGTAGATAATATCACACTTAGGTGGTTAACTTAACGGTTGACAACCACTTTCAAACACGAGATGTAGGTTAGCTACTTACCCAGCATGCAAGTGCAGTTTGCTGTGAAGTTGTAGCTGTTTTTTTCTATTTACAATAACCCGCTCGGCCCTGGCTAGGCAGAACTTCAGATCAAAAGATACAAAACTCAACCGTTAAATCTTTGTATTTCAAGTCTTGTACATGACCATTCAGGACATAGTTATAGACATATAATGACATGAACAGCCAGTCTCTTTACTATACACGCTTGGTTTATCAGGTTGGTGTAAATGTCTGGCCATTCCACCATAGTGTAATGGATAATTTCAATCTATGACAGAAAATAAGCGATTAAGGAGAGGGAGAAACCATGAAAAGATCAAGTACAATTTTATTGATGACTACAGAGTCTGAGTCAGTCTGTACACAGAGAAAACACTACAGTCAGATCAGTCTAACAACATAGTAAGTTCTGATTAGTTGACAAGGTTCTAATGAGTATATGGGTCTATAAGATAAACAATCATTTCATTGGACAAGATCGATCACATGTTCATAATCAGCATATCTAAAGACACGTACGCAGGAAACTTAAGACATGACTTAATGTTATGACTTAAACCCAAAACTTCTAGCCTCAGTGTCTCCAAAAGGCACATCTTATCTCTCTGGTGACCTGGCCTTCGCTCTGACCGTCCCCTCACCCCTGAACCACATCCCAGGCCGGAATATCCGCTAGGATGCCCAAATTTGGCCACAACAGTAGGTAATCCTGTCAGATCGTCCATCCATTGGTTGGCCAATCTGGTCCGCGGTCCTGGGGAGTGAGCGACCGTACATATTCAGAGAAACGCCTATTTACTTCAGCTATTGTTAAAAAACAAGCCAACAAAACTTGCTAGCTAGCATTAGCTAATGGCTTAAGTGAATTTTTCTGCCTCCCCCTAAGCTCCGCCCACAAAAAAACGGCTTATTATTTATTCAACAGAAAAAGGGTCTGGACTGCAGAATCAATCCCACTGTCCTCCGTAGCTCATTTTAGCATGTTATGTAATCAGGATGGGTGGAAAGGAAAGAGTGACTTGCACAGGAAGACGTCATCATATTGCTGTTGTTGTTTACATGCCAGAACAGAAAGATGGACGATAAAATCAGCAACACAGTAATTAAAAGGAAAATAGACTTGTTTGGCTGAAGTAATTATATTCTCCTTTTCGCTTACACCAGAGGTCATTTAAGTGCAAATATTTTATTGGTGAACAAAATAGTTGCATTTGATATTATTGCATAAAGAAATATGAAGGCAATAATATGCATATAAAAACACTACGAACGCTACTGAAAGAAAGTATAACCTTTACAGTGGGCCCTTGAATGTTGCCACGTCATAGTTGACAAGCTCTTGGTAATGGCGAGATGAGTGTGCAGGAACTTTGAGTAGCGAGGTAGTCTCTGCAGGGCCCCGTGGGCAGCAGAATCAGGTGTGACCCAATTCTCAACTGTCCCAGATATAAACACTCGGCTTCCTCTTCCATCGCTGTCCTCGTCGGTTCCCGATCAAAGACTAAGGCAGCGACCAAGCTCCTGCAGCAACAAGAGACGGAGAGTTGCCAAGGGAGACGGGGAGAGAGAGGATGGAGAAGGAAGAGGAAAAAAAGAAGGAATAAAGAGGAGGAGGGAAGAGATAGCTGGAGGAACTGCTGGTGAGAAAGGGGGACAGGGATGTTGTCGTCATGTACCTTACCCTGTCAACCTGAGACCGCCGATTTAAAAAAAAAAAACACTTCTCCGAAACTAGCCTCTAGTTAAGTGAAACTGTAGACTGTAATACAGTATAAAGTAAATCTTTATTATGTATGTGTGTTATGCATCATTGACGATCAATGAGAACCCCCCTCTAAGCTATTGTGTTACACTACTTAAGGCCCTTGTGTCCATTTGATCAATATCAGAGTGCAGACCTGGAAGTCTGTTTGGTGCATAAGTATTGTCCTCTGTCGCAGCCGCATGAAGTGTGCTTTATGGTTTAGCCGGAGCGCCCGGGTATGAAGCTTCCGTCTCTCACATCCGTCTCCCAGGCCCTATCACTCAGGCGCATGTCCACACGGGGAGAGACCCTATTAATCATCACAATCTCCCTCCATTGCCCGGCCTCGCGGTAATGAAAATAAAACGCACTCCAACGTTCATTCACCAAAGTCGAAGCTATCAATAACAGCGGTGCATTTATTTTTTAAGTGATACTGGGGCTGTTGGGGCCACCACATCACAAGGGCACTCACAATGGAAAGGAAATGGTCTCAAATTACAACTCTCTTGGGGGGAACTGTGTTTTCCTCGCTAAGCCTTGTAGATTTAAGTTAATTTAAAGATCAAATTCACTACTTGCTACTGAGTTGTAAAGTTTTCATTTTAGCTTGTAGTCTTTCCGCTACTTTATCTATTGTGTTAAACAATCACACGATTTCAACGCCACACAACTTAAGACTAATAAGATTGTACAATTGATTTCATTCCGGAATGTTCTGTCGGGCCTGTTGGATCTCTTACAGGGCTTGAAGCGGAGCACATAGGACCTGTTTCCTGATCGGGCTGTGCTAAGAGTTTTTGTTTGTTTGTGAATGTCAAACCTATTCCAGCCAAGGCCTGGGTGTCTGTGGAGAGGGTGCACTCACATCCTCCAAATAGACATGACGCCACTGTGAGATGAGACGCTGTGTTTTCAGTCAGGCAGAGACACACGACAACTCACATGCGCTGTAGATGTTCTGGTCCACAAAACACAAATATAAATAAAACAGAGCCAGGAAGCTCAGATTGTCAGGGCGATGATGAGCTATCTCTGATGGCGAGCTAGTTATGGAAGCTTGTGAAGCATGGCCCTTTATGCGACGTAGTGCTACAGGTCCCTGCGGTGGCGAGGAGGGTTACATAACGGCCAGACTCAGGACGACTCTGGTACTGTGGCGTGTGCTGCGTCTCCACCCACCTGCTCCACCCTGCCGGGCTCAATTATTTAATGGGAAGCCCGAAGCTGAAATTGGGCATGAAGCAACAAACTGGCTTTTCAGTCTTCGCTGTGCCTGCTGTGTGAGCGATGGAGCAGCTTAACGAGGGGCTGTTTACCGTCAGGAGCACCATCCACAGTCACACACAGTCACAGTCAGGCCTACGCTTGACGGTTGTTTTACAATTAGGTTTTGGCACATCATTTAGTAGCCTGCATGGTAATGAGGCTACTGTCTTTGTGTTAGTTTTGGAGGATATCGTTGTTTCCTTGGTGTGGTGATTTGAAAAAGAAAAGCATCTTCAAAAAGAACATAAAAACAACCCAAACAAACAATCTGTGAGGACAAAGACTCCGCCTCGTGTGCTTCTGGGCTTCAGCCAGCGGAGAACGAACATCTCCCCAAAGCAGGTCCCGGAGTAACCAAGTAACACTAAAGGTTTGAAATAATAACGATCAGAGAGGCTTTTCAGGCAGGCCTCTCCGTTAATCACCCGACCGTCTCCTCCCATTCTCACGATCCCCCCCCCCCCCTCTCTCCCTCGCTCTAACCTCGCGCTCAATACATCTCCTCATAGCCACACGAATCTCATTCATCAATGCCAATACGGCGCCGTATTAGTTACCCCCAACAACAGTGTGCCGGAGTGTATTATCTCCCTGGCCCCGTCTCTTCAGTTCATCAGTGGGCTGTCTCGTGTAAAGGAGTAATTTCCAGAAAAAGGCCGGCCCACTGATTAGAGCGCCATTGTTGCACCAACCATGTTAGGGTGTGATTCATTCGCTTGATTTACACTGACCTTTTAGCCAAGGCTTGTCTGTAGACATTGTTCATCTCGGGGACTGTTCATCGCGGCGTTAGGACCTGTTGACAAGGCTTGTCTGTAGACATTGTTCATCTCGGGGACTGTTCATCATCTCGGGGACTGTTCAGGACCTGTTGACAAGGCTTGTCTGTAGACATTGTTCATCTCGGGGACTGTTCATCGCGGCGTTGGGACCTGTTGACAAGGCTTGTCTGTAGACATTGTTCATCTCGGGGACTGTTCATCGCGGCGTTGGGACCTGTTGACAAGGCTTGTCTGTAGACATTGTTCATCTCGGGGACTGTTCATCGCGGCGTTAGGACCTGTTGACAAGGCTTGTCTGTAGACATTGTTCATCTCGGGGACTGTTCATCGCGGCGTTGGGACCTGTTGACAAGGCTTGTCTGTAGACATTGTTCATCTCGGGGACTGTTCATCGCGGCGTTAGGACCTGTTGACAAGGCTTGGGAACTCGCAAACACGAGCGTGGCTTCACACGAACACACACGTACGCGCACGCATGCACACGCTCTCTTGATGCGCACGCACGGGTTCACACACAAACCCATTTTAGAACCCGGGAAAAGCGTCGAACCTTCTACAAGAAAAAAACCTGTTCTTGAAAATGGGATGCCAAATACATTGTATATAGCGAGCGTACTCAAAAACCATTTCAGAGTCAATGTCTGCACCACCAAAGGTAAAAAAAAACATTCTGTGCATTCTCCTCCGTGGCGGCTCGTGCTAAGGAGCTGAGACATTAAAGGGCTTCTTTAGCGTATGATTCCTCTCATCAGAAGAGCCCCTTTGAAAGGCTTTCCCCCTCCACCTCTCCTCCAACCCCCAGCTGCCTGAGTGCTGCTGCCTAGTTAGTGGGGACCGGAGCGGAGGCTGCTATGCTGCCTGGTTAACTGGACCGGGAGCGGAGGCTGCTATGCTGCCTGGTTAGCGGGCCTGGAGTGGAGGCTGCTATGCTGCCTGGTTACCGGGCCTGGAGAGGAGGCTGCTATGCTGCCTGGTTAGTGGGCCTGGAGCGGAGGCTGCTATGCTGCCTGGTTAGTGGGACCCTGAGCCTCTCCTCCAACCCCCAGCTGCCTGAGTGCTGCTGCCTGGTTTGTGGGGCCCGGCGTGGAGGCTGCTATACTGCCTGGTTTGTGGGACCCTGAGCGGAGGCTGCTATGCTGCCTGGTTAGCGGGGCCTGGAGCGGAGGCTGCCATGCTTTCTGTCTCCATGCCCTACGTCTCCATGTGGTATTCTGAACTCAGCGGGGCCAGCAGTGGGGGTCGGAGGCAGCCTTTACCCAGCTCCACCCCCGCTGGCACCTCGCTCTCCGGGACACCTGTCCTCTCACTCTCCTTCCCTCCCTGCCTCCCGCACACGCTGATGCACTGACTCAGATTTATCTCTGTGTGTGTGTGTGTTTGTGTGTGTGTGTCTGTGTGTGTGTGTGTACGTGTGTGTGTGTGTGCGTGTGCTCTGCTTGACAGAGGTAGAGAGGGGTGAGGCAGATCATCGACTGGCGGGGGGTCTGATGACTGGGGGTGAGAGGATGCCCTCCGGTGATAATGCTATTGACGACCGAGCCAAAGGCCAATGGCGTCGGTCAAGGTGGGAAGACTAAGCGAGAGCCGCCTTCCGTATTCCACAAGGCAAGCTCTTTCCCAGCGCAGTGGATGACTTTGTTTAGTCCTGTCGATGGTCGGCTCCCCCTCGTAGGAGTGGTGTGGCAAAGGGCTCCATCGGTCATTAGGAACTGAAACGACGACACCCTGAAAAGAGGAAAGGAAGAAATTAAATGAAGATGGAGACGAATGAGGAAGAGAGCGGGAGTGAGAAAGAGAGAGAGAGGAGAGTGAGTGTGTGTGTGAATGAGAAAGGGAGGAAGAAAGAGAGAGTTAGAGATGTAAAGAGAGAGAGAGTTAGAGATAGAGGAGAGTGAGTGTGTGTGTGTAAATGAGAGAGGTAGGGAGACTGGACCCCAGTAAATATCCCTGCCAAAAAGACAGACTGAGACACCAGAGTAATGGAGCTGAGGGGGGAGGGGCTCACAGAGATTTGGGTCATGGATCGCCACAAGGGATGGCTGAGGGTGTGTGCGTGTGTAAGTCTGGGCACACATGGGTGTCTGTCAATGTGTGTGTGTGTGTGTGTGTGTGTGTGTGTGTGTGTGTGTGTGTGTGTGTGTGTGTGTGTGTGTGTGTGTGTGAGTGTTCATGTCTAACTCTTTACAGTTACTCTGAAAGATTGTTTTTTAGTTTGGGACTACATCCGCGTCCATCTTCCATTTATAAGGAATCGATTTCTGAAATAACTGCACTGTTGGAATTTGTAAGCATCTGATAAGCAGTGTTGGGAATAATGGCATTAGAGAATAACGGAGTTACTAACGGCGTTATTTTTTCAGTAACGGAGTAATCGAACTAACTACTTTTCTCATTACGGCAACGCCGTTACGTTACAATATAATGCGGCGCGTTACTACAACTCGATTAATTGAAACGACTTTTCCTAAGAGCGCAATCTCTGCTGCGGGAGGGAACTGCTTTTTAGGAGTTTTGTTTCTTCAGTGCACGGGGAAAGCAGGGGTGGTGAGAGAGGCATGTGTGATGATGATTGGCAGAGGAGGCGTCAGGTGGGCGGGCATACACAATGCACACAAGTCAGACCATCAAGAGAGTGGCATGTTAGCGGCTATGGCGGAGAGTATAGCACATTCTAAGGTAGCGTTTCATAACTGGAAATATAAACATTACTTTACGTTTGCTTAAGTCCAAGGTAAAAATGTATATGTGAAATGCACATTATGTCCGGGAACGAAGACGTTATCCACTTCGGTTACAAGCAACTCTAATCTCATGAAGCACCTCGCATCGTTTTACCCTTCCACAACACTCGTGGCTAGCAGCCCGCGCCCCAGCGTGAGTTCCGACGATGGAGGTGGTCCTGGTCCTGCACCATACAAACAGAAAAGGCTTGATTTCACTGTCCCACCACACGCACTAAAATGGTGTAGATTAGTGTACAGGGTTTTCAGATATTTAGTCCATTTCATTAATTATTAAACATTTTATATTTAGTAATAGTAATTAATTGAACTCACAGCTCTATTTCAAGTTTCAATAACAGGAAAAGTATCCAAATTCATCGACATTTTAGATCATAAAAAGTAACGACAGTTACTTTGCATAGTAACTATTTACTTTGATTGAACAGTAACTCAGTTACTAACTCAGTTACTTTTTGGGAGAAGTAACTTGTAACTATAACTAGTTACTTTTTTTAAAGTAACGTGCCCAACACTGCTGATAAGTTGTCTCACATTAAGAAAATGTGAAAACTAAAAAGCTCAACTTCGTAAATGGTGAGTTGCTGTGGACAAGTAACCATTAGCCGTAACACGAGTAGAAGGCACTAACACTATCCTGCTGTAAAAAACACATCCATACGCCCGCCCCACTAACCTGTCACTGTTTCCCTCTAGAGTTATTTCGAGGCCTGCCAGGCGGAACTCACTGCCTGTCTCCTCCGATACCGTTTATCCGGTTCAAAGGTCACGGGGGTTCATGACCTGCCAGCTCTGACCTGTCACGAGCGGAACTTTCAGGGAGATGCCGTCCCGTGTCAGCACTTCGGGGCCGGGGACTCTTGTCATTCATTGGAACCGGATGAAAGTCAATTCTCGGGACTGGATGATGAAAGGTTCTTCCACTGTCCTCACTATTGTCTACTACTCGAGTTTCTCCCACTGTTGCAATTATTCTTTTACTCACGCGACAACGTCAACCACATTCAAAATACAGGCCAAGTTCACTAAAGTACAGTATGTTTTATACTTCCCTGCTTATGACTTGACAAAAGGCTCCAAAAAAGTTCGTACATATTGATCAGTCGTTGTGGTGTATATCGAAGTCCCATCTCAGGCTTATCAGAACAGCCGATTTCAACTCTTTTATTTGACTGTAAGGTTTTTACTTATTGGAAGCTGTGGCTTATTTAGCATGTAATTGTTGAAGTGAATTAAAGATTGACGGGGCAGATTGAGAAGCTCTCTCTCCACGGAGGCCAGCGTAATTTCACACATTGGAATGTGGTTATGGTCAGGCTGTGTTTCATTTACACAGAAGGAAACTAGAGAGCTGGCTCTCAGCTGGCCTGGAAGCACATTTTAATAGTCTACAATCAAATCATCGGAAAGGGTTATGGAGTGAAATAAACTCGGTGGGAGACTGCGACAAGAGCGCGCCGCTTTTAAGTTTTAAAAACTAAGTTGACGCTGTGAGATGGAGCATCAGATAGAACTTCTTCAAAGTGGGCTGCTTTTTAGTGAGAGGAGTACGTCTCAGATTCAATATTTGATATGCCAGTTTTGAAAAAGAAAAAAAAAAACACTGTACAAAGAGTCAACTACATAAACCAGCAGGCTGGCAAGAACGCGTAAATAAATAAACACACACGCACGCACACACACAAACACACACATACTCATTGTGCGTGTAGACAAACTAGAAGCCCGTCTTTACTGTGGATTTTTTAGATCTAATTTGTAGTGCTGCATTACTGACACCCTCGCAGATAGGATATTGTAGCCCTGCGTGTCACTTCCCAAAAGCTGTCACTGAACTTTTCAATGTTACTGTACATCCACAAAGGACATCCCTACGCATCAACATCTCAGAGTTGCGCCACGGTTTGGGCTAATGTTTTAATTGGTTCAGGGGAACAGAGGGCAAGCCCAAATTGCTTTACTGTCCCAAAGGCTTTTTGTCTTAATGAGATATTCTCCCCCCTGTCTCCGCATCAGAGAAGGTCCTGATCCACGAGTCGTCGATGGGACTGTGTCCTACTGTAGCGTCGTGCCCCGGCACCCGCCTGACAGAACACCCACAGAGGTTAATGAGGTCAGAGGTCAAAGGTCAAGCAGAAAATGCAAACCGCCAGCCTCAGGTCGTATAGAGTGCATGTAGCCATGTACATGGGCATACAATAAGGGAAAGCGACAGATGAATAAGTAAGAAAGCACACAGTGGATGAGAGAGGAAAAGTAAGAAAGCACACAGTGGATGAGAGAGGAAAAGTAAGAAAGCACACAGTGGATGAGAGAGGAAAAGAAGAGCTGTCAGCGACAGGAAATAAGCTTGTTATTTCATTTCTAATTATTAAAAGGGTCGATTAAAGCCTAAAATCCCTGTGCAGATTTTTCTTCAGATAATACATTTCATCTACAAATAGCCGCTGCAATATTCTATTCGGGGACCTGAATTCAACGCTTAGGTATTTGGCACAGTCCAAATGAGATGTCTTTAAAGGGAAGTCGTACGTTATTTTGGTTCCCCTTTAAAACTCGGAAACAATAGATTAGATTTTAAATTAGATTTTCAAAACCACTCCGAGGTCTGCTTCTGGGACCTTATCCCACCAGCCAGGCCCTTCACTCCCACCTTTCCACTGTTAACACCGGAGACAAAACAGACAAGGAGACAGAAGACGTCCTCCCCTAAAGCTCCTCACACACCCGAGGAGAACAAAAACAAAGGAGAAAGGCTTAGAATCTGGGGAAGACAACCTCTCGGCCCAAATGCGCTGTGACAAAGGGAGCGGGGGGAATAGAGAAAGGACAGGAAGAGAAGGGAACCATATGGGACTAGATAGATGGCCTCCAATAGCTTCGGGGGATCTTTGTTTTGGTTTCTTCTTCAAAGGGCTTCTTTGTTTTATGTCAATGATAAAAAAAAAATATAAATACACAGATGTTGGAGATACGGATGAGCTTTCCTACTTTGCCGATAACCGCTTCGGTGACACGGACCTTCTCCCCCCTCGCTGTTAGTCACATGGAGATACTAGAGATATAAGGATGAGATCCCCCCTTTCTTTGTTTCCCTCAGGTACCACATTCTGGCCCTCTCCTTGCACGTCCTTCACCCCTAAGCTACTAAATCAATCAGATCAGGAATGAATCTTTTGCTACTATCCCGGGGGAATCCTTCTGATCGAGGGACATTATAATTTACATTTGGCTCAATTGATGAAAAATGATAACCTTTAGTCAGGGGAACTTTACATTTTTTTTAGCAGCAGCAATTGGGACGATGGAATACTTTGTTTAGCTAATTTGTCTTTCTCTTTACGAAACAAAGCTTTAGGTTTTGCATCATAACTGTCATTGAGGCAAATAATAGAAAGGTTTTCTGGTGTGTTCTCATGACTTTGCTAATACAAACTACCTGCAGTGGAGTGATGATTTTAAACAATTCTTATATTATCTGAATGTCAAAACGGATCAATTAGACTACCAGCTACTTCAATAAGCTTAAAAGAATGGTCACTGATAAGATTTCCCTTTTGTGAAGCTTTTATTCCTGCACTGCCATTTTCACCAACACACAGAGCCCAAGAATAGGGGCTACTGGAAACTTTGACTGACAGGCTGATTTACAGTGTTCCTCGTTCCCGTTCCTCTCCACCAAGCTGAGACAATTAGATCTACAGTCACACTGCTAATGTCAATCAAACACCTCCATTGCTTCAATTATACAGTAATGTCAGTGTGTGTGTCTGTGTGAGTGTGTGTATGTGTGAGTGTGTGTGAGTGTGTGTGTATGTGTAAGTGTGTGCACTTTTTTTCTTTTACTTTTTGCCAGGGGAAAATGAGTGCAGTGACCCGAAAAAACACAGGCTTATGAAGACATGCTTCCTCATAATGCTGAGCCTTAATGCAATTTGGGGCAAGAGTTTCGCTAGCTCACCGTGCAGCTAATCTAATAGGGCCAGCTCATGCTGACGCTAGGCACGCCCGAGTCTAGTTGGGAGGTGCAACCTGAGGGAGAGTGGGAAAAAATAGGCTTTGCTGCTGACTCCTTGAGAATCCCTCTTGTGGAAATTTGAAAGAGAAAACATTTTCAAAGGAGAGAAGGGAAACAGAAGATAACGGCATCAACATTCAGTCTCAGCGGATGAAGTAGTGATGTGTCGTTCGTGAACGAGTCGACTCTATGAGCCGGCTTTTTTAAGTGAACGATAGGAGCCGGTTCCCATTTGAGAGCCGTTTTTTATAGGATTGTAACTAGCAGTAGAACGCATAATGTAAATCATTTTCAGGCAAGATTTTTATTTAATTTACATTTCATAGATAAATTTTATGAAATGTTGTCTGAATTCTAATCAAATTATTAAATTGGTGCAGCAATTATTTAATTAGTGCACTGCACCTCCACAAAGGTGATGGCAGGGAGACTGCATTGTGGCAACATCAGTTCCATCAGAACAAATGTTCTCAAAAACAACGCAGATAAAAAACAGAACGAAGAAACGGGATCAGACCCTTCAAGTTTAGTTTTCCTTAATGCCAATCTGCCCTAAAAACAATGTTAAAATGTTCAATCAATACACCTGTCTAATATTCATAATGTTTTATGTTTTTACGTTATTTAAGATTTTTGCACATAATGTAAAATGATGGTATGCTGTAAAAGATCAGGTTTGGTATAATTACATTGAATAATTTAAGTGATAGGCTACGTGTCACGCATACAATCATGGGTCTAAACATCGCTAAATGTGGCTGAATTGCAAAAGCCAGAAGTGGCGCTAAATGAAGAGCCGATTGGGAGCCGGCTCTTATTGCTGAGCTGAGCCAAATGATCTGGCTCACTAAAAAATGTGTTTCGTAACCCCGTGTGCGTGCGTGCCTCATTAACGTTCCATCACATCATATCGTGAACAAGACAAGGTGATATGAAAAAAGAGAATAAGTGAGCGAGTGTGTATGTTATGGCTATGTTTGTGTGAGAGAGAAATTACTTTGTTTTAGAGATAAGAAAGTGTTTTATTTGTTTTATTTTTTTTACATTATAATATTAGGTTATATTGTGGAATTTGATAAAGTTTGATCTGTTTAGAGCCATAGCCAGGAACAATAGTAGGCCTAACCGAGATCCATCCAAACACGGAGAACCATTCCACAGCGTAACCAGATTGGAACGAGGAGTTTTGACCTAGATCTCGGAAGAAGACGCGTTTTTCCCCATCTCCTTGCTCTCTTTTTAGAACAAAGGCTCATCTATCCCTCAGATATGTGCCTCCTCTCCGCTCGTTTGTGCACTTCCACCATTTTCTACTATTTGTGTATTTTTGCAATGGGATCCCTCTTGTGATTTGCAAAAGCAGCTCCGTGGAATAGCATTAATGAAATAGCAGCATCCGGTTTTATCCCGCTGCCCAATTAGTCAAAACTGCTTGGGTGAAAGAACGAAAATATATGTTTATGGGCAACTTATGCGGGAGTAAATTTTTTGTTTTGTCAGTAAAGTTCTCCACCAACATTTTTTTGGCTTTATAGAAGACCGTCACACTTGCTTACCTTACTCTTGCGGGTACATTGTTGAAAACATGTTTTTCTAATCATGGTTAAACTATATCGACCTTGTCTTTACTTTGCCCCATGCGATTCTCTGTAGATCCTTCCAAGAAGTTAAATTAACATAAAATCAATTAATGCATTAATTAGTGTTCTTTAATTACATAAATCTGAGAACACGTTTTGCCTTCAGCTATTTGTTCAGTAATTATAAGTCTTTGAGTCATATTCATAAGTTAGAGGTAAACTGTTGCGCAAAAAGTTTATCAAACCTGGAGACTTGTTTTGAAGATATACTTTAAGTTATTTGATTATCTTCACAATGCTTGTCATGGCACATTTTTTATAAAGTAAATGTAACATGCACACGCTTTTGTGTTGTTCTACCCTTATACACACAGGGACTTGAAAAGAGCATTCCAGATCAAAGTTGTTCCTTCAAGTGAATTAATTAAGTTTATCTAGCTGACCAGATTTTTACATAATTGGGAAATGTATTGATGTGCAATGTGTCTGTGGAATCAGCAAAATGCATGCTTTCCGAAATAAAAAATCCAGTTGCCCTTGTCATTGTTGAGCTGTTATGGGCAAAGACCGCTCTCCACTGTCATCAAGCTTATTTTGAATGTTAATGATGCTACGATTAACATATTGGTTAAACTTACATCTTTATCAATTTTGTGACATAAACATAGTCCGACTAAGAAAAGAATGGTTCTCTCTGTTAAATCCCTCCTCTCTCTCTCGCTCTCTCTCTCTCTCTCTCTCTCTCTCTCTCTCTCTCTCTCTCTCTCTCTCTCTCTCTCTCTCTCTCTCTCTCTCCCTCTCTCTCTTTCTCTCTCTATTTTATTTCTAAAACGTCTTTGTCTGAGATCTGGGTCAAAACTCCTCATTCCAATCTGGTTATTGTTAGGGGCCAGATAATCTTAGATTTTCTTTAGATTTTCTTTTTGTAATCTGACATTTCAAATGTAATCTGAGGCTGGAGCCACAGGAGGCCAGTAGTGTCACATGGACCCCCCATGTTAAAGGGGAAGTGATGTCATGTGGGCGTGGTCCTCTTCCGGTACATCACTTCCTGGATTGACCTGGAAGTATAGCACAGTAGCTGGTCAGGCCCTGAAGGAGCCTAAAGACCACACACGTCTTGGTTCTGGTTTCTTTTGAGTGATTTTATATAGTTTTCGGGGGATACCAACCGACCCACAAAAATACCTTAAACGACTCGCAACAACCGACTTAGCTGGAGGTGCAGATGCACAAGCGGGGGCTGGAGAAAAGGGTCATCATTTCAGACAGGTATGTTTGAACTGTCAGATCCAGACCTTATTTTTCACATGTCCACACAACTGCTTTTTTAGGATCAGAGCCAGGATCTATAATAAGGCCTAGATAGTAGGGGTGTAGGCTCTGCTAACATACTGTGTAATGGGTCTCTCTGTGTCTGGATGGGCCTCAGCACAGCTGTCCTAGCCAAGGCTCAGATCAAGCCTTTTCAAATTCCACATTATACCGTATAACGTTCAAATGGTGAGAATCGGGGCGCTGTCCCTGAGCCAGAAAGAGGGGAGGATAAACGTCACAAAGTGAAGGAGTAGGCATATCTCTGTGATACTATAGAGAAGGAAACCCGAGGAGTTTAACATGGATAGGGAGAACAACAACCTTTTCCTGGAAAAAGAGCAAACCAGAAGTGGGAGGGCGTGGTGGTGGTGGTGGGGGGAGGGGGAGGGGGAGGGGGAGGGGGAGGGGGGGGTGAAAGAAGAGATGATTCAGGAGTAAATGAGAATGGACAGGCGTGCTCCTCTCGCACTGTCCTCACCTCTGAGTCTCCGACAGCCCTCAGCATACAGATGGCCTCGCTAATTACAGCCTGGATAGAGAGAGGGGCTGCTCACATCCTCACATGCAACAGTGTACGGCGATGCTGAGTGTTTATATGTTAATCTGTGTGTGTGTGTGTGTGTGTGGGGGGGGGTTGCAAGTGGACGTGCTGTTGTTTTCATCCCCCAGTTTGCTGACGGTCATCTTAAAGTCTCCTTTACTTTCTCTCTCTCTCTCTCTCTCTCTCTCAATTACTCTCTTTCTCTCGCATACTCACACACCTCCGCGGTAAAGGACGTGCCGTTGGAAACTGTCACTGGTGAAGGCTCATTAGCTTGTCAGGTCACACACAAACATGCACGTGTGCTAACACACCTCAGTTATAACGAGCAGCGCTCAAGGACTCTTTCCCACCGGTGGATCAGACACTAACTGTGCTCAGTGTGCAGATGAGGTGGAGTGGCATTCGGTTGAAACACACGCACACGCACATGCACACATACATACCACACACACGCACATGCAAACCACACACCAACACACACAGGTTACATCTCTGCAGTTTACATCTTTGTACAAGCCATTAAGGAGCCACGACCATGGTCCTGAGAGTGTGCAGAGGGGGTGCTGAAGGCAACCCTACTGGCCACGGTGTAGAGGGAAGACTGCCTGCACCACAGCCATCTTAAAATACGGGAATAGGCACACACACACACACACACACACGCTCAGACACGCACTGTTGTCATCGAAAAGGACAGCGAGAAGGCAATCTTTACCATTTGCATAGCATAATCTGCGTGCACACCGTGTAAAATGAGAACAGAGAATGGCGAGAGCGAATAACACCGCGCGCCAGAGCTGCGTTCTGAACACAAATTATTCATGTACCAGTAACCCATTTAGTTACGTAAGAGCAGCGATTATGTATGCATAACCGTGCGTGTTAGAGCTAAAGGATTCTGGGTATATTTACTGCGAGGAGATTGGCGCCGTCACACCCTCCCCCACCCCATTTTACCACGGTCTGCTCATCTCTGCGGCGCCAGCCTCTCGCGTGTTCACAGTATGGCAAACAATTCCATCCAAATAGGCAGAGCGCTGGAGCCGGAGCTGAAAAACCATACCGGCGACACTCACCCAGGGCACTCCCAGTGCTGAGCAGCGGCTTGACCCGTTGGAGGGCTGTCTGTTCCAGGCAGGATTCAATGCCCCAACACGGAGCTGAAATGGTGACCAGACCGTAGCTACTGTATATGACGTTCAGCCACAGCAGACACAAGGCTTTTGATGTTAAGGGGGAATATTTAACGAACGAGAGGGGAGGGGTTGGTGAGGCAGAGGGAAGTTGTACAAGGGCTTTGCTGGACTCGTGCGTTCACAAGGTTGGGTGAAGAGCCGTGGACAGGGCTAGGGCTATGAGAAGCATGGCCTGGTCTGAAAGAGGACGAGCCGGTCACATACCACTGTGGTTCCCAGTCCAGTCCTCAGGTACCCTCAGCCAATTTCCAGGTATTTCATCTTAAAAGGTGCTAGCACACCTGGTCTAATTAGTCACCTACAGCAAGGCCTTGACTAATTGCACCAGGTGTGCTGGCGCTGGGGAAGATCAAATTCCTGGTATGGCTGGGGGTACTTGAGGACTGGATTGGGAACTATTGACATGGCACACTGTGATCACCTGGAATGGGCCAACAGGCACACGCTCCTTTGTCGCCTTCACTCGAAGGGCAACGTGCCATTGCAGCCTTTGTCCCTGTCGAATGCCTGTCCCTTCTGTTCTCACGTGTTACCTTTCTGTTTCGATTGTAGCGGAGGAGGAGAGAGGGGAGGGGAGGGGTCAAAGCTGGAGTCCCCAGGTCCAGGACCCGAGTGCTGGGGGTCACCGTCACGCCTCATCGCTCCACCCCGGCTGGAATAGCAACATGGCACAGGGTACAAGTGCATCCTGGGAAATCAGACTCTCGTGTGCCCTCATTTCTCCGGCTGCCACAGTCGCTTTTTCCCCTCCCCAGCTAGTTCTGCTCCGCTCCTCTCCTCTCCTCTCCTCTTTCTCTGCCCCTCGCACCCCCTACCCCCACCCTTTCTCTCGTATCTTGTATCTCTCTCTCCCGCCCTCTCGCTCACTCTCCCTCTCTTTCTTTTGCCCTCTCTCTGTCTCTCCCTCATTTCCATACCCTCTCTCCTCTCCCCTGCCCTGTTCCTCTTTTCTCAGTCTCTCTCTCTCTCTCTCTCTCTCTCTCTCTCTCTCTCTCTCTCTCTCTCTCTCTCTCTCTCTCTCTCTCTCTCTCTCTGTCTCTCTCTCTCTCTCTCTCTCTCTCTCTCTCTCTCTCTCTCTCTCTCTCTCTCTCTCTCTCTCTCTCTCTCTCTCTCTCTCTCTCTCTCTCTCTCTCTCTCTCTCTCTCTCTCTCTCTCTCTCTCTCTCTCTCTCTCTGTGTATATCTATATATCTATATATGTATATGTGTGTATGTGTATTACTTTCTTTCTCTCGTTATTTCAGTGTACAGTGTGTGTTCAAATTACAATAGGGTGGCCTTTCAAGTCATCCCTGGATGCTTGCTCTGCGTCATATATGTCACACCAAACCGCTAGGCGACAACCACGCAGTTCTCTATCAACATGAATGTAATGCATGGAACACAGCCAAACAGCGAACTATGGGGGCCTGTCGTCATGCAGACTTTGACTATTGTTAACCCACAAAGACACAGCAGGAGAATGCCAACAATGTCCTATATATTAGATCTGAAGGCAAAACATGTGTTTGTCAATCACTTCTAGCTGTCCCGGAGTCTTGGATCAAATAGCATTTTACAGTGGGAGATTCATTTTCTGTCTCTCTCATATAGATACACATGCAGTGATATGCTGTACACATGCACACATGCTCGCTCGCTCGCTCTTTTTATCTCTCTCTCTCTCTCTCTCTCTCTCTCTCTCTCTCTCTCTCTCTCTCTCTCGCTCACACACTCTCACACACACACACACACACACACACACACACACACAGAGAAAAACATCTGATGAAACTGTAAGTAACTGCTAGCTCCACACTCAAAACGCAAAGCGTGATTTGACTGAATGCTTTCGACCGACGGTTCTGTGATGTCATCTATCACAGATGACACAACCCCTTCGGTCTTGTTCCCTTCGCGTCAGGCCTGGTGGGAGAAAAGTTTCCGTATCAATATACCATTCCACAGACTAATTAGGTTATCCCATGTACACACTCAGCTCTTTCTGCAAACACAGTGATATCTCAGTTCTATCCATCTAATTTGCTGTCACACGCCAGCGTGCTCCTAATTCACTTTCAGATTCATTTCCTCCCCTGTGCCCTGGCTGATCTTTATTAGCTGCCTCCGTGCAAATACTGCGCAACAACACAAAGACGTCTATGATCAGGCGCTGAACTTTGCCTCTGTGCTAATGAAAACTCTTTATGGCTGGGGGGATGAGATAATGGGAGACCAGCGTGAAGACGCATTTCAGAGGCTGACAGAGGTCAAAGGGCTGAGAAGTGTAAGGAAATGGTTTTTCCTGCCGTACTTTGTGATTAATCACCCGGGCCCGTCACGTACAGAACACACTGTTCTGTGCGCAATGCTTCGTCTCCATTTTACACTGTTTGTGTGATTAGTTTGCGTTATTTATTTCATTGGGTCAATTGCTCGATAGGTTGAGGAAAAATATATTCAAAAAATGTCAGCGTCATTAGCATTTGCGGTGCCTTGGTTAGCGTTAGCTTAATGCTTTTTTAATGGCTGAGGTGTCCAGGTGCAGTGTGCGGGCCAGGGAGAGGCCAGACATGCCCTGGGAGCATTCCACGTCGTCAGGCCCCAGCTCCTTTTGTCACACCACTCCTCATCCTCAACCTCAACCGGAGTTGTCCCCCGACCGACTCCCCCTAGAGCGCGGAGAGAATCAACAGGAACAGACATGGCTGACAAATATACTCTCTCACACACACGCACCCACGGCGGTGCTGCACCCACACACACACACACACACATTCAAACACACACACCATTTACGTGCTACCAGTGCCACACTCATACACATCTACACGCAATGTGCAAGCTTACAACACACACACACACACACACACACACACACAAACACACACACACACACACAAAATAGTTTCATTGTTAATGATTTTCGTGTCATGAGGGCAAGTGTAAACTCCATATTTTCATGTGTTTTAGTTGTGTGTGTGGTTGTTTGTGTCGTTGTGTGTGTGTGTGTATGTATTCCTTCAAATCTTTTCGTCTTGTCGGCCAATGAGAGGTAGTTTACTGCACCGCTGCACCCTCAACAGATGGCCATTATCATGCCGGCGCCTCCCGCCTATGCCGAGACCACACCGGTCCAAAGCCCGCGCCGTGGAATCCTCGTCCCTCTCTCTAACCAGGACATCGACCCAGCTAGGAGGAAATAAACGGTCGCCCTCCCTAACGACCAGCGTGCCCCCTCCTCCTCCTCCGTTTTGTCAGGCCGACTGTCTTACAGAGCGATTTCACTGTCTGTTCCGCAGACGGCGAGCTGTCAGGTCGATTACATGGCGAGACGTCCGCGCCGGGGCTGAGCCCCTTTTAAAAACAAAAAAGTCCCCTGTCAGCCCCCCTTTGATGTGATAGGAAGAGTTGGGTGGAAGCCCTGACATGTCGGCCCCGCTCCGGGATTTGGGAGCGGTGGGGAAAGGCATGGGGGGGGGGGGGGCAAAGAAGAAGACTGTCGCGAGCAACGTTGGCGAGGAAGGGGAGACAGGTACAGGTTTGAACTGCGTTGTCCCCGACCGTCCTCGTCACGGCTATTTGACCTCTGCCGTACAGGAGGAGCTGAGAGCCAGAGTGACGCGAGAACACACACTCACACAGGCATGAAGGCTTAACCACCGACCTCCAAGCCTGTGTGTGTGTGCCAGTTTGTACAGTATGATCCTGTGTGTGTATGTATCCCTGTTTGTGTGCATGAGTGTATGTGTCTGTGTGTGCGTGCGTGCGTGCGTGCGTGTGTGTGTGTGCGCGCATGAACAGGGAAGCAACCCAAGATGCCCCCAAACATTCCCCCTCTAAGGGGGCCGCTGGCAAACGGCTTCTTGGGCGGCTGACCAGTTCACAGATGGTGAGGGGGAAAACGCGCGCGGTGCCTCAAGATCACAGCCAGGCGCCATGAGAGCCCACGACGCCCCGATTCACAACCCCCAACCCGGGCAGCACATCCCCGAGGCAACCCATCGGGTCCCTGGAGCCCCGGACCCATTGGACTGGTGTTACGAGGAGGAAACGGGTATGAATCATTCAACCCTGCAGGTTCCCTCTGCTGTCCATCTTGTCCGAGTGCTGGTTGTGTGATGTAGTTCTCAATGACGGTGTTGGTCTTATTAGTGTACAAACCCCTCTCCTTCAAATGTGACCGCAGCACTTGCCGTACCGACTGGCAATAGCTATGCAGAATGCCAGACGTGTTTTAATACCTTCCTTGCTCTCTGTCCGTTTCGATCTCGTGGGGTCTCTTCTACATCTGTGTTTTCTCCTCCCCTCGCTCCCCTACCTGCGGTCTCACACGCTCCTCCTAAATATACAACTCAATCTGTCACGAGGCGGGGTGTCACTTTTGGCCGGGACTTCCTGTCGGAGGGCGAGAGTCAATCTGATTATCCTGCTCTCAGGGCAGCCATGATGGGGGGGGACTGTGGAGCGGTGCGTCCCATAAAGAATGAAAGACGCCGAGGTTCAAGGCAGGTACGCCTCCCGTCTCCCTGGTAGGCGGATCGCGACTGGACGGAGATTTGCTGTGCTCGGGGTGTGCACATTGGGTGTGCACTGAGTCGGGCAGGATTCATGGATCTTATTATATTGCAAATGTGTTTGTGAGTGTCTGTGGGTGTGCTTGATAGGGAGACAGTGAGAGGGGTGTTCCAGGGAAAATAAGAGTTAGCAACCACCAACCCAATATTCTCATTGTCTATTAGAATACTTTAGCTATTTGTTTATTGGTGTTGTGTTCACACAGTATGTTATTTTATATGCTTGGAAGCCATCACTGGGTTGTTAGTGTTTCCTTTCAATCAAAAATAAAAATGGAAAGAGGCAATTGGCTATTTAATAAGAGGCAAGATCTCAGCAAAGGGAAAATATCACTCACAGCTGTGTAATGTAATAAGGCACGCATCAAGCACCAGCCTGCCATGCGGAGCCAGCTAATTTATATAGCCTGATCGTTGGCGACTCAAACATACTGTCGGAAAAAGCTCGAATTGGGATTGGACCCTTTTCAAGTGCATACGTGTGAACGTTGGAAGGGAGCTGAAGTGTGAAATGAAGCCAGCGGAGCTCACCCTGTCTGAGACCAGCACCGAGGAAGACTACAACGCCAAGGTGACGGCAGGAGGCTCGCCTGCTCCTCAGCCTTCATCTACAACGAGACAATTAGCTTCCCATTAGAGAGAAATTAAGCATGGATAATTATCCACTGAGATTCACCGTGAGAGAGAAGCGCCCTAATTAGAGTTGCAAATGGGTGGAATACAGACAAAAAAAAAAAAAAAACGCGTTTGTCGTATAGAACACAGGAAGGAAAAGTCATACCAGGGTAAAGTTAAGGAGACGGTGTGTTGCGGTCTGAAATCCCCACAGCTCAGAAACTCACAGTGCACTCCACTGGCATAATCCATGTGTGCGAGAAACTGTCATCATAACAAGCCACGCGGCAGCAGTGCTGCTATCGAGTAACACACGTTCTCTCATTGAGGATTACACTGGGTTTCCACATTAAGGTTTTAACGCTCTCCATAGACGCTATCCAAGCGCCATTTTTTTTAACTCGAATCTGGGAGAGTGGAGCGTGCTTATTTGACTCTCATCAGTGGGATTCTTTGCAGTGAGTGAGCACACTCGCATGTAGGGAAAGCTCATCTATGATCAATAATGGAAGCTCCGTTGGGCCATGGGGTTGATATTCATGCATGTATCCTGCCCTGAAAAAAGATATCTCAGCCTCTCTCCAAAGTCAACAGTTTCTTTTTCTATCTCCTTCTGGGCTCACAACTTCAATACCTTGTCTCTCTTGGCATGTTCTTTGCCCGAATCAGACAGCACAGACCCCCACCCCCCCCCCCCATACACACACACATACCACCCCATCCCCCAATAATTGAAAATAACTGTAAAAGGTATGAGCGCAGAATCTTTGAACCTGCTAAAGTTTACTTTGTTTCAGGTGTATCACCACCCCATCATAATGAAGCATGAAGCCTCTTGTTTGAGTCCCGATCAAAAATACATGTTCAGGGCTCACTCTCCCTTTGATGCTCTAGTTGGTAAGACACAAGAGCTTCTGTAATTGCTTACTTTACAGAATAGGAAACTGTATTGGAGCCGTTCATCTCCTGGAGTTAGAACCAAATATGGTAGAGTATCCTAGCGTCATACAGTTTCTTGAACCAAAAATACCATATGGTGCGTTGTTTGCATTTCAGAGGTGCAGTGTGCCTGTTTTTGTGGGTTGATGTTTTCAGAGAAGAGATGGGATGTTAAGCGTTTTATGTGACTTCCATTGTGCTCTAAAACCCTGTCTCTCTGATGTTGTGTCGGCTGTAGCTCTCTGTGAAAACCGAGACCACCGTTTTCTCAAATGAACACCCCTCCAGAGATCAACTCAACAGAGTGGTTCACACTCTTCAGACTTTTGATAAAGCTGAAGTGCTCAGGGCTTGTTGTTTATGGCGTCGCCAACTAAATACATAAATAATTACAGAGGAGAACGTAACCGTGGCGATGAGAGGGCCCTTTCAACCGAGTGCTATAATTACACCTCAATTTGTCCATGCTGCCATCCACCACAGAGTCTAATAAACAGCCCGTTTGATTTTCTGAGTATTTTTTTATTTTATTTAATTTTAATTAACAACAGTCTCGCAGGAGATGGAGAGTGACATTATACACTTGGGGATGCTTGAGACTAATTACTGTGCACCACCAAATAATGAGCCAATTAATTGAGTAAAATATCTCTTGAGCCATGCTACTGGTTCGTTACCACATCGAATGTGTGGCTTTGGGTTATATCTCCGTTGGACAGAGTCAAGGCCAAGGCACCTGTTGATAAAATTGTAACAATATGAGAACCATCTTCGTTGTGAACAAATAGGTGCGCTACGGGCCTTCGAACATATTACAAATGTAATATTGATTTTGTGAAGAGTCTGTGGAGGCACCAGCCGCACATGGGACTTTGATACACGCAGCCTTGCTCCCCTTGAGCATATTGTTTCTGAGAGCTAAATGAAGGAACAGCCTAAACACAACCAATCAACATGATCCTAAAAACCAAAACACTTAAAGAGGCAGTGCGCTTTTTTCTTAGTTTGGAATAGCACAGCAGAGTCTGCCAAGAAGGACAACAGCTGTAAACATTTTCTCACTCACTTGGACTTCCAATGTGGAAATACTTAAGTTACAGGAACGAACGAGACGAGATTCCTTTATCTATTGAATCTTCTGCTTTCCCAGCTGAATTCCTGAGGCCCCATAACTGCCGGCTCAGCAGGAAACGTACCTTCCGTTCATAGTTATTATATTCTTTATATAGAAAACCTTGGGATCTTTTATTTTTTAGCAGAAGATCATGAGAGAGAAAATGCGGCTGTAACTAGGCTCATCATAACTATTATCACACATTGGAAAAGGTAAATACTCGGAATTAGCACTGCAATATATATATATATATATATATATATATATATATATATATATATATATATATATTTGGACAAAAAACATTATCTATATTGAAATATGTATAGTTTCTGGGCGCGCATGGATGTTTTTACAGAGGTGACGGCCTTATTCTATTATTTTGTTGATGCTATGCACCTTGTGGTGAATCCTTTGTATTTATCATGAAGTCTTCTCTTTATGGTAGACTTATGCATTCAATGCATTTATGGAGAGAGAGGCCTTTTTGAGTTCCCAAGCTCACCAGTGCACTCTTTTTTTCTCAGAATGTACCAAACTGTTGATTTGGCCACTCCTAACATGTCTGCTATCTCTCTGATGGATTTCTTCTTTTTTTTCAGCCTCAGGATGGTCTGTTTCACCTCCATTCAGAAACTGAACAGGCACGTGTTTCCTGACAGACACATAGACACTACAAAGACGCTACACACATGATGACTACAGAATCTGTCTGAACTAACGCAGAGCTTCTTGTTAAATCTTCATTCACTGTTGCTCCTCGGAAAAGAAGAGAGTGACACACTCGAGGTGCGCTGTGCACTGCAATATGCATAACGCCTCACTTGACGCACCGCGCTTGACATACTGCAACGGGCACGACACACACAACGCTAAGCTCTGCCAGGGAGCGTTGTTACGCTGCCAGTCACGTGCTTTAACGAGGCCCCTCGGATCTGCACAGTCGCTGCGTTTCTATTGGACGACGGTCGATCGCTCTGGTTATTTGACGGTTCAGGGTTTCCCTTTGACAGACCACCCCCCCCCCCCCCCCCCCCCCCCCCCCCCCCCCCCCCCCGCAGGTCCGTGTGCTCTTGAACTCCGCCAGGGGAATATCTCTACGACTCCGCTCGCCCCCTTCATCTGCCTGGGTTTCTGTTACCATGTCGATGCTTTCTGTCGTCTTTATTGACGCCGGCACGTCCCAGAGCGTCCTTTCCTTAATCCTTGCTGATGTTAAGGTGGGCTGGCCGGCATGGGGAGCTTACCCTGTCAGAGTGACAGAGATGAACTCATGAGCGCGCCGCACAAACGGGGCCCCTGGGTACCCCAGGATGCAGCGTGGGGCCGTGGGTTTGAAAGCTCCCTCTTTATTTGTCTTCCCTCCCTCCCTCTATCTGTCCTCCTCCCTCTCTCTTTGTCTCTTTATTCCCCGCTGCTCAGCCGCTCCCTTTGTTTTCAATCCGCCGGTCCCCGTCTTGGGAGCGGTTGTGAAGCATGTAGCGTCAGAGAGGAAGAGACAAGTTTATGGGGGCCGAGGGCCCACGCTGGCCGTGACGTGAGAGGGACGAGAGGGAGACAGATGTGGGAGCTCGGCAGTGTCAGAGTCGGTCTGGACCGCTGCTCCCCCGATGGAGGTTCACGTCAGGAGAAGTGCCCTCCTCGCTCGCTCGCTCTCTCTCTCTCTCTCTCGTGTCGCCGCCGTGCACCGCAGACGCTGTCGCCCAGCGGGGACAGCGGACGGCGCTGCGCTAGAACACTCACTGTTAGTCATCATCGTTTTATGCTCGGTCTCCTTTTCATTCCTTTTCATGTCTGTCACAGCCAGGAAACACTTGGGCTACCGGAAGATAAGACTTTACTTGAATGTAAGATTGCGTCCCTCTCGGAACAATATTTTCTAAAGACTCTTTTTTTGCTCTAGACATACTATACTCTATACGGGCTTGAGGACACATGCACAAATGCATCCGCACAGCGACACTTTAGACCGTACACACAGCCCATCTATAATTTTGTTATTCGTTTTTTTCTCTATGTGTTTCAGTTTTAATTTAGTTGAGGCCTCGCCCGCTCTTATTGAAAAGAGGCTGAGCCATGATGAGGATGGGGGGCAGGACAGCAGGTAGTCTGACGGATGGTGTGCCGAGCCGCAAAGAAGGGGCAAACATCTCCTCGACAGCGGCGAACAGCTGGCCTCGAGTGCGACACCTGTTTGCCCGCCCAGCAATGTGCTGGCGACTTCAGTCAGCCTCCCTCTCGACAGCTGAACCTGCGACGTCGGTGTAAACGCTAGCGCTAGCTCTGATGCCAGCAGCTGTCACATATCGCCGCAGTTACCGAGGAGGACAGACAAAGATTGAATAGGAGAGCGGAAAGGTAAGGCGGAGAAAGGAAAGTAAATAGAAAAACAAAGAAGCAAAGAAAAAGAAGCTGAGTCTATCCACCTGTCCTGTTCTTTCATTCATCAAGGTCAAGCACTTAATGAGCAACATACCTCGCTTCGCCGTGTGCTTCCTGCATAGGTCCATTGAGCCGGGTGTAATTGAGAGAGGACGTCAAGCCGTTTTGGCGTATAATGGCGGTGTCCCAATGTGGCTGCAATGACACCCACGGGTGAATCGCTTGGGCAGTGGGTCTACTCTGTTTGATCCGCTGTGGCGTGTACACCTCTTTTCCAGCACCACCAAAGGCATGTGGGGGGGGGGGGGGGGGGGGGGGGGGGGGGGTCTGCATGGTAATATTTAGTTCTAAGCGTTGTCATCAAAGGGAGGTCAACACTTCACAACAGCATGGGTGTGCGCCGTGTCATCAAACCATCAAAGGGTTTTCAAGCTGCGTATCTTTTTATACTTCCTTTTGTTTTGTTTGTTTGTTCTCGACATCAGTGCTCTGTAAAGCATCGATTATTTGTTCAACAGAGGTTCATTAAAACAGTCGTTGTCGAACAAATGTTTTCACGTGACCTGCATGGAACACACTAACCATATTAATGGAGGTCACTCAATCTCCTCACATTTCTGTCATATCCGTGTGGGGGCATTGTTGACAGTTGCTTAGCAATTGCCGATATTAAACAGGTGTCAAGTTAAGTTTCTTAGCAACAGGAATTGTGTGTAGGTGTGAGATGAATGTTTGTGTGTGTTTTTTTTTTATCGTGGTGTCTCTTAGAAATGATGCGGGGGCTGTTTGTAGAAAGCATATTCACAGAGAAGACTCTCTTCTGGCCAATCCTAGAGTCATTGACTGATTCCAGTAAGTGAGGGTAAGAGGTGCCATAGCCAGACACTGAATGCTTTTCACACGTTGGAACCTTTTACTATTTCAATGATCTTACATTGCATTGCAATCAGTAATGACACAATCACTTGCTATAATTGCCAACTAACTCTCTTTAGATGACCGAGCTGGATACCATGTAGAAACAAAAAAAAACATTATTCACTCACTTGTAGAAATCTGGTACCGTCTAGATCTGGTTTTTCACACAAATAATAATTGGTTAAACGTGCAACATGTTTGAAAGTCCCACCCGACCTCCTTAAAGCTGAAAGAGTGGGATGGACTTGTCACATCATTTTGATTGAGGGAGTAAACTGCAGAGGCTTTTAAGATTAGGGTCTCTCTCTTAAGTGTAAGTGCACAATCCTAGCTTCCACTCCTCTCAGTATCTCTGCCCTCCTTCTCTTTCTCCGTATCCTTCACCCCACCTCTCCGTCTTGCCTGGAACAGGGAGGGATAGTACAAGATCAATGGTTTGCTGTCAGACTTCCTCCGTCACCCGAATGTCCATTTTGCCTTTCCTGCCTTGTGGTCGGGCATGGGCAAATAACAGCCTTGCCTCCCTTCTTTTTTTCCCTTTTGTTTTGTCCAGCACTTGAACAGCTGTTGTTTTTAATACACTTGTGTTCTCAAAAATACACAGTTAGCCATATGGCCCCGGGAAATGATTTGCTGAGAGAGAGAGAGAGAGAGAGAGAGAGAGAGGAAACATAAAAGGGAGTCTGGTGTGGGGTAACATCTTTTTGAGAGATGTTAATCCATCAACAGATGTTTAACTGCCCTGTTTCAAGGCTTACTTAATAATAAAGCAAGTGGAAAGCGGCACAGGGTTATGCACATCTCAGTGAAATTCCCCATCATCACATTGTTGCATGATTTAAACTAACGTGTTGACATGTATGAAGTCATAAAGTCAAAAAGAGAACAAACCAAATCATAACAAATGTGAGTATGTGACCAATCAATTAACAGAAAAACGAATTACCGGCCATAAGTGATATCACGGAACGTCTTGTAAATGCAAAACGATGAAGCCAATTGACGTGTTCCATTTCATCCTTACTTCCCACAGTGATACTTTCCTCCCATGATTTTTATTTAAGGAGGACGCCTTTCTGTGTGTTTTGTTTCGTACCTTATATTTATAGCTGTTTACTTGCCACACACTTTTTTTCTTTACTAGGGGTCAGATTTGATATACTGTGCATCCTCTGTGATTTTATGGGCGACCCTACCGGAGTGCCCTGTAAAGGTCTGAGGTCAAGGTTGGCAGTGACGGGTCAAGTCATGGGGGCCGGGGCCATTTATCGCCTGCCTGACGTCCCCAGCCTCCTCCGACATGTCAGTGGGAACGAGGCACGATTGAGTGCCTGGCGACAGGGGGGCCATTTTCTACGCTTCCTCGCCGTGTCCTCTGTCCCCGTGTTCAAGGTCTAGCAACTGTTTCTTTGGCAATTCATCGAGGATACACACAGACCCAAAATGGAAGAGAAGTTATAAAATGAACTGCGTGAGAGGCGTCCGTTAACGGGTGATTAAAGGCAATGGCGTATTGATCATGGTTAGAGCAAGCTCCAGACACTAATTTTGTGCTTTCAAGCTCAATATTGCATTAAAGGCATGCCCATCTCATTTTGTATTAATGCACAGAAGAAAACACTCACGCGCCTTGCTGTTTTGTTGTTCTCAGACATGTAAAGAGGGTGTGAGTGCTATCGAGCCCAGTTCTTTCCTGGCCTAATAGTAGTGGCATCTTTAGGATAGCAATCATGATAGCTTGACTTCATACAATATTTTATGGTTTGGAAATGGGAAAAGAGAATTGTTCTTTACGAGTTACCATGGCAACGTGGGAGTTAAAGTTTGTGTTTGCTCCTCTCCTGTGTGTGTGTGTGTGTGTGTGTGTGTGTTTAACTGGTCTGTAATATATGGAATATGAGCCCCTTGTGTGACACAGGCTTGGAGTTATGGACTCAATATGTGATCATAAGACAAGTTATGGCACTGTTACCAAGGGCACAGGGCTGGGTAGGTCATCGATCAGGCCAGCGAGCCCAGTGGACAGCCTCCTTTCTGGTAGAGTTTATGGGGACAGGCAAGGGCCCCACCACCACCACCACCACCGCAAACCCCCTTCCCCTGCCCGTTCTGATTAGTGACTGTAAACATTGACTTTCTGTCCGGTCCCGGAACGATCCGTTCACGTTCAGTACATTAGGTTTTTACCCTCGCCATGGCGCTCGGTGGATTCAGCCTTTCAGAACTTCTCCTTGGACCTGCATGACTGATGAGCTTCCAACCTGCTCCGTTTGCTGGCTTTAGAATAGAGTAAGCTGCGTTAGATAGAGATTATCTATAGAATAGCAGCAGACTTGACGTACTCTTTGTGTCTGTCTGTCTGTGTGTGTGTGTGTCTGTGTGATGTTGTGAAGGGTTTTCCTAATTTTTGTAACAGTGGGTGGCAGACAGCATGAGATGGATGCAAGCATTGTATATATGTGTCTATTTACAGTACAGTAAATGCAGGAGATTGTTTGTTTGTTTTCGGGTGAAAGCCAAACAAACACAAATACATTTTGACTTAACACCATGACAGTATGTTGGCCATAACAGCTTTTCCCCCAGCTCCAAAGCCTACTTCCATTTGCCATCTAACCAATGCTCAGGCCAGAACAACTGCCAATCGGCTTCTTCAGTCACCCCCGCCCCCCCCGTTTCTCCTCTCATTCTCTTCTTTTCGGTAACACACACACCGCCAACACACACACACACACACACACACACACACACACGTGCGCGCACAGAGAGAGAGAGAGAGAGAGAGAGAGAGAGATTGAGACTCGACTGTCTGTGCCCTGAGAACCCATTAGTATTATCTTCATTTGATCATGTGTGTTGTTATGGACCAGAATATGTTCCATTACAGTCTGTCACTAATCTCTAGCTGTCCTGCCCTCAGGCCTGCTGCTTTAACCCATTCACACCCCCCTTACCCACCCCCCACCCCACCCCCACTGGACTTTTCCCCTTTGGCATTTGATCTGGAGCCCTCCTAACAAGCCCAACCCAAATCCCAGGGAAAACACAAATGTAATCTGACCATCAGTAAAGCACTTAGTGAAGCTTTGTGGGCTGAAGCACGGGCTCTGACTTCTGCTGCTAGACACAATGTTGTTCGGTGTTATGACCACAGTTTTGATGTGCGCGTGCGCGTGCATCGCTTCAGGAAGGCCGTGTCTTGGCTGTCTTTCAACTCTTCTCCTTGCACTGTAATCGGGTTATTTTGAGAGTACATACACATTTGATAGTGAAACGATGACAGTGGTATTTTCCCCAAGCCTTTTAAACACACACTTTGTCACACAGTTTGGCTCCTATGCAGAGAGCGGAGGGAGACCAGACAGAGCACAATCTGTCTTTTCCCGTCATGGCGTCAATGAAGGGTTATTGGGGTGGCCAGTCTGACCAGGCCACCCCACACCGGCTGTCTCAATGAAACGGGGGATCACGTCGTCCAGCCACTCCGTAATCTCCCAGAGGTGACTCCCGCACGGCCGTGGTGACTCTCTCCCACAGCCTCCTGAGATGCCCCGTGCTCCCTATGGGGTGGAACGGCCGTTTGGACCGTGGCCTGCGCCGGCAGCCGTCGTCCTGAGTGCTCCTCGCCGGTCGGCCTGTTTTGTGTGTCTGTGCAGGACGTAGTGCGGTGAAATCCAGGCCACCGCGCTGTGCCCCCCCGGCGCCGAGCTGCCCCTAATCTACTCTGCTAGGTTTAATGTTGTCCTAATGAGTGGTGCGTGCCAGGCGCGTTAGCATCCCACTGCCCCGCTGAACGGCGGGCCCTATAAATATGACAATAAATGTAATCCTTTCAATTACGGCGGCCCGCGCTCGCGCTGCGCCCTCCCTCCACACAGGGGGGTCATTTCCCTTCGCTAGCGCGGAATGGCGGGGGGCCAGAGGAGTCGTCGGCGTCGCGCTGCCGTGCGGCGGGCTCTGTCCGCGGTGGAGGAGTGATTAAAACGTGATTATTCTGTGTGGTCTGGTGGCAGCTGCGTGCTGCTGTCTGCAGTCCTGGTGGGTAGGGGGTGGAACAGCCCGCCCCGCCAGAGCTAAGTGTTTCAGGGGCATCAGGGAGCGAGCTGCCCATAAAAGTGCAGCTCCAGATTTACACAGCTGTTAAAGTCAGGACGCTGCTCGGATCTGAATGGGGCTTTGGAGCATGAAGCACACACTCGCTGTGCTGCACATACACACACACACACACACACACACACACTCACACTACATACACACATGGGTAGTGAGCTACTCTGGTCTTCTGTAGAGAAAAACCTTGAGGCAAGCTCCTGTATAATGCACTATGACAGCAAGCAGAGAGGAGTGGAGACGCAGAACTGGACCAACAGGGCAGAGAGACCAACAGGACAGAGAGAAGACCAACAGGACAGAGAGAAGACCAACAGGACAGAGGGAAGACCAACAAGACAGAGAGAAGACCAACAGGGCAGAGAGAGACCAACAAGACAGAGAGAAGACCAACAGGGCAGAGAGAGACCAACAGGACAGAGGGAAGACCAACAGGGCAGAGAGAAGACCAACAGGACAGAGAGACCAACAGGACAGAGAGAGACCAACAGGACAGAGAGAAGACCAACAGGACAGAGAGAAGACCAACAGGACAGAGAGAGACCAACAGGACAGAGAGAAGACCAACAGGACAGAGAGAAGACCAACAGGACAGAGAGAACTCAAGACATAGACATGTGGGTAATATGTAGAGGGGGTGATCCTCCACAGTGGATAGATGACATGACATCAGAAAGAGGAGGGGACCTGACTTAATATGTATGAGAGAGAGAGAGAGAGAGAGAGAGAGAGAGAGAGAGAGAGAGAGAGAGAGAGAGAGAGAGAGAGAGAGAGAGAGAGAGAGAGAGAGAGAGAGAGAGAGAGAGAGAGAGAGAGAGAGAGAGAGAGAGAGAGAGAGAGAGAGAGAGAGAGAGAGAGAGAGAGAGAGAGAGAGAGAGAGAGAGAGAGAGAGAGAGAGAGAGAGAGAGAGAGAGAGAGAGAGAGAGAGAGAGAGAGAGAGAGAGAGAGAGAGAGAGAGAGAGAGAGAGAGAGAGAGAGAGAGAGAGAGAGAGAGAGAGAGAGATTCCGCAGCCATTGTTCCGAATCACAACTCTGCATTGAACATTATTCGATGTTTGTGCCAGGGCCCTGCTTCTTCTCCTCCAAACGTGAAAGCTCAGCGGAGAGTGACTGCCGTATAAACGTGTTCCATGTGGCTCACGTAATTTCAGCGGCACAAAAAACGAGAGAGGGAGAGAGGGAGAGAAACAGAAAGAGGACAGGCATGGCACAGACCTGATTCCAGGTTACAGGCGACAGATTGATAGAGGCAGGAGACTGGAGGCAGAGACAGGAGGAGGAGGAGGAGGAGGAGGAGGGGAGAGGGTCCTAAAATGGGGGCAGGACATGTGAAAGACTTTCCTGCCAATACAGGCCATAAAGCTTAAGCGACGGCCGGCACAAATCCATGAATCACCGTGAAGGGAGTGGCACGTGCACGGTCTCCAAACCCAAACCCCCCCGCCCCTCCTCTCCTCCCACACACACACACACACACACACACACACACACACACACACACACACACACACACACGCACCCAAGTCCCCAGCCCAGCTCCACTGCTCTCCTGAGTGGGGAGTCCAAGGCAAACCGTGGCGTTTGGTTTCTCCGAGTGCTGGCCGTTGGACGTGTTGAATGGTAATGGCGTCCGCTTAGCAGTCAGTCAGTAGCGGGACGGGGCCGCTGTGTTTCCACGGCTCGCTTTGTTGCATCACAGACAGCTCTCTGACGGCTCGGCGCTCCGAGGCTTCACAAACCGTCTCGACAGAACGTCCTTGGGTCTTGTTCCTGCTACGGAACGTCTACTGGAGAGAGAGAGAGAAGGGGGGGGGGGGGGTTAAACATCTGTTATCATAGCTGGACCGTACGAAGATGGAGCTGCAAAGTGTCCCCGCGCCGTATTTTCCTCTGTGCTACCGCCAGCGGGTTTTAATATGAGTTATTACCAACCAACCCAAGGCTCAAACGTGTAGTGCTTGCCTGTGGTTTGAGAATAAAAAAAAAGATGTAAACCTGCACAACTGTGCACTTAAATGACTGGGCTACTTACGGTCTATTATCTATTACGTAACATGCAAATAGCAAGAGAGCCCTCTTCATTGAATAACTCTATGGTAGCGTTGCTGTGTGAACCAAAGGTTACGTAATAATTGTCCCATTAAACGCAACTGTTTTCATTATCACTCCCGCTGTGTTTCTGGATAAGAACCCGGCGATAAGGATGACATTTTTCTCTTGTTTTTCTGTTTCATTCGTCTCAATGGGCAGCGTCCTCCGGTGATTTGATTAGGAAGTGTGTGGAGTTGGTGGGGGTGGGGTGAGGTAGGGATTTTGTCAGCCACGCTTCCAAACGGTAGCTCGGTGAGAAAAACGTGTTTTCTCAACGAGCCGGACTCGCCAATCATCCTCTGTTCCCCACGCCTCCTCCCTTTAGAGCCCCAGAGGGAGGACGAGAGCACAAACACAAGCGCCAGGAGAAGACAATGGAGAGTGGCCCTCGGAGGGGATCGGCTTATCCATCCCTGGCCGTCTTTGAAGCGTTTCTGAACGCACGGAGGAAACGGGAGACTCTTTTGAATGTCTCTCCATGTTGTCACGGCGATCAGCCGGCCCTGGTTGGGGCGTGGTAATGTGAGCGATTGTTTGCGGGGCCTTTGAAAAGTCTCTTTGTGGAAACATGAGGTCAATGCGGGGGCACGTCTTTGCCTTTGCCTCCTCACTATGTTCTCTGTTCAGCACCGCCAACGTATTGATAGATAGAGATTTTCCCGGATAGTACAGTAGTAAGTTACATTCATTTCATCCATTATATTATTATTTATTATTTACTTCATTGATATAATAAATATATTTTGTCTTGGCAACATTAGTACAGACATGTGGTCAGGCCCCCAGCCAGCCTCTCGGTCACGATGCAACAGTAGCGTGATACAGCATGATCTATTTGACTCACGCTGCACAATAGATGTAAAGCCGGTTCAGCCTCCAGTTCTATGGGAACATTGCATGCGGCATATTGTACAGCTGGGGAGGCAGTCACGACTCAGACGGATCATTGTAGCACACTATCAAAAGCGCTGGCGTTTGTGGATTCCCTGAAACAAGCCCACAAATAGCTCTTTCCCACCAAGACAATGCTGCCCCCCCCCCCCCCCCACAAACACACACAAACACAAAACCCCAGTCTAGCTGTTCTTGGTCTCTGCGTGTCGGGGAGCGGTGCAGGCTGGCACGGGCCCCGGCCCTGCCCGTGGAACAAAGCTCGCCGCGACAGCCTGACACGCGCTCCCCGTGGTTCCGTGGTATCCCTACCGTGTCGGAGCGGAGCCCCACGGGCCCCCCCCTCTCCCCCGTCGCGTGAGCCCCTCTCCTGGGCTCGCGGAGCGGGCGTGCGCCGCGGTCCACTGGGCACAGCGTCGATGCTGCTAATGAGAAAAGACGCCGGGGCCCGAGTGAGACGGACCGCGCAGTGGAGAAACACCCCGCGGAGGGACGCCGGATCCACACACAATTCCTCCAGAAACGGCAAGACTTCCCGGTTTCTCCGCAAAGGCACGACCGTGACTTACCCTTGGAAAGTGAAACGGGGGCGGGGAGAGGTGTAGCAATTTATTCCGAAAGTTGTTTGCTCTTCCTCTATCCCACCCCACCCCTCCCTCCTCCTCCTCCTCCTCCTCTCTTTGTGTTTTCTCCTCCGCGGTCTGTTGACATCGGTGCTACCTTGAGTAGCAAACATCCTGTGTTCATACAGCGTATAATGTGACACTAAATATGCAGATATGTACCGCGCGGCACCTGAGAGCACAGCTGAGTGTCAACAGGGCCATCTGTGGGGTCACCTGCTGGCCCCGGCCGCCTGTCGCCCAGGAAACGCCCGACAGACACCAAAACCAGGGAGGAGGAGCAGGAGGAGGAGGAGGAGGTGAGAGACTTCTTCAGTTACCTTTCCTAAGATGTCAGCCGGTTTTCCTAAAGACGGGAGTCACTTCCCTAACGCAGACTAGGTGATGTGGGCCTCGCTTCCGTAATGAAGGATGAAACAGAGTGAGAAAATAAGAGCTGAGAGGGGTGATGTTAGGGAGGGGGGGTCACCCAGAAAGCAGCACCCCTCCCTGTCAAGCCTTGTGTTGGTTTAGCTGGGGGGCCAGAGAGGTATAGGGTCACTTCCCCATCCACTCAGTGAGTCAGTCTTATCAAGTCCCTCATCAGAGGTCACAGTGTAAAATACAGCACGCGCTGTCAGACAAGTCTGTTGTGGCAGCCTTTTACAGAAGCTATGATTACTTTCCTATCCAAATGCAAATCTGATGTCTGAAAGTTACAAGTAGTAGGAAAGCGTTCAACAGAGTTTGCCATTTGTGTGTGTGTGTGTGTGTGTGTGTGTGTGTGTGTGTGTGTGTGTGTGTGTGTGTGTGTGTGTGTGTGTGTGTGTGTGTGTGTGTGTGTGTGTGTGTGTGTGTGTGTGTGTGTGTGTGAGAGATAGAGAGAGAAATGGCGTGACAGTACGTTTGTCACCGTGGTCTCACTCCGCCGCTCAGGATTGGCACTGCAGATGGATGTCTCTCAAACTCCCCCCCGCGCTTCAACAAGCACACCCGCTCACACAGATGTGAAAGGTAGGAGTCTCTCTTTTTTACCGTTCCACGCTCAGACGCTAGAGCAACGGAAGAGGCTCTTCAAACCGCTCAGGTGGAACTGCCGCCTGCGTGCGCGCTCCATCGCGGCCTGCTCCTCTCCAGCTCTGTAGTGTGGATCCCGGGAGGAGGAGGGAGGCTGATTAAAATGGTCTCCATCCCTAGCCCTTCTGTTCTTCCCCCGGGGTATGTGTGTGTGTGTGTGAGTGTGTGTGTGTGTGTGTGTGTGTGTGTGTGTGTGTGTGTGTGTGTGTGTGTGTGTGTGTGTGTGTGTGTGTGTGTGTGCGTGGTGCAAATGCCCCATAGCTCTTGTGATCCATGGCCCGGCCTGCAGAGTCTTAGGTAACACACACACATGTCGTTCCCTACCTCACCAGGCGACGAGGGAATGTGGTGCTCTGCCAAAGGAGTGGCATTTCAAAGGAAATGTTTCTGACCTGTTTATTTCA
>JAPMUY010003779.1:100000-107582 GCA_026901105.3 Galaxias olidus
AGGGAAGGTGTCATTCAGCTGGTGAGGCACGCCGCTGGCGCTGGCTGCTTGTAGGTCAACGGGACCTCACAGTTTGGACTGCAGATACATATCAAATCAAACCCCCGCTCACTCACACACACACACACACACACACAGCGGGGACGGGCTCTGGTCAACACACAGAGAGGTGGAGCTCATCCCCAGTGCAGTGTCTGTCTCTCTCTCTCTCTCTCTCTCTCTCTCTCTCTCTCTCTCTCTCTCTCTGTGTGTGTGTGTGTGTGTGTGTGTGTGTGTGTGTGTGTGTGTGTGTGTGTGTGTGTGTGTGTGTGTGTGCCTGCGTAGGGGTTTTTTTTTCGAGGGAGAGAAGACGAGCGGGTTGATCCTGACAGAGTCACTCCTATATCCTCCCACTGTGACATTGTGTTTCTAGAGGTGACCGCCGCGGGTCTCCTCCCCTCTACCGGCGTCATAGGGAGACAGATAAACAGCGCCCCCGTTCCCTGTACCCGCCGTGTTGCTTTAGGAGTCTCCCAGGCCCAGTGCAGCCCCGTCTGGCTTGCCCACAGAGGACACGGCGCCCCTGCCCTGCCGCAAGTTTGTGCTGGAGCTGACGGTGGACTCGCGTGGCAACTTTGTCATTTACCGCAGTGTTCCGTCTTTCAGGAAAGGTCCACGAGCACGGGGGGGGCGGTCTGTGGCACGGGGGGGCGGTCTGTGGCACGGGGGGGCGGTCTGTGGCACGGGGGCGTCTGTGGCACGGGGGCGGTCTGTGGCACGGGGGGGGCGGTCGTGGCACGGGCGGTCTGTGGCACGGGGAGGGCGGTCTGTGGCATCTGTGGCACGGGGAGGGGCGGTCTGTGGCACGGGGGGGCGGTCTGTGGCACGGGGAGGGCGGTCTGTGGCGCGGGACCACCGCTGCATCCCGACGGTCCGTCTATCGCGGCAGTCGTCTGGAGGAACGAAAGCCGTTGGAACACGTCGCTACGGTCTCCTTTCCCACGTGTGTCACTTACAATCTGTTGGTCTTGAACTCCAGTGAGCGATGACCTCCAGTGGGTCAGGGGTGGCGCGGCAACGACTTTGGTGACTCTCTGAGGTCAGTCATGAATGATTTGCCGGGTTTAAAAACAAGGCAATGGCTGGTGGCTAAAAGCCACTTCGCAATTCAAACTCCATTACAGCCGAGACCTCTGTTTTGTTTTTTTTGTTGCCTGTCTTCCCCTCCTGGTGTATCAAACTGTGTTTGTTTACGAGAGTGTTGACAATCAATACGCGTCACGTTGCTGTACGAATCGATGGGAAGTTGAAAGGATTTCGACTGCTCTCTTCCTCCGTGGCATTCAGCCTGTGGCTGTCATCTCCAAGGCTTTCATCAGGCAGCAAACAACCGCATTAGCAGCCACCAGGGCCCTCTAATTGCGGGTGAAGTCTGGATTATTTAAAGGTGTCGGCGTAAGGAGGACATGGAATTTAAGGAGAGAAAAGGAGAAGAGAGGGGGGAGGGAGGGAGGGAGGGAGAAAAGGTCCCGTCGTGACTTTGTAAGAGAAATCTTTATGGTAGAACTTTGATAGGGAAAACTCCAAAAGGTGTGACGCATAACCGTACAAAACCTTAATTGATTAATTGGAAAATGAAAGGTTACAGTATGCAGGAAACCATCCCAGAGTCCTGCACCCCAACCACTGAGGCTCTCCTCCTTGTCTCAGTAGGGCAGGCTACAGGGAGAGGTGGTGGTGGGGGGGGGGGGGGGGGGGGGGGGTTGGGGGAGATCCACGCCGCCATCAAAATGATTCATCCTCACACACGCAAGTCGTGTTTGATATTATCCCGTTCACTGTACCCGTTAAAATGGAATGCCTAACTCTGCACGAATGGATGGTGCACTCCAGTAACCCGGGCCGTGAGGTGAAACTCTGACAGCACAGCCCCCCGACCCAGGACAGAGTCGTTTTTCCAGCACGGCTTTGCGGCTGCAGCGTGGCGGTAAAATCCCCGCTCCCCCCTTTTGGTCGCCCATGAAGTCACGCTTATCTCCAAAGCGACACGTAGTCGCCAATTAACTAAGAATGATCCTCAGTGAATGTGTGTTTTCTAAAAAACTGTTTGTTTGTTTGTTTATCTGTTTGTTTATAGGCGTGTGTGTGTGTGTGTGTGTGTGTGAGTGAGGGGGGGGAGTTGAGAGAGAGAGAGAGAGAGAGAGAGAGAGAGAGAGAGAGAGAGAGAGAGAGAGAGAGAGAGAGAGAGAGAGAGAGAGAGAGAGAGAGAGAGAGAGAGAGAGAGAGAGAGAGAGAGAGAGAGAGAGAGAGAGAGAGAGAGAGAGAGAGAGAGAGAGAGAGAGAGAGAGAGAGAGAGAGAGAGAGAGAGAGAGAGAGAGAGAGAGAGAGAGAGAGAGAGAGAGAGAGAGAGAGAGAGAGAGAGAGAGAGAGAGAGAGAGAGAGAGAGAGAGAGAGAGAGAGAGGTTGGTCTGAAGCCAAGAGTATTTTATGTAACATTGCGGAATAGATCACAGAGCAGAGCATGACCTATTTTTAGCTTCTGAGGAAACAATATTATTTAGTTCCATATGCTGGGAACCACGAGCAACATTTTTCGTAATACTCACATTCATTTTAAGAAGGGAGGTATGTGGTATATAGATGTGGGAGATAGAGGGCATGTTATTTTATGAGCTGTCCCGGTTCATGTCAGCGTTTTGATAAAGGGATACTGTCGAGGCATGCTTTGGGACATATGTCAAATGAGTCCTCCGCCTGCTTTTGTCTTGATACATTTTTCAGTCTTTTCTGGTGTTTTTCAAGCACTCGTCTGTTTTTTGACATTCTCTCTCTCTCTCTCTCTCTCTCTCTCTCTCTCTCTTCCCCATCTCTCCCATTTGCCCTTCTATCCTACCCTCTCTCTTTCTCTCTCTCTCTCTCTCTCTCTCTCTCTCTCTCTCTCTCTCTCTCTCTCTCTCTCTCTCTCTGCAGTGGGATCATTAGGGCTGTTTGATCTGTAAGTGGAGAGACCAGCAGCAGAAACGTTTATCTCCTCGGGCAGTGAGCTGCCTGGCACTCAGCCAAAATCTAACACCCCTACAACCACTCGCTGTGGGACTCTGCCACCATTTTGGTGTGAGAGAGAGAGAGAGCAAGCGAGAGAGAGAGGATAGAGAGAGAGAGATAGAGAGAGAGTGAGCGCATACGTACTGTATTTGTACAGTAGATGTTTATTTATTTGTAACAAGTCTGTGTGTATGTGCACTTGTGTGTGTGTGTGTGTGTGTGTGTGTGTGTGTGTGTGTGTGTGTGTGTGTGTGTGGGTGGGTGGGTGGGTGGGTGTGTGCGCGCACGCGCGAATAGGTTACATCTGGCACTCATTTTAAAAGAGGGACTGAAAAACTTACGCGTGTGTCCTACTTTTCAGACGGGAATTTGTTAGTGTTTTTCTGCCCTATAATTTTCTCCCTCTCTCTCTCTCTCTCTCTCTCTCTGTGTCTCTCTCTCTCCCTCTCTCTCTCTCTCTCTCTCTCTCTCTTTCTCTCTCTCTCTCTCTCTCTCTCTCTCTCTCTCTGTCTCTCTCTCTCTCTCTCTCTCTCTCTCTCTCTCTCTCTCTCTCTCTCTCTTTCAAAGTAAATTCCCCTGACTGGAGTGCTCGACAAGAGGACGTCATTCTTCTATTTAGGTGTGAGCGAGTCATCTTTCGCCTTCGTAATTTCTTCTCCAAATACCTCAGCAGAGTTGGGCCCTCTGTCTATCGCTCTCTCCCACCTTCCTCCCTCTCTGACTCTCCATCTTTCCGCTGTCTCTCTTCCTCCTCGCTCCCCCGGTGTCCCTCTATCCCTCCCTCCCTCTCTCCTCTCTGCTGTGGCGTGGCGCGTTATATAAGCTGGTGTGAAGGGGGTGCTTGTGTGGGCGCTTCCTGTAGGAGGACCTGCACCTTCATTCAGGAATGAGGCAGCTTCCGGGGTCAGCGGCCTGTGCAGTAGCACGCCGCCCCAGCCTTCTTTAATGTGTCAGATAGCACGCCGCTATTTCTGATGCCGCCTCCGTCCCGCACCGCAGCCCAGCTCCACCGCTCCTCTGTTAGGCAGAAAGCTTCCACCAGCAGCAGTGCCTTCCGAGAGAGAGAGAAAGAGAGAGAGAGGGGCAACGTTCGCCGCGGCCATTGTGTCCGCTGATATGGTTAATTAGATAATGGTAATGAGTTATTATGAAATAAGTAACGACGGGTGTGTCTTGCGTTCATTAAAATACACGGTGGTGTGGTGAATTTATTTAAGTTGTGTTGGTAATTAGCAATGTAATATGCATTTATGACACTTTGTAACTATATGTGTGCGTGTGTGTGCGTGTGTGTGTGTGCGTGTGTGTGTGCGTGTGTGTGTGCCTGTGTGTGTGTGTGTGTGTGTGTGTGTGTGTGTGTGTGTGTGTGTGCGCGCGCGTCCGTGCAGGTACACGCTCCTTATGTCCTAAAATAGCCCACGCGAATGACTGATAACGGCCAAACTGTGTCATTATTTTTCCTGTCTTTTCCTGGTTCCGGTTTAATTTCCGTCAGTGTTGATCTTGGGAGACAGTAGTCAGGTCGGGCCGGAAGACTGAGTGTGGCTTCATAACGAGGATGACTGTGATTAGTATCAGCACTTAACAAATGAGGAACATCCTTCATCCTAATCTGCTGTCTGTCAGGGAGAGGCGGGCGGCGGGAGGCGGGAGGCGGGCGGCGGGCAGCGCGGAGAGATCCACCTGGTTCCCGCGCCCACACTCCGGATCGGCTTGCTGGGAAGCACCAGGGAGAACGGAGCGCCGCCATCGCCGACCGGACGCAGTATGAACAGAGAGGGAGGGCTGAGGAGTCAGAGTCACGTTATATGTCGGCTCGTTGACTTGTTTCAATGGAGGACATACGTTTTCACTGTGTAAATAGGGTGTGTCGTACGTGACCTATATTAGCTTCACAAGGCCAGTCATGTGGGCGTGTGTGTGTGTGTGTGTGCGCGTGTTTGCACAAGTAGAAGGTCTTAAACTCTACCTGCGGTATTTCGCTAATGTGGCATGGTTCTTCACCTATGCCAATTTCCTTTCTGAAGGGTTTGGAGGAAAAGCTTCAGTGATTAATCACCGACATTTGGCCGCAGAGCGTATCCATCACAGCCGTCTGTGACTCAAGCACTCAAATTTATGCAAAATCATTAACGGCTAAAAACCCGCTAGTGGCAAACGTCAAACAGCAAGAGCCTCCTTTTTTATCGCAGCAGCAGGCTGATGTTGCAAGTATCTCTATCTCTCCCCATTTCTCTCTTTCTCTCTCTCTCTCTCTCTCTCTCTCTCTCTGGCTCTCGCGCTCTCTCTCTCTCTCTATCTCCCTCTCTCTCGCGCGCGCGCACTATCTCTCTCTCTCTCTCTCTCTCTCTCTCTCTCTCACACGCTCCCTTTTATACACACACCCAATTACACCCAGATGCTGTCTGCCCTCTTCCACTCTGTCTCTTTCATACACTAACCGAGTTACTCTTCCCTCCGTCGCAAAGGAAAAAAGAAAAGATCGAGAGAGAAAAATCTCATACACACTCTCATGGATCGGCTCCCTCCCCGAGTGGTGCGACGTGATTGGCTGGAGGAAATGAGCTGGAAGCTGGCACCTTCTTTCTCACACTGATTTGCCTCGTTCTCTCGCCGTGAAGCTACCTTGTTTTCCTCTTTGTTTGTTTACCCCCCCCCCCCCCCCCCCATCTGAATGCCAGAGAGCGCTTTATTTACATACTAACTGATTAGGTTTAGGCGGCCTTGTTTTTGTCGAGGGGCCGGGGCTGGAGTGCCGGGGCGCTGTAATTGTGTGTGCTCAGAAACAAGCTTTGAGGGGGGAGGGGGGGGGGGGGGGGGTCCGGTGACAACATTTTGGCGGCGCGGCGCTCTCGCGGAGGAATCAAAGAGCGCTCGACGCCATTCCAAACTGGGTCTCTGATTGCGTTCTGTGATGCCGGCCTGATTGCTCGATAAGCGCCGGGTCAAGCTGAAACCTGTCTGAACCGCGTTCCAGAACCCCCCCGCTCCCCCAACGGAGAGGGACGGGGGCCGAGGGCCCGTAAAACAAACAAATGGCTCTGATTTAATCAAGGCAGAAACAAAGACGCTGAGTGGGGGGAACAAAGGAGAGAGAGAGACGCTGAACACAGGTGTGTCGGTGGCGCGCGTGCAGTCTGAGCTGGTGAACGGGGCTCGTCCTTTCTCTGTCGCAGGAAATATCGCTGAGGAATGGTGGGCTGTGCCAGTAAGCCTGCTCTGTTCCTCTGCTAATCTGACACACACACACACACACACACCCATACACCAGCACACACACACACACACACACACACACACCAGCACACACACACCAGCACAAAAACACACACCGACGTAAGCTGGTAGAAAGCATGAAAGGGACACAACACTGCCAGATGTTTTATCCGCTACCTTGACATGCTCTCAGTATGGAAGAAGAGCAAGGAGGCCTGATATTGTGCGTCTCTTTCTCTTCTTTAAATAGCCCATACGTCACAGAGGGAATTGTGAGACTAGAGACGCCATCTTGTCTAGTTCTACCATGACCACATAGGTAGTGAGAACAATATCAGTTCCCCTGTTCTCAAGGATCGGGGGGTCAAACGAGACCATGTGTGTTTCCATGGCAACGAACCGTTAGCATGGCCTGACTAGACCGTTGTCTACTGTCAGTGTGTACTGTACTGTGTGTGTGTGTGTGTGTGTGTGTTTATATATATATACTTTACGGTGTGTGTGTGTGTGTGTGTGTGTGTACTATACGGTGTGTGTGTACTGTACGGTGTGCGTGTGTACTGTATGGTGTGTGTGTGTGTGTGTGTGTGTGTGTGTGTGTGTGTGTACTGTACAGTGTGTCTGTGTGTGTGTGTGTACTGTACGGTGTGCGTGTGTACTGTACGGTGTGTGTGTGTGTGTGTGTGTGTGTACTTTACTGTGTGTGTGTGTACACAGTACGGTGTGTGTGTGTACCCGAACGGTGTGTGTGTGCGTGTGTGTGTGTGTGTGTGTGTGTGTGTGTGTGTGTGTGTGTGTTCGACAGGGCCAGGAGCCCAATGTGGCAGAGCCCTGATCAGTCTGGCAGAGCCCTGATCTCCTAATGTATTTCTACTGTTCCTCCCCCTGTCCTCACAGAGCACATTGCACCTAGAGGACTGCACAGGACATGGTCCTCCTCCCAAACCAGTCCGCTGTCACCTGTCTGTTCCCCTGGCTGCTGGGTGAGACTGAAGAGAGCACTTAAACAAAGTCCCATTTGAATGGAGTGAGATTATTCCTTAACATAAAACAACAACTCTGGGACATGTTTTATTTCGTAACAAAGAGCTGCGTAACAAAGGTGGGGTAGGCAGTTTATCTTTGGCATCATTGGGCAAAAATTCCATATTAACCGTGCAGCATATTCTTATTGAAGTGGTCTGAAAGAAAACCAAAGCAACTAAAGAAGAGGAAGACGGACTTATCAAAAAAGAGAGTCCGAAAGGGGAGCCTGACAATAAACGCAATAGAACACGAGTAAATATCCGAAGCTTTCAGAGATGGAGAGAACTCGAGATTGCATCGGCCACAATTTGGACCT
>JAPMUY010003783.1:0-10596 GCA_026901105.3 Galaxias olidus
GTGTTTCAGAAGTAAAAGAAGCAGGTGAAGAAGACCAGCCTGAGCTCTTCCTACTCTCTGTTCCCAAGGTTTTACAGTGGTTGACTGACAGGGGCACAGCCACTCCTGCAGTCAGAACTGCAGGCTTTTAAGGTCTTGGTTGAATTTGATCACCAGTGCCAAGTGAGGATGCCAGGGCACACTATCTGCTTCCCAATCAGTGTGTTCCAACACTATAACATTCCCTGTTGCACATCTAAATACTTATGATGAGTTTAAAACCATCATGCTGCATGCCTTTGAAGTCAGGCGGTGGTTTCCACAGAGTTTGAAATGAGTACAAACACTACTCTACTTTTGAATGCATAGTTCCAGAGGATACATTTTAATTTAGTTTTCCTTTACACGCTTAAAACTGCAGTTTGTGAAATAATAATAAAAATACAAGTGTCACCATTGTTATGTGTCCACCTGAGTGTTCCATGTACTGTTAAAAAACACATAATTTACAACTGCAATGTAAATGTCTTTTCCATGGTCCTGCGACGGTGAACTCGGGTCAATGTCCACTCTCAGTCTGGCCATACCCTGCTGTGTCAGTGGGCATTCCACAGGGGGGACAAATACTCCGGTGCTCGGGTCTTCTGGGATGGCAGCAATATCATCCAAAGCCTACAAAAAAGGTTTAAATTAGTTGGCTTTTATTTGAAAATATGTTCTCTAAAAGTAAGTACAGTGTTAATTAATGAACCAGCAGTGGAATACCATTCCTATTCCATTCATGAAAAGTCTGATTCCGTATGATACCTCATTGTCTGGAGCAGGGACAGGGTACTGTATGCATCCAATTTCCCACATTTGGTTGGGGGAGAGATTCTGCTCTGTGCGCATGGGATGGTTATTCCAACCATCGGTGAAGGCATCCAGGGCTGCCTGGAGGCGAGGCATGAACACATAGTGTGCACAAAAGAGGTGGAGGCTGTTGCCAGGGTGAAGTGAGCCCTCCTCCTCTAGACTGTGCAGAACATCATAGAAGACATTTGACACTGCCATCCACACGTCCCGCCACAGACGCTCGATCCTGGAAAAGGGAGCGCAAAAAAAGTTTGCCAACCTGAAATAATCCACCATACACACATATCTATTGTTGTCAAGCAAATATAATCTCCTTAACGTGTCAAAAAATAGGTCAAAGACCTCATTCATTTTGAATATCTGAGACAGCACGTCTTTTAGGTGCACATATATCCCATTACAGATTCAAAGGCCTTTGATGACCCAATCCTATGCTTTTAAATCTATAGGGCATTAGACAAGCCCTACATTTCAGGGATGTTTTCACAGGGTTCCTACATACCTTTGATTGTGAACACTTTTGCCAGAAATGAAGCTTCCCCTCCCACAGCCACGAACGTTAAACATACATCTTGCAATGTCAACGTTCTCGACACCTTGGTCTGTCCTCACCCTAAAGTAGACGTTTAAACCCCCCCACACACAACAATAAACGCCTACTTAAATTTAAATATGTATTTTTGTATATAGCAGACAATAATTTAATTAACATACCTGTTAATAGTTTGAACGATTAACTAATAATAATGTAATAAAAGCTATACAAAAACAGTGCTGTAACACACAACAGTTATGAAAAAACTGTAGAACTGGAGAGAATTAACCCTTACCTTAATGGAAAGCCATGCTTCTCCGCTGACTGTAGAAAGAAACCAAGGCCAGTGGCTGCTCGGTTGTTGGTTGCAGCGCCCAAGTACATGATCTAAGTAAGGAAAATGAAATATATAAGCCACTGTAGCACGTTGCCCCACCAGAGTTGCAGTGTCAAACATATTTTAAATTGTCAGTATGTCAAACAATGAAATACCCCTTGATTGAAATGAAAGTAAAGGCTAATACATAATCTATAACAATACCCAATGTAAGTTTCTATGCTCGTGTTGAGTCATTTATTTCAATTTATTGATAGACCAAAATCCATTCTTTATCCTTGAACAATTAAAAAGTTACCTTTCTTGAAAAGCCATCAATGCCACCAAAGATCACAAGGCCATATCTGTTGAAAAACAAAATGATTAGTTGCAGTGCAGACGGGTTTCCGTCTGTAACAATACTGGTTATTTCAAGATATAAAAGCCTGAGAAATGAAGATGATCGTAGCAGCAGATTGGGAGGCTTACTGCTTCTGATACTTTGACAAAGTACCAGAAGCAGTAGGCCTATATATCTGAAGCTAGAGATGACAGGAAAGTATTGTCTAACTACTATCAAAGACTCGTAGACCTGCCTGATGAGCTTATGGTTTGTGTCCACATGCATGAGGGAGTGAGGACCACGTACAGAGTATGCCCTTCTCACCACACATCCCAGCTGTGCCATCCTGGCAAGTATGCCATCAGCATCCACACGGTGCATCGAGTCCCACACCCGGGTCCACTGGACACGATGACCCAAGGCTTGCAGACGTCCTTTTACAGACCTGTAGCCAACATATGGAGAGCTATTCTTGATGGATGACACTAAGGTATCCAGTTCCTCATCTGGCATCCTGCTGTATGTGTCTCTTATTGAGATACCATACTCCTGCAACGACGATGGACAGTGCGTTGAGAAGCTGAGCAGTCTTGCAATGCAGGGAACAGACAGACCCATGTCAAAAAGGCGTTGAAGGTGCTCTTTTGACACAACCAGCTTGGGGCGTCCTGTATCCCCATCTAACACACAAACTACAGTAGATGGTCCCTGTCTTTCATCAGATGGGAGCTGACCAGCCTACACAAGTTTGGGCGATGCATGACATCTTTGTGGGATCTCAATCTGATTAGTAAGGAGCTGATTAATGATACCGCTCGTGGTTGAAGACGAATTCTAAATAGTCGATGTCAAGAGGTTGTGGCGTTGAATAGCTTGCTGAATTTTAACCGTAGCCTCTCTAACATCCCAACCTTAAACGCCTGTTAAAACGTGGACAAAATGTGAAGGAATCGTCATGAGCCTGCAGCTGTTTTTTTTTTTTTTTAAAAGAGTGGGTGTTTGGTGTTTACGACGGACAAGTTGAGGCCGTGTCTGACTGCTTTTTCTGGTTTCCTACGTAGCAAAGGATTATATAAAAGCAGCTGGGTTTGTAAAAAAGCAGAGTTTTTTTAAAAGCAGTGGGCTTTCAGAAAAGCAGTGGGTTTTTAAAAAGCAGTGGGTTTTAAAAAAGTAGTGGGTTTTTAGAAAAGCAGTGGGTTTTTAAAAAGCAGTGGGTTTTTAGAAAAGCAGTGGGGTTTTATAAAGAGCAGCAGTTTTTTTTTAAAGGAGTGGGTGTTTACGACGGACAAGTTGAGGCCGTGTCTGACTGCTTTTTCTGGCTTTTTATTTCCTACGTAGCAGAGGTGGGTTTTTAAAAGGATTTATAAAAGCAGTGGGTTTTAGAAAAGCAGTGGGTTTTTAAAAAGCAGTGGGTTTTGAAAAAGCAGTGGGTTTTTAGAAAAGCAGGGTTTTTAGAAAAGCAGTGGGGTTTTATAAAAAGCAGCTGTTTTTTTTTTAAAGGAGTGGGTGTTTACGACGGACAAGTTGAGGCCGTGTCTGACTGCTTTTTTACAAACCAAGCTGCTTTTATATAATCATTTGCTACGTAGGAAACCAGAAAAAGCAGAGTTTTTTTAAAAGCAGTGGGCTTTCAGAAAAGCAGTGGGTTTTTAAAAAGCAGTGGGTTTTAAAAAAGTCGTGGGTTTTTAGAAAAGCAGTGGGTTTTTAAAAAGCAGTGGGTTTTTAGAAAAGCAGTGGGTTTTTTAAAAAGCAGCTGTTTTTTTTAAAAAGGAGTGGGTGTTTGGTGTTTACGACGGACAAGTTGAGGCCGTGTCTGACTGCTTTTTCTGGTTTCCTACGTAGCAAAGGATTATATAAAAGCAGCTGGGTTTGTAAAAAAGCAGATTTTTTTTAAAAGCAGTGGGCTTTCAGAAAAGCAGTGGGTTTTTAAAAAGCAGTGGGTTTTAAAAAAGTAGTGGGTTTTTAGAAAAGCAGTGGGTTTTTAAAAAGCAGTGGGTTTTTAGAAAAGCAGTGGGGTTTTATAAAAAGCAGCTGTTTTTTTTTAAAGGAGTGGGTGTTTACGACGGACAAGTTGAGGCCGTGTCTGACTTCTTTTTCTGGTTTCCTACGTAGCAAAGGCTTTTATATAAAAGCAGCTGGGTTTGTAAAAAGCAGAGTTTTTTTTTAAAAGCAGTGGGCTTTCAGAAAAGCAGTGGTAAAAGCAGGGTTTTTAAAAAGCAGTGGGTTTTAAAAAAGTAGTGGGTTTTTAAAAAGCAGTGGGTTTTTAGAAAAGCAGTGGGGTTTTATAAAGAGCAGCTGTTTTTTTTTTAAAAGAGTGGGTGTTTGGTGTTTACGACGGACAAGTTGAGGCCGTGTCTGACTGCTTTTTCTGGTTTCCTACGTAGCAAAGGATTATATAAAAGCAGCTGGGTTTGTAAAAAAGCAGAGTTTTTTTAAAAGCAGTGGGCTTTCAGAAAAGCAGTGGGTTTTTAAAAAGCAGTGGGTTTTAAAAAAGTAGTGGGTTTTTAGAAAAGCAGTGGGTTTTTAGAAAAGCAGTGTTGGGTTTTTAGAAAAGCTGTTGTTTTATAAAAAGCAGCTGGGTGTTTGGTGTTTACGACGGACAAGTTGAGGCCGTGTCTGTCTGCTTTTTCTGGTTTCCTACGTAGCAAAGGATTATATGAAAGCAGCTGGGTTTTTAAAAAGCAGTGGGTTTTAAAAAAGCAGTGGGTTTTTAGAAAAGCAGTGGGTTTTTAAAAAGCAGTGGGTTTTTAGAAAAGCAGTGGGGTTTTATAAAAAGCAGCTGTTGTTTTTTAAAAGGAGTGGGTGTTTGGTGTTTACGACGGACAAGTTGAGGCCGTGTCTGACTTCTTTTTCTGGTTTCCTACGTAGCAAAGGATTATATAAAAGCAGCTGGGTTTGTAAAAAAGCAGTTTTTTTAAAAGCAGTGGGCTTTCAGAAAAGCAGTGGGTTTTTAAAAAGCAGTGGGGTTTTAAAAAGCAGTGGGGTTTTAAAAAGCAGTGGGGTTTTATAAAAAGCAGCTGTTGTTTTTAAAAAGGAGTGGGTGTTTGGTGTTTACGACGGACAAGTTGAGGCCGTGTCTGACTGCTTTTTCTGGTTTCCTACGTAGCAAAGGATTATATAAAAGCAGCTGGGTTTGTAAAAAAGCAGAGTTTTTTTAAAAGCAGTGGGCTTTCAGAAAAGCAGTGGGTTTTTAAAAAGCAGTGGGTTTTTAGAAAAGCAGTGGGGTTTTAAAAAGCAGTGGGGTTTTATAAAAAGCAGCTGTTGTTTTTTTTTAAAGGAGTGGGTGTTTGGTGTTTACGACGGACAAGTTGAGGCCGTGTCTGACTGCTTTTTCTGGTTTCCTACGTAGCAAAGGATTATATAAAAGCAGCTGGGTTTGTAAAAAAGCAGAGTTTTTTTAAAAGCAGTGGGCTTTCAGAAAAGCAGTGGGTTTTTAAAAAGCAGTGGGTTTTAAAAAAGTCGTGGGTTTTTAGAAAAGCAGTGGGTTTTTAAAAAGCAGTGGGTTTTTAAAAAGCAGTGGGTTTTTAGAAAAGCAGTGGGGTTTTATAAAAAGCAGCTGTTTTTTTTAAAAAGGAGTGGGTGTTTGGTGTTTACGACGGACAAGTTGAGGCCGTGTCTGACTGCTTTTTCTGGTTTCCTACGTAGCAAAGGATTATATAAAAGCAGCTGGGTTTGTAAAAAAGCAGATTTTTTTTTAAAAGCAGTGGGCTTTCAGAAAAGCAGTGGGTTTTTAAAAAGCAGTGGGTTTTAAAAAAGTAGTGGGTTTTTAAAAAGCAGTGGGTTTTTAGAAAAGCAGTGGGTTTTTTAAAAAGCAGCTGTTTTTTTTAAAAGGAGTGGGTGTTTGGTGTTTACGACGGACAAGTTGAGGCCGTGTCTGACTGCTTTTTCTGGTTTCCTACGTAGCAAAGGATTATATAAAAGCAGCTGGGTTTGTAAAAAGCAGTTTTTTTTAAAAGCAGTGGGCTTTCAGAAAAGCAGTGGGTTTTTAAAAAGCAGTGGGTTTTAAAAAAGCAGTGGGTTTTTAGAAAAGCAGTGGGTTTTTAAAAAGCAGTGGGTTTTTAGAAAAGCAGTGGGGTTTTATAAAGAGCAGCTGTTTTTTTTTTTAAAAGAGTGGGTGTTTGGTGTTTACGACGGACAAGTTGAGGCCGTGTCTGACTGCTTTTTCTGGTTTCCTACGTAGCAAAGGATTATATAAAAGCAGCTGGGTTTGTAAAAAAGCAGAGTTTTTTTAAAAGCAGTGGGCTTTCAGAAAAGCAGTGGGTTTTTAAAAAGCAGTGGGTTTTAAAAAAGCAGTGGGTTTTTAGAAAAGCAGTGGGTTTTTAAAAAGCAGTGGGTTTTTAGAAAAGCAGTGGGGTTTTATAAAAAGCAGCTGTTTTTTTTTTAAAGGAGTGGGTGTTTACGACGGACAAGTTGAGGCCGTGTCTGTCTGCTTTTTCTGGTTTCCTACGTAGCAAAGGATTATATGAAAGCAGCTGGGTTTTTAAAAAGCAGTGGGTTTTAAAAGCAGTGGGCTAGAAAAGCAGTGGGTTTTAAAATAAAAAGCAGTGGGTTTTTTGACTCCAAAAGTTGAGTGGGTGTATTCTACGTAGCAAAGGATTATAGAAAAGCATTGGGTTTTAAAAAAAAACAGTGGGTTTTTAAAAAGCAGTGGGTTTTTAAAAAGCAGTGGGGTTTTATAAAAAGCAGCTGGTTTTTTTTTAAAGGAGTGGGTGTTTGGTGTTTACGACGGACAAGTTGAGGCCGAGTCTGACTGCTTTTTCTGGTTTCCTACGTAGCAAAGGATTATATAAAAGCAGCTGGGTTTGTAAAAAAGCAAAAAAGCAGTGGGCTTTTTTTAAAAAGCAGTGGGCTTTCAAAAGCAGTGGGTTTTTAAAAAGCAGTGGGTTTTTAAAAAGCAGTGGGTTTTTAGAAAAGCAGTGGGTTTTTAAAAAGCAGTGGGTTTTTTAGAAAAGCAGGTTTTTTAAAAAGCAGCTGTTTTTTTTTTAAAAAGGAGTGGGTGTTTGGTGTTTACGACGGACAAGTTGAGGCCGTGTCTGACTGCTTTTTCTGGTTTCCTACGTAGCAAAGGATTATATAAAAGCAGCTGGGTTTGTAAAAAAGCAGAGTTTTTTTAAAAGCAGTGGGTTTTTAAAAAGCAGTGGGTTTTTAGAAAAGCAGTGGGTTTTTAAAAAGCAGTGGGTTTTTAGAAAAGCAGTGGGGTTTTATAAAAAGCAGCTGTTGTTTTTAAAAAGGAGTGGGTGTTTGGTGTTTACGACGGACAAGTTGAGGCCGTGTCTGACTGCTTTTTCTGGTTTCCTACGTAGCAAAGGATTATATAAAAGCAGCTGGGTTTGTAAAAAAGCAGAGTTTTTTTAAAAGCAGTGGGCTTTCAGAAAAGCAGTGGGTTTTTAAAAAGCAGTGGGTTTTAAAAAAGCAGTGGGTTTTTAGAAAAGCAGTGTTTTATAAAAGCAGTGGGTTTTTAAAAAGCAGTGGGTTTTTAGAAAAGCAGTGGGGTTTTATAAAAAGCAGCTGTTGTTTTTAAAAAGGAGTGGGTGTTTGGTGTTTACGACGGACAAGTTGAGGCCGTGTCTGACTGCTTTTTCTGGTTTCCTACGTAGCAAAGGATTATATAAAAGCAGCTGGGTTTGTAAAAAAGCAGAGTTTTTTAAAAGCAGTGGGCTTTCAGAAAAGCAGTGGGTTTTTAAAAAGCAGTGGGTTTTTAGAAAAGCAGTGGGGTTTTAAAAAGCAGTGGGGTTTTATAAAAAGCAGCTGTTGTTTTTAAAAAGGAGTGGGTGTTTGGTGTTTACGACGGACAAGTTGAGGCCGTGTCTGACTGCTTTTTCTGGTTTCCTACGTAGCAAAGGATTATATAAAAGCAGCTGGGTTTGTAAAAAAGCAGTTTTTTTTAAAAGCAGTGGGCTTTCAGAAAAGCTGTGGGTTTTTAAAAAGCAGTGGGTTTTAAAAAAGTAGTGGGTAGAAAAGCAGTGGGTTTTTAAAAAGCAGTGGGTGGGGTTTTATAAAAAGCAGCTGTTTTTTTTTAAAAGGAGTGGGTGTTTGGTGTTTACGACGGACAAGTTGAGGCCGTGTCTGACTGCTTTTTCTGGTTTCCTACGTAGCAAAGGATTATATAAAAGCAGCTGGGTTTGTAAAAAAGCAGTTTTTTTAAAAGCAGTGGGCTTTCAGAAAAGCAGTGGGTTTTTAAAAAGCAGTGGGTTTTAAAAAAGTAGTGGGTTTTTAGAAAAGCAGTGGGTTTTAAAAAAGTAGTGGGTTTTTAGAAAAGCAGTGGGTTTTTAAAAAGCAGCTGTTTTTTTAAAAGGAGTGGGTGTTTGGTGTTTACGACGGACAAGTTGAGGCCGTGTCTGACTGCTTTTTCTGGTTTCCTACGTAGCAAAGGATTATATAAAAGCAGCTGGGTTTGTAAAAAAGCAGAGTTTTTTAAAAGAAGTGGGCTTTCAGAAAAGCAGATGGTTTTTAAAAAGCAGTGGTGATTAAAAAAGCAGTGGGTTTTTAGAAAAGCAGTGGGGTTTTATAAAAAGCAGCTGTTTTTTTTAAAAAGGAGTGGGTGTTTGGTGTTTACGACGGACAAGTTGAGGCCGTGTCTGACTGCTTTTTCTGGTTTCCTACGTAGCAAAGGATTATATAAAAGCAGCTGGGTTTGTAAAAAAGCAGAGTTTTTTTAAAAGCAGTGGGCTTTCAGAAAAGCAGTGGGTTTTTAAAAAGCAGTGGGTTTTGGTTTTTAAAAAAAGCTAAAGCAGTGGTTTTTAGAAAAGCAGTGGGTTTTTAAAAAGCAGTGGGTTTTTAGAAAAGCAGGGGTTTTATAAAAAGCAGCTGTTTTTTTAAAAAAGGAGTGGGTGTTTGGTGTTTACGACGGACAAGTTGAGGCCGTGTCTGACTGCTTTTTCTGGTTTCCTACGTAGCAAAGGATTATATAAAAGCAGCTGGGTTTGTAAAAAAGCAGAGTTTTTTTAAAAGCAGTGGGCTTTCAGAAAAGCAGTGGGTTTTTAAAAAGTGGGTTTTAAAAAAGTCGTGTGTTTTTAGAAAAGCAGTGGGTATTTAAAAAGCAGTGATTTTTTAAAAAGCAGTGGGGTTTTATAAAAGCAGCTGTTTTTTTTTTTTTAAAGGAGTGGGTGTTTGGTGTTTACGACGGACAAGTTGAGGCCGTGTCTGACTGCTTTTTCTGGTTTCCTACGTAGCAAAGGATTATATAAAAGCAGCTGGGTTTGTAAAAAAGCAGTATTTTTAAAAGCAGTGGGCTTTCAGAAAAGTAGTGGGTTTTTAGAAAAGCAGTGGGTTTTTAAAAAGCAGTGGGTTTTTAAAAAGCAGTGGGTTTTTAGAAAAGCAGTGGGGTTTTATAAAAAGCAGCTGTTTCAAAAAAAGCAGTTTTTTTTTTTTAAAAAGGAGTGGGTGTTTGGTGTTTACGACGGACAAGTTGAGGCCGTGTCTGACTGCTTTTTCTGGTTTCCCACGTAACAAAGGATTATATAAAAGCAGCTGGGTTTGTAAAAAAGCTGAGTTTTTTTAAAAGCAGTGGGTTTTCAGAAAAGCAGTGGGTTTTTAAAAAGTGGGTTTTAAAAAGTGGGTTTTTAGAAAAGCAGTTTTTAAAAAGCAGTGGGTTTTTAAAAAGCAGTGTTTTTTTTTTTTTTAAAGGAGTGGGTGTTTGGTGTTTACGACGGACAAGTTGAGGCCGTGTCTGACTGCTTTTTCTGGTTTCCTACGTAGCAAAGGATTATATAAAAGCAGCTGGGTTTGTAAAAAAGCAGTTTTTTTAAAAGCAGTGGGCTTTCAGAAAAGCAGTGGGTTTTTAGAAAAGCAGTGGGTTTTTAAAAAGCAGTGGGTTTTTAGAAAAGCAGTGGGTTTTTAAAAAGCAGTGGGTTTTTAGAAAAGCAGTGGGGTTTTATAAAAAAGCAGCTGTTTTTTTTTTAAAGGAGTGGGTGTTTGGTGTTTACGACGGACAAGTTGAGGCCGTGTCTGACTGCTTTTTCTGGTTTCCTACGTAGCAAAGGATTATATAAAAGCAGCTGGGTTTGTAAAAAAGCAGAGTTTTTTTAAAAGCAGTGGGCTTTCAGAAAAGCAGTGGGTTTTTTAAAAGCAGTGGGCTTTCAGAAAAGCAGTGGGTTTTTAAAAAGCAGGGGGTTTTTAGAAAAATTTCTAAAGGAGTGGGTGTTTGGTGTTTACGACGGACAAGTTGAGGCCGTGTCTGTCTGCTTTTTCTGGTTTCCTCCGTAGCAAAGGATTATATGAAAGCAGCTGGGTTTTTATAAAAGCTGTGTTTTTTTTAAAAGCAGTGGGCTAGAACAGTGGGTTATTAAAAGCAGTGGGTTTTCAAAAAGCCTTGGGTTTTTAGAAAAAGTGGGTTTTAAAAAAGCAGTAATGGGTTTTTGAAAACGCGAATATAAAAGGGTTTTATAAAAAAGCAGCTTTTTTTTTAAAAAGCGGTAGAAAAAGGCACAGTGGGTGTTTGGTGTTTACGACGGACAAGTTGAGGCCGTGTCTGACTGCTTTTTCTGGTTTCCTACGTAGCAAAGGATTATATAAAAGCAGCTGGGTTTGTAAAAAAGCAGTTTTTTTAAAAGCAGTGGGCTTTCAGAA
>JAPMUY010003784.1:0-107010 GCA_026901105.3 Galaxias olidus
ATATTCTTCCTAGCTAACCCATTTTGGTCTAGTTTTACAGAAACTGACACAAAATTCAGTCAAAGGAGCTCAGCTCTTTAGCTAGAGCCTGATCTCCATTAACGTTAGCTGTTCAGCCATCACAAGTTTTCAGAAATATCTACCACTACAAATAAAGACTTCGTGACAAAATTGTTGTCAGTGAAGTGATATAAAATGTTTTATCATAAATATAACTTCTCTTACCTTGAAAAATCGCCTCAGATGTCAAACCAAAGGCCGCGGTCCTAAATCTGTGGTAGACATTATTCCACGGAAACCTCCCAGGAGAAACATGAATTATGTATAAATGTACGTGATTGGCTGAAAGGGAAAGTCATATCTGATTGGCTACAGAGCTTCCCCATTTGAAAAAAACGTATTCGTGAGTCGAGCTGTGGCAAGAAGCTCTCAAAAATCCACACAAAGCTCTCAAATCCACACACGAACACGATGTGATTCACAAATATTAGGCACTTCACAAATGCAGATTTGGCAGGTTTCAAATAAATGTAACTGCTTTGAGATTTTTTATTACATTTGTTTAGACCTAAACATGTGTGAACTACGTCATTTGTATATAAATCTCTAAAAACATTTGTGAATTGATATGCATTTATTTGTGAACTTATACATGAATCACAAAAAACTACTTGTGAATCCTTGTACATTTATTTGTGAACCACACCATTTATATATTAATCAGGAAATTAATTTATTTTATGAATTGTTGTGCATTTATTTGTGATTACTGATAGCGATCTAATTCCATAATGAGTGGGCTATAGCCCCTATGCTGTTAATTGGACCAAGATAACATCTTCACTTCCATCATGAAGACATTGCATTATGTGGTTCACCTAGAGCTCTGATCTGATTATATCCATAGGCCTACTTACAAATCAATACTAAACTATTTAATTATTTAAGAGATTTCAATTAAAAGGGTTAGACATGTTTGGAAGAAAAATGACAAAAGCTGTAGGCCTAGTGTTAACGTTTTTCTTTCATTTATGGAAACCAGTCTAGGATATCTGATATAGAAAAAACTTTAAATGTTTATGTAGCACCCCATCCCTATTACATGTTCTCTGGATGTAATCTCTGTTAGAGATGGGCCCTGAGTTAACATCAGATTAAGTTAGACCTAGATGTGAATTTATGTATTCCTATGTTGCTGTAGCTGTTTTAAAGGTTATGGAAACTAATGAGAATTATTGTTATACTTGTCCTATTGGGTACACTCTATACCCAGTGAATATCTATACAAAGGCCTATATGATAACATATTAGTGTCAATAAACAAACCAAATGATTTGCAATCAACTGTATTATATAATATGCCAAAAATAAGTCAGTTACATTTGTACTTTTCTCCAAACAAATTCCAATCAATAACACTCACTTAGGTTATTATGCAAAAATAATTACTGACCATGTAAACTACACACCTAGTTACATTTTACCCAAAATGTATACTAACAAATATTATTAATCTTATAACAGCACACTTATAGTAGCAGTTAATACAATTAACGAAAGGGTGGGCCCACCACACACACACACGCACACACAAACACACACACACACACACACTCACTCACCCAGCGCGTGCTACGTTGCAGGCCTGACAGTCAGTTTGGAACGGTGTGGTTGAAAAAACAATATCCCCTTCACTTGCTGAGCAAGCCTTAACCAATGGCTCTGTCCACGTGAGGCTTTAGCTGCAGGAAAGCGATCGTCTCCCACGCTGCCAGAGGACCTCTGAGCATCCAGTTGGCTCTGAGGGCTATCTGGATGGTCCTCTGTTACTAACAGTCTAACTTCACTAAAGCTGATCGTTTGGTGCTCAACGTAACGATTGCAAAATTGAGTCCCTTCACACAGACGTTCATATTGTAACATGCGGGCTAGCTTAACTTTCTTAAACACTTAGCCTAGCCTCGGAACGGCAAGCATCAGATTCAAAACTGATATATATATATATCTGACAGAAAATAAAACAAACATACACTACAATATCATTCTGTACTTCTTTCATCAACAAAAGCGTATCAACTTGCTTTTATTTCGTTTTCACGTTAGTATTAGTTCACTTGAGTGTAAATTCTCTCCACACCTCAGTCCCTCTTTTCTTTTTTCTTTTTAGACTTCCCCCAACTCTTCCTTTGGACACCCAGAATACATACAATTCCCATCCCTGACCGTAGGTGGTTGGCTGAATTAACCTTCTATTAACTCACTGACCAATACCATTAATGGTAACGTAACGATGTCAGAAACACTTAACTAACCTGGTTAGCTAGTTATCTCTTAAAGGCACAGTACACTATATTTGATAGTGCTTAAACTTAAATAGTGGGATTAACGCTTATTTGCAGAGTTACACAAAACCTTAATTGTATATGGAAATGCCAACCTTTTAATGTTCTTTTATTATTACTCTAAAGGTATCTTTTTACCACCAGGTTACATTTACATACAAACAAACCCATGCTGTAAACCAGATCCATGAAAAGCTCATGAATAGCATAAGTATACTAACCATAGGCCTATGTTTAAAAGTTGGGATACACCCTATTACAAACCTACCAAACTGAACTCTGGCACCCTCACCTACCCAGAACCAAACTTGCTAATTTAAAACCTGCATATGGTAAGTCAATGAAGCCTGCAGGATTCTGTATAAGCAGGTGCTCACCACATAACGTTAACTTTTACCAGACACTACTGATCTTTACATCAGCCTCTAACAGACAGCTTAAGTCCCCTGACTTTCCACTTGCCTTCCTCCTCCCTATAACAGTTACATTGGCCTGCACTGCAACCCAAAACAGTCTGTCTGTAATGGCTTTTAGGTTTATGATGGCCTCATCTGCAGCTCTTTAAAAACCTAGTTGATTGATCGCATCATCATACCTCCCATCTTCTTATTTTCACACTTGGCTCCTGTATTTGATTTCTCATTTGGCAAACTTAAGATCCACTTGTCATATGCCTTTCTGTCCATGTAAGCCAACTGCTAATGTTAACTTTACACCTAAGTATTGCACTCCCTTAAATCTATAAAAACTTGCAAGCATCTGCTACAGATCATCTTAGGGTGTTGTTGGTTTTCTAAAATCTCTGTTGATAATGTTAGTCTGTAAAGCAGACGAAATAAGTCAGTCATTGTGCACTGAAGTGCTGTTATGAAAACATGCAAAAATGGGTTTAACATTAACCAGTAATTTAGGCATTGACATCTCAGTTCGTTTTGATAAATCCTGGAATATCATTTCATTTAAATAGGCCTAAATAACTGACAGATCAAAGACAGCCAGTGAAAGTCCAGGATATTGACAAAACCTAAAAGCAAGGAGAAAGAAACTATCTCATTGCTCCTAGCTGCAATTGAATTATTCCATATCTAACATAAGTTAACTTGAGCATTAAAATATGTCTACAAAGGGAAGGCTACATTAAACGGTTCTATAATCTACCATGTTACCGCGTTAATTACACTGCGTAGATAACGTAAGCTTGCTTCAAACATGGACGCATCATTTAAAATAAACTACGAACACTCAGTGAGTTTCCCTTTCAAGTATACTGTATATCATATATTGCTAATACCAATAGCACAACATAACTGTATATCATAGTAACTTCGCAAAATAGATTTTCAACCCACACGATAACAATTCTAAATGCAAACATCTTTGCTAGTAATTCAAACCGTATGTTATCTTTACCGCAGTTAGAAAGCAATGGATGGGGCGCATGGTCGTTTTAAGCGGGCCTATCACCATTTTCCTAGGATGGATTTTTTTTTTTTTGGCGGTTTCTTAAGGAAGCGTTTGTCTTGTCTGTGTTCAAAGGGTTCATGCGAACCTTCTCATTTAGGGTAGCACGTAGTCAAACAAAGTGTATGAAATGGATTTTAAATAAGTTATATTTGACTGATTGACGGGTTCGCTCAAGGTCATGTCCCGACAGGGGTTTTGTTCAAAAAGAATCCAAGTTTGACCGTCAAATGTGATGGGAATAGGTAGGAATTTTGAATAAGGTATTGCTGCGGCTGGGTCCTGGCCTGGCAAGTTCTGCCCCCATGCCCTTTTGTCAATTGGTTGTAACTTGCCAAACTAGAACTGGTAGGCCTTTCCTGCCTCCCCTGCTTAGCCAATGTGAGAAAAGTTGTAATTGTTGCGTTTTATTTGAGCGCCATGCCATGGCTTCCTTTGTAATTAACGCTAGCTACCTAGCTTACATTAATACCGTAATTACATAAAACTCGTTAGCTAACGTTAGTGTTACGGTATACTATTAAAGTTAACTCTAACGCTATTGTTAGCTAATGTTAGTCATACGATTAACTAAAGTTAACTAATGCCGAAAGCTATACAACAAGTGTAGGCCTATGTTAAGATTTAACCATTTAGTTACATATATTTTATGCTGTGTATTAGACCACTTAATTACATATATTATGTGCTGTGTATTAAAAGGACAATCCTACACATTATAATCTGTTCAAGGTCTGTCAATGGTCATTGTTACGATCTCTGTAGACTCTCCCCCTCTCTTACAGCGCACGCCTGTATTAGATACGACTACAACAATGGCAGAGACGTGCCTAGAGGCTTAGGACTGAGCCTGCGCACCAACAAGGGAGGGTCTATCGTCTAAACCAATGACTTCTCTCCATCCAGTTGACATATGACCTTGTATTCTACCACTGTATAAAAGGATAACAGACCCCTCCCAGGTGGCGGCATTCGGTAGACTGGGTTTGTGTGTCTGTGTGTGTGTGTAGGACAGCAGACTGGTGTAGCGTGGTGTTTGCCCTTTGTTATCTTTTGATTTCATCGTATTCTTCTTTATTATTTTTGTATTGATTACTTTATTGATTAAAGCTTGCTATTGCTTATACCTTTAGTCCTGTCGTCTCTCAGAACTGCGGGACGCGACACCTAGTTAAATTAAACTATCATTATAAAGTCAACTCGAATGCTATCGTTAGCTAACGTAAGTCATACAATACACTATTAAAGTTAACTCGAATGCTACCTTGCTAGTTTGGTTGTTAATAATATTACAGTTAAGCTGCTTGTTAAGATACTTTTAGCATGTAGAACATAAGCATTTAATAATCCTGGCTGTTTATTTGGCTACATGGTTTCTCAACTAACTGACTTTTAAGTGCTATTATAATGTGCTTATGGTAAAGATTTTGTGTGAGGATGAAGAAGTCTCCAGGCAAGACATTGGAGAAGGGGGAGGCTGCAGACCTGAAGCACAGGCAGACAGATAAAAGCCAAAGGCAAATAAATATACGCGGGGCAGTTATTGGACCATGCGTTATTGCTTTCCAACGCAGTATTAATTTAGCAAAGTGAACATAACATTACTAAAACGGGGGAATGAAAGTGTAAACGGTTTTCTCTCCGACTATCCAACTTTCCTTTTTTTAATCAGTGAGCAGAAGGAATTTGATAGACAAATACTAAAGAAGTTGAAGAAGAGTGATAAGGGGCACAACCAAAGTCCCATTTCAGAATGGCATGGCTAAAGTTCTTCTAATAAACACATAAAAAACTTTTCGATCATCAATGAAGGGCTAAATATGGTTATTTATATATTTGAACGTTTATACCTAAATTCACAACAACAAAAACGACAAGTAGCCTAATACTCATTTGCACGGTCTATGTGAAAACCAACTGTGAATAACTAGCTCCAGCAGATATATTTTAATAATGCATATCATTACAGTGTCTATCTGATCGATTTAGGCCTAAAACATTTATTTTTTTAATTTTTTGAAAAGTGACACTAATAGGCCTGTTTAATTCCAATCAGAGATGATTATGTCCCGTTAGTTTGCAGTGAAAGTGAGTACAGACAGTTAATCAGTTGTATTATTTTAGGTGCAGACTTCATTACGAGTTGCTACAATAAACGCTGTAGGCTTTAAATGAGAAACCATGCTTCGTTTACTGTATTGCTAAACTGGCTGTCAAGTTAAGACGATATCGCCACAATATGTTAATACAGCTCTGGATGTCGAATATTGAAATAGTTTGTAAAATTTGATAAATGCTAACGAGATCTTAAACATACTGTATAACCTACGCATATAGTCCCTATATTGTTGATGTCCATCTGAACTGCCATATCTTCCTCTATGGAGTTGTACTTTGTCATCTGATTAGAGAAATTATAAAGATTTTCCAATCCCATTAGTTTAAGGGTAAATTTGCTTTCTCACGTTACACTTTATTGGACAAGGATCATGTCTTTGAAGAGCGACACTGGAATATGCGTCAGGTTCATACGTGTATTTAGGCTACTTGCCCATTGTCATCTTGGGGTGCTCACCAGCACCGGGGAATTATTAAAATAACCTTTTAATGTAGCCTATCACTTAATGACTGAAACCAACCAAATAACACGTAAATTAGGTTTTGAGGTACTAGATAATGAGTTAAAACTTCAATAATTGAATAAATTCTGGTACTTGTTTAAAAGTTAACCCGTGGATTAATCTAACATGACTGGCTTTGTGATATTACATTTCATTAGCGACAGATTGGCCTATAACGTTAAGAAAAACAGAGGAATCCAGCGTTAATGATAGCATTCGAGTTAACTTTAATAGCCTAGTATAGTATGACTAACGTTAGCTAACGCTAGTTTTTATTTCATTACATTATTTAACGCAAGCTGATTAGCTAACTTACTGATGAAGGAAGCCATGGTTCAACTACAAGCAACAATTATAACTTTTCCCATTGGCTAAGCAGAGGAGGCAGGAAATGCCTGCCAGTTCCCATTGGCTAGTAACAACCAATAAACAGAGGGGCACGGGGGGCAGAACTTGCCTGCCAGTTTCTATTGGCTGGTAACAACCAATAGACAAAGCGGCACAGGAGGCAGGATTTCCCAGGCCAGGACCCAGCTGCAGCTGTACCCTTATAGGAATTTTGGCTTAAGCGAGAGGAGCGCTCTATTTTTATGTGCCCGTTTGGCCTTAAATTTGAGACCATTTCACAAAGTCCTGTGACAACCCCTGCGCAGTGGCGAGTTTCAAAATGACCACACAATGCTTTTAATAATATAAATAGGTAAATGTTGCATATTTCAGTGATTTAAGAATACTTAAACCAGTTAATCAGTCATTTGATTTGAAATACAACGTATATTTTTTTATTAAACTGTTCAAAGTTAAGGATTTTTTCATGTAAGAACAAAACCTACGGTCTTTGGAAGCTAACCGTGAATTAGCAAGAGCTGTACTAACACTTTTATGTTGTGAAACTACGTTTTACTTTTGTATGACTGAAAAGACTCGGACCAACAAAAACGTTATATTTGTGTCTATTCGAACAGTTTAAAAACAATACACAGCTCGATTTTCTTCACCACTGCGTGAACGTGCTGTTGTTAACTACATTGTAGCTGTTGGGGTTGCCCTGGCTAGTATAGGTCAATGCTTGTTAGTGATTGTAAAAAACTGTACTTAAATATTTACACCTCACTGTTTTAATTTGATACTGATAGTTAGGTACATTTATTCAATATCTTGCACAATAATGTGCAAAATAATGTATACATTTATTAGAATTATAATATAATTTATAAATGTATTAATTGATATCCAGTGGTTGCAAGGAACTATGCATTGCATCTCACATTCTAAATAGGGGCTGAGCACACCTGAAAGTCTGATCCTAGAATCGCCCCTGGTTTAGAATATCAGCTTTTGTGAGTTTATCCAAATATTTTGATTTATAGATCTATTGCATTGCTATAAAGCCGTTATTTATTTATTATTAGGCAAATTCTTAGGCTCCAGTTAAAAGAAGAACATCAGTCAGTTCAGGCGTACACCCAGGACACATATTTACCCCACTTCTGCAGGCTGGACAGTTGCCATTACACAAACAATGTCACAAATATTGTACAGTGCTTAGATTACATTCAAGCGTCGTTGCCTGTATAAATGAGAGAAAAAAAAAGAATTTGACAATGATAGGTGCTGCGGCAGGAGATAATCGAACAGAATGGATTAGAACGCCCACTTGCTGCATACGTAGAACAAGGGGTGCTATGTCACAAGTGTTTCATTTTCTTCGTTTTCACTTAACATGTTTGTCAATAACGATTTTCCTGAGACCTCAAGGTCAGTTTATTTTGCAAAACCGCAAATTGTTGGCTGCGTTTAACAATACATATTCTATGTAGAAAAGACAAAGGCAGACAAGGTAACGTAACACATTTGACATTACTAGCTTGGTTGTTAGCTTGTCAGACAGTCATTATGTTGGGATGTTTACCTCTCCATCTCCCTGCCTTTGCTTTATTTGGTAAAAAAAAAAAAAAAAAAGGGGGGGGGGGGGGGGGGGTGCGGGGGTGTTCGCTATCATGTTCGCAAATTATTTTGATTTTAGTAGACCTGTCAAGTGCTGCGCTAATCGTTAGTAATTGCAATGCAGGAAATCGAATTTACGGAAGTTGGGAGCTTAGCAAGCCAGCTAATCAATCTAGCTTTAGCAATACGATAGCTTAGTTGGTGAACGTGAGTTAGGGTAGCTAGCTAATGAAACTTGGACAGTAGACTATTCTTAAACCAGTCTATTGTCTAAGGGCCTCTACTGAAAAGACAATACATGCCCCGATTAAGTATTAAATGTAGCAGTGTTTGATTTTTTTTTTTTAAATGAACTCATAACAATGATATAGCCATGTTTGTACCAGATGCATATTTTCAATCTCAATTGTCAATGTTTGACATTTCATTTACTAATAGTTACTGCATTATTTGTGACAGAAATACATATAAAACACAATGTGATATTGATAATGCTATTTCTTTGCCAGCGTGGCGCTAAAGCGACACAAAATCAAAAGCTAAACCTGTGTCGTCCTTTGCGATTTCATTTTCAGTTCGCGTCGCATCATGACGCGTTTTTGTGACAAAATTCAAATGGCTTCGTACGGAACTGCATTGCATTCACAAAAGAAAGAAAAAAAAATTGACATCTGATCTCGTAATTAGGAGAAAGATCATAGGCGCCACATACTGGCCACTGCTTTGCTCTGTAGAACCACGGAGCACAGCCGCGGAAAGGTAAGTTATCATTATCAGCTGGGTTAATACTTCCAATGTAGGCTATACGGACATCTAGTTGCTAGTAGGCCTATACTTAGGGCTTAGAGAACAGTTTTACGACTGTACTTTTTGTTACCTGTGGAACTGCTGCATATTTAATTTTTCTGTTTTGACACTTTTATATTTCATAACATTCCACTGTGGATCTCAAATCGAAATGTCAGAAATCGTGTCCTTTATTGTTTCAGGCTGGTTCGAGAAAGACAAAGAACGGCAAGCACAGCCAACTTTCTTATCTGCCAGACTGCCGGACACGCTAACCAGTGATTATTAATATTAAATTGTCCTGAATGGTCCTGAAATCTCATAATCAACATAGCATTGTTAATTTCTATCTGATAATATCTGTCTTAAATGTGTGTAAATTGAGGGTTCTGTAATCAGCATGTGTTCAGCTGCAATGGCACACTTACCTGTATTACATTTGTTCTATATTTGTGATCATCTTATGCATTCTATAAAGTCACGGGGCAAGAGTGCATAGCCTTGATTATTTAAGTAAATGTGTAATATGTGTCCACTGCAGGCTTTGTAAAAACATAGGTAAAGAATTACAACTAATAGGCCTAATCATGCCTTCAACAATACTTGTCAACCACTTCATGATTTATAAAAGTATCCACTGGTAGCAACAGTGCACAGAGCTTTTTGAAAACGTTTAAGTTCAAACACTCCAATGTGGACATAATCTTGCACAAAAGCAAATTCACACAAGCTGTAATAAAGAACAAATAAATTAAATGGCAGTTCAGTCAACCAACATTGAAGACGTATAGCATACTGTTGAAATAATCATATATTTCCATATTATGATTTGCATAATGATGGTTTATTGAGTGCCATATTGGTTATTACAGTGAAATAATCATCTTTTTTACTTTTTTATTTATTGTTTATTTTTACAGGGAAAGCGCACAATTAAAAGTAGTTGCACCAGAGTTAGCTAACAGTTAATTTACATCTGTTGTCCTTGGGCAGGTAGACAAGAAACAACCACAAAACAACAAATACATTACATAAAACAGCACAATACATAAAAGTCCATCAGTGTGAAATAATGTATTTATCATACTGATTTTATTTAATAAACACAAGATATACAAGGCAGTCATTGGTGATGCCCCTTTGGTGCTGACTTAAGCCAAGCTTGAGGCTGGTTTTAAACACTGCAAAGCTTCCTGAGTTTCTAATGTTTGTGGGTATGGAATTCCACTTCCCCACTACTTTAACTGAGAAAGCAGATTGACCAAAGGCTGTCTTTCTGAACTGCGGTACCCAGTCACCCCTAGTAGATGCTTTAGTCCTACTGGCAATACCACTGCCGGGATAGGCTAGGCATCCTCTAAGAGGAGGGGGTGCGAGATTATGAATAATTTTAAACATCAGGCATACATCAGAGTAAAATAAGAGGTTATCAAAATTAAGAAAAATATATTTTTTCAGGATATTACAGTGATGATGATCCCTTATCTTTTTATCTAGTACTTTTAGGATTTGTTTATAGAGTGAGTACACAGGCTTGAGTGTAGTCACACCTGCCTGTGACCAAGTTGTTATGCAGTAAGACAGATGGGTAAAAATCATGTGTACAAAAAGCTTGGCAGCGGACGAAGACAACTGGTGCCTGATGCTCTTAAAATTATTCAGATTAAACTTAACATTGCTGATGACCCTACTAACTTGTTTTTTGAAAGACAGGTTTGTGTCAATTATAATGACTAGATATTTAACATGCGCCACAGATGTGATGACTTCTCCATTAATTAGAATGTCAGGATTAATTGAATTATTGATTCTCGCTGTGAAATACATGCAAACTGTTTTGCTTACATGAAGGGTCAAGCATGAATTTGCTAGCCAATCCGACACCTTGTTCAGTGCGGCTTGTTCTTTAGATCTTGAATGTGTAAAAATTACAGTATCATCAGCATACATTTGGATGCTAACATCTGGACATACTTGAGGAAGATCATTAATATATATACTAAATAAAATTGGTCCTAAAATAGACCCTTGAGGGACCCCTACTGTACAACTAGCAGATGAGGAACACTTATCACCCACTCTTGTACATTGTTTCCTCTTATTTAAGTAGGATTCCCTCCAGGTCAGGGCATCAACAGATAAACTACATTTAGAGTGTTTTGAAAGTAAAACGTTATGATTGGCTGTGTCAAATGCCTTCTTAAAATCTAAAAACACGGCACCGACAACATCACCTTTATCAAGATAACTTTGTATTTGTTCGACAAAAAAGCAATTTGCCGTTTCGGTCGAATGATGCTTTCGGAAACTAAATTGCATTGGCTGTAGAGTAAATTCACTTTTATTTAAATGAGACTAGCTGATTACAAACTACCTTTTCTGCAATTTTAGAAGCTATTGGGAGGATACTAATGGGCCTATAATTTGATGGGATAGTTCTTTCACCTGATTTAAAGACAGGTTACTACTGCAGCCTTCCAGGAAGAAGGAAAATAGAATTTTGTTATTGATAGATTTAGCCGATAAGTTAAAGGCTTACATAGTATCGATTTATAATAAATAAAAAATCATGCATCAGTATCAAAGACATCCTTAGACTTAAGCGATCAAGTGCTTTCATTACTGTAGGTTCTGAGACCTTTTCAATTGCGAAAACAGGGAATTCATTATTTGCAGGTTCAAGAACTCTTGAACTTACACCAAAATTCTTGGCCAAACACTGTACTGAATCCACAAAGAATGAATTAAAAATTGTATATTTGTTCTTTATCTTCTATCACTTTTGATTGTTCCTTTATTACCCAATTTTGAACTGATTTACCCTCCTTCTTGTAATTTTATTAATATTTTCCCAAATTAATTTATTATTTCCCTTAGATTCATTGATAAGTTTAATAAAATAATCAGCTTTGGCCTGTCTCAGTTCTTTTACTACTTTGTTTCGCAATTCCTGAAACTTTCTCTTATGTGGTAATCCAGATTTAAGAGCTGCCTTCAATGCTAAGTTTCCCCACTTCATTAACTTCCAAAAATTGCTCATTTAACCATGGTAAATTATATTTTTTGCGAGACCTTTTTGCTAAAGTAATTTTTAGTCTCACTGACTCTGTCCATCATAATATTAGATGCCTTTTTTATGTCATCAGACTGCAGAACGTCATTCCAGTCCAACTGCTTTAATTTATCCTCAAATGGGCTGTCTTAATATTCTAAGACCAGTGACGTGCAGTCAGGGGAGGCAGAGCTGTGGATGTAGAGCAGCGTGGCAGCGGCGAATTCAGCCTCCCCTCTGATTGCGCAACCCCTCAAACTGGATGGAGCGCGGGGCCGCGGGCAAAAAGCGTGTCTGCTACTCTCTGTAGCCTATGCCACCAATGTAATATTTGTAGATCCCTTCATTACATGTCCTCACCTTCCATAGTCCAGCTAACTAATTTCACGTAATGGAACTTTACTGTATAACGATATTTAGGCTAGCTGGTCTCGTCATAAAATTGCAGCGAACAAGCACCAGGGGAGGCAGCTGTCACACCTGCCTCATTGAGGGGCATGTGTTTTGAGCCCGCGTGATTGATGTTCGCTCTCCCTCAACGTTAGCTAGCAAAAAAAAAAAAATCCTTGGACAGCGCTGTTGTGTGTTGTCAAGAAATGTATTTATTAGATTTGAACCTCGGGGCACGCTGTACACAACGGTATAGTTTCTTTCTAAATTATTAGTTCAACTTTTGCCGTCGCGTTAGGTGGCAATTTTGCTTAGCCAAAAAGCAGTTCAAGAATAAGTATGGATATCAGATCGTGGGTTTGTAATAAAAGCCATAACACCGTACTAGAGACCCCAGCAGATTCGATCCAAGGCCAGTAGCCCCAGCTGATGATAATGAATGATTGCGATGGGTCGACTGACTAACACCAGAGTATAGAAGCACATGTAAGTTCTTTGCTAATGCTGTGTCTCAAATCGCATACTACTTTTTCTTGTGCAAGTTGTGGTAGGTACTTCAGCTGCACTTGCAAAGTATGTACTGTTGCATGCATTTTGGCATACTGCATTTGTAGACATGGTATGTATTGGGATATGCTTAATCTTTTTCTTTGATATCTATATATATATATATATATATATATATATATATATATATATATATATATATAATGTAGTCTCAGTATATATATTGCGACGCAACGCAGCCTCTGCCTCCCCTGCTATTTACCTCACTGTACGTCACCGTTATATATAGTATATATATTAAGAGGCAGCCTCTTAGTGATGTGTCGTTCATGAACGATTCTTTCATTTTGAACGAATCTTTAAAATGACTCGGGACTAACGAGTAGTCTCAGAGAGTGATTCGTTCATTTTTGTCGCGCATGCGCAGCAACAGTTGTGTTCCAGTCATTCGTTAATTTTGTTCAGCATAGGTTTAGTAAAGGAAACAAATGAATAGTTCACCCCTTGACTGGGTTTTCATTTTCACGTGACAGCCCCATAGGCTCAGTAGACCTGAAAGAGAAAAGAGTAGTTCACCCCTCAAATGGGTCTTTGGGTCTGAGTCGTTTGTTCAATTTTCACGTGATAGATAGATAGGCTTGGCATAGAAAAGAGAAACGGACGTGTCCAGTACTTGAAGGTTACACTGTCACTTCTTTTACCTGTTGCAAAAGTAATTGCACTAATCTATTATGTTACAAAAAAAAAAGAGATTCAGAATTGAAGTAATTTTAAATCATTTATTACTGTCACACATAATATGGTTTCACAACAACACTAGGGCACATATTAGTCAAGGCACAGCACACAGACACAATCTTGCCAAAGAAAATCATGTCCTTGCCTTCACATGGGAGCGCCATACTTACTGGTAAGGTGTACTTTGTGTGTACACATTCAATCACCCTCTCCACATGGATCCTGTGGTGAGCCATCTTCAGTATCTCCTCCACATTTTTTGCATCCAGCTGGCAGCGTCCTCTTGTGAATGCAGGGACTTTCACTTCTGCACACATTAGTCCAACACTATCCCCGATGTCAAAGGGTTGAAGTGTGTAAACATGGCACCTATGGTGTCTGAACGTGGTCGACAGTTTTTCGGTCTATGACACTGTAGCATTTCATAGGCTGGTTTGCCTGAAAAAAAAACCCACACAGAATGTCTTTGATTAGTCATGTAGCTTTGCAGCCAGCTTGTTGTGAAAATGTAGCAGTGTAGCAACAACCCAACAACAACACAGCTTGGCTACCCTACTGCTGAGCTAGCGGTAACCACACAGTTAAATGGGTTTTGATTATAACCTACCTGTGTTAAAATGCTGTGAATACACAAACGTGCTAGGAAATGTTGCTCAAAGTAATTCTTTATCTTCTTACAGCTGCTACCTATACCATGCGATGCATCTTGTCTTTGTTAACTCAGCGACCTGAGGCTGAGTTCCATTGTTTTGCTTCCAAGCAGGAAGGCTGTAAAATCGCACTCCATTAGCGATCCGTTTCCTACGCCGGTCTTGACAACGGTTATGGCAGTTCATAATACAGCAAGAATTCAACATTTTTATGTTGGAAAATATAAGATATTAGATCCAACACAACTGCAACGTCTAATACTTTCTACAGTAGCTTCCGTGACCTAAACCCCCACAATACATTGCGTTGCTTACGTCACGACCCGTCATTACATGGAAGTCTCACCCACAGGAGTGATCGATAGGCAAGTGTTGACCTCGAAAAAGCAAAATCAAATGGGATTGCGAAGCCATTTGAATTTTGTCACAAAAACTTGACACTCAGGAAATTAAATCCCAAAGGAGAATACAGCTTTAGCTTTTGAATTGTGTCGCTTTAGCACCATGCTGACAAAGAAATAGGTTTATCAATATCAAATTGCGTTTTAGATATATTTATGTTGCAAATAAAGCAGTTACAATTAGTAAATTAAATGCTAAAGTGAACATTGACTTGTCATTTGAGCATTTACTTTTTAATTTTCAATGTGACAAGGTTATTGCGAACAGGAAATGTGAATCTAAAAGTCAAATGGACAATGCTGTTTCATTTTAAATTTGGAATACATTGGCCATACACGAACAAGAAAATTATAAAAACAAACACTTCTTTTGCATTTGTATTTTGATTATGACCCAGATTATGCGCACATAACTTGAAATCTAAATTGCAATCCCACTATTTCTTTAACATTTTCAGGTTTACATTTTCATTTTCATTTTGGACGCTATAGATTTCCATAGCTATCAACTCGGTAAATCAAACCAGGTTCACCCAATCTAGCTATGTGCACGTTCACATTGAAGGGACGGTGTTTGCACCATTTGACCAATCGCAAACATGGACAAGTCGCATATGTTAGTCAATATGAGGAAACTGTAATATTAAACAAATATGAATAATAAAAAAAAATTATAATTACAATCCAGGCTAAAAGCAATAAAGTGTTTGTCTGCTGCCAAATGCTGGAAGGATAGCTGGCAAAAAATGCAGACTTTGTGAATGTGTAAATTATAAGGCTCATCAGTAGTGTGTGTCAGGGATGTATATTTTTAGGCCCACCCGGAGGTTAGCATCGTCATGTTTTCCCGTTTCAATATACACAGGATAGGATGTTATAATATCCATTATGCCATATTCCACGATGAGCACTTCAAAAGACAATATTTTAGAATGGACTTGGGTTGAGAGCAGGTATGTCATTGGGGTTATCAAGTGGGTACCCTCCATCCCAGATGTTTCGTTAATTTGAGCCCACGACACCTCCAGAAGGCTTAACGGTGAGCAATGACGTCTCAGAGCCACCCCCCTCTATATTCGCTCTCGGCACGGCCAGATATTTAAAAAAACAAACAATAAAGTTAATAGTTATTTATTAAACTGAGAGATATCCCTATACCTATCCCTAATTCCTATTCCTGCAGGCTTTCAATGCCAACTCTGCAGAGATACTTACCACCTGAAAAGAAGATAATCTTTCCCTACTCTGTTACTGCAGGCTTAATATATGACACTCTGCAGATATCTCTATACCTATCCCTATGCCTTCAGGCACTTTCTGCCAACTCCGCAACAAAACGCTAATGTGGTTTTTCCATTGGATTACGGCTGAACGATTTGGGGAAATTATCTAAAGGCCCTGTGATAGACTGGCGACCTGTCCAGGGTGTACCCCGCCTCTCGCCCTGTGTCGGCTGGGATAGGCTCCAGCCCCACCCTGCATAGGATAAGCGGTATAGCTAATGGATGGATGGATGGATGGATATCTAATTGCGATTTTTCTGAAATATTGCGATTTGATTTGCGATATAAAAAATAACGCTTCAGTTCAATATTCACTGTGTAATAGATTGAAAACATTGGATGGTGCATTACCACATGTTCAGTGTCCGAAATTAACTTTTTGACTCACCGGCCAAGGTGACTGGTAGATGAAAAAATCCACCGGCCAATCATATTTTTTACCGGCCAAAATAATTTTTGTGTCACATATACATTAGTTTCAGTAGGCCTACATTGCATTGAGTTAAGGTATTATAATAAAATGGTGGACACATTCGCTGATGTACTACCGTTTGGTTTTAGGTCAGGCTTTCACCGACAATGCATTCCACATAACCATGCAATAGTTCAAGCTCGAGCACTGTGGTTGGGTCCTACTCTACCATGCACTTAAGGCGTGGTTTTCCATACCCATTCATTTCAATAGGGACAAAAAATTATAATAAAAAATATAACTCGTGAACTGATCTCTTAGCGCACTGCACACCATAAACCAAGACCTGTTGGCAACGTAAAGGAATCGGGTCAAAACTGCGGACGTAGTTAGGGCACCAAAAATCAACCTAATAAAAGAAGATGACTTCCCGATAACAAAATGTGTGCGTCATCACTGACGCATCACATAATAAATCATATTATTCTATATAAATACAATTGTCAACAGTTAATTCCAGATAAAATAGCCTACATTTACTGTAGCCAGCATCTTACAACTCCTTATGTCACTGCTGTTTGGTCATAAATGATAGGGCTTAGATTTGATATGACGTTTATGAATTGATTTCACATGAACCAGTAAGCTACAGCTCAAAGACAGACTGTCACGAAATAGCTTGAATTCAGCTTCTGTCGTTTTCAGTGAGCTTGGCATTTTCCCCCATCCTTAACCACATAACAACCATTCATAAATTGGTCTCATGTTCCAAATCAATTTAGTCGCGGCTACGGCAGTATTGGCATTGCTAATATTATATTAGCATAAAGAAAATATAACCTTTAGGGGAACTTACTCGTCGGCAAAATTATATTGTCGCTGGTAACTTTAAACATGTAGTCCCAGAGCCCTAATGTCAACGTTATACAAGTGGAAGTTGGAATTGGAATACGCCAAATTTTGCCAAATTAGCCGGTAGCTAGCAGCAGACCGGAGGCAAGTGATTGTTTAGAGTTGATGCTAGGTGGAACGTGTGTGTGTGTGTGTGTGTGTGTGTGTGTGTGTGTGTCAAACTCCGACACATAAAGCCGAGGGCAGTGACAGCGCAAGCGCAAATGACGCCAAAACGAAGTAAAGACTTTCCGCATAGTTTTTTTTATAGTAGTTTGGTACAAACATTAGCCTTCCTAGATTTACTTGTCAAACTGAAAATATACCCGTCTGTGGTGAGTGGTTATACCATCAAAATATCACATGCACTGTATTTCAGTGCAAGGATGATAACTGAAAACGTGAATTGGTTCCAACATGTATTTAATAAAAATCTGCAATTGGCATAGAACATAGAACAATTGAATATACAGTGCCTTGCAAAAGTATTCACCCCCTTGGCTTGTTACTTATTTTGTTACATTACAACCTGTAATTTAAATGTTTTTTTAATCTGAATTTTATGTGATGAATGTGCACAAAATAGTCTAAGTTGGTGAAGTGAAATGAGAAAAAAATATATATTAAAAATTATTTTTAAAAATCAAAATCTGGAAATTGGCATGTGCATATGTATTCACCCCTCAAAAGTTCTGGTGCAACCAATTACCTTCAGAAGTAACATAATTAGTGAAAGGAAGTCCACCTGTGTGTAATCTAAGTGTCACATGATCTGTCAGTATAAACACACCTTTTCTGAAAGGTCCCGGAGGCTGCAACACCACTAAGCAAGAGGCATCACACCATGAAGACCAAGGAGCTCTCCAAACAAGTCAGGGACAAAGTTGTTGAGAAGTACTAGTCAGGGTTGGGTTATAAAAAAATATCCAAATCTTTGATGATCCCCGGAGCACCATCAAATCCATCATCTTCAAATGGAAAGAACATGGTACCACAACAAACCTGCCAAGAGAGGGCCGCACACCAAAACTCACAGACCGGGCAAGGAGGGCATTAATCAGAGAGGCAGCACAGAGACCAAAGGTAACCCTAAAGGAGCTGCAGAGTTCCACAGCAGAGACTGGTGTATCTGCGCATGGGACCACAATAGGCCGTACACTCCATAGAGCTGTGCTTTATGGAAGAGTGGCCAGAAAAAAGCCATTACTTAGTGTTAAAAATAAGATGGCACGTTTTGAGTTTGCCAAAAGGCATGTGGGCGACTCCCCAAATGTATGGAGGAAGGTGCTCTGGTCAGATGAGACTAAAATTGAACTTTTCGGCCACCAAGGAAAACGCTATGTATGGCGCAAACCCAACACATCCCATCACCCCAAGAACACCATCCCCACAGTGAAACATGGTGGTGGCAGCATCATGCAGTGGGGATGTTTTTCAGCAGCAGGGACTGGGGAAACTGATTCGAGTCGAGGGAAAGATGGATGGTGCTAAATACAGGGATATTCTTGAGCAAAACCTGTTTCAGTCTGCCTGTGATTTGAGACTGGGACGGAGGTTCACCTTCCAGCAGGACAATGACCCGAAGCATACTGCTAAAGCGACACTCGAGTGGTTTAAGGGGAAACATTTAAATGTGTTGGAATGGCCTAGTCAATGCCCAGATCTCAATCCAATTGAGAATCTGTGGTCAGTCTTGAAGATTGCTGTTCACAAGCGGAAACCATCCAACATGAAAGAGCTGGAGCAGTTTTGCCTTGAGGAATGGGCAAAAATCCCAGTGGCAAGCTCATAGAGACTTATCCAAAGCGACTTGCAGCTGTAATTGCCGTAAAGGTGGCTCTACAAAGTACTGACTTTAGGGGGTGAATAGTTATGCACGCTGAAGTTTTCTGTTATTTCGTCCTATTTGTTGTTTGCTTCACAATAAAAAAAAAAAATCACATCTTCAAAGTTGTAGGCATGTTCTGTGGATAAAATGATGCAAACCTTCAAACAATCCGTTCTAATTCCAGGTTGTGAGGCAACAAAACATGAAAAATGCCAAGGGGGGTGAATACTTTTGCAAGGCACTGTAGATCAATTATCTCAAAAGTTGTGACTGTTAAGTTAAGCAAAGTAATGATAAAAAAAATCGAATAATATTGTAATAGGACGTTTTTGTAAATGATCTCCTGCCTGAAACACTGGCTGCTTACGCATGGTGTAAAAGGAGAGGGAGAGGACAGACCCGCTTACTGCGATTACTCTAAGCAGAATGCATGGGAACAAATGACAGTTTAAAAGATTTGAATAGATTCCTCATATTTTCCTTGATGGTCTAAATAGGTAGCTAGATTTGTCGCTTTTTAGAAATGAAGACGGTATGAGGGTCTGAAAAATCACTAAATGTAGCGACAAAGATGCTAAACACACTCATTCTTGGGTTTTGTGTGTTTGTTGTTGGTGGGCGTATATGTAATTGCCCTAGGCCACTTCTGATTGGTGAGCATGACTGTCACACAAGACGGCATGCATAAAGCATTAACCCTTTAAACGTTGGGTTAGACAAGCTATTTTAAATCGTAGCCTTTGCGATTTTATAATTGCATTGTTTCAATTTGCGATTTTGATTTCAAATTGATTAATCATTCAGCCCTACATTGGATTTTGAATTGGGATATTTACTGACGTATTTTATTTCGTAGACCAAAACTTGAAAATCTCTTAAGCTTGTGTTAACCACATACCTTATTTCATGCATCTAACAGAAAACCCATTAAAAAAAAACATTGACTTCCAGACGAGGGAACCCACAGTGCAAAAAAAATTGTAGTATTTCCGGACTTAATCCTGACTAGAGAAGGGACGATCCTTCGTGGCACAATGTGTCGCGATACATAAACGTGACAATATGCATCGCATAGCTGAAATAAGATATTGGAAAGTTATGTTTATAAATCTACAATCTCTTAAGACCACAACACATGAAGAAAAAGTAGGCTACCATCATGGAGAGTGGAATCGAAGACCAGAGTGGAATCGAAGACGCGCCATCTAACTTTAAGTCATTAGTTTGACAGTATTTCAGGTTTCCATTTAACACTTATAATGATGCGGATTAGACTAGAACTATCTGCATGCTTTGCAAAGCTACAATGCCTTATACCTCGTCCAACACCAACACAATGAGTCACCACATTTTGCGCCGCCACTGAGAAAAGCTAACAGACAACCCGCTACCTTCTTCAAGTCCTACACTGCCTAAAGGACAAACAACACTTCAACATGCTTTTGCCAAAACACAACCTCTATCAAGTCCCCGAGCCAAAGAAATAATAAAATGCATTGGCAAGTTTATAGCTCATGACCTACGGTAGCCTTTTTCCTCTGTAGACAAGGGGTTTCAACGACCTATCGTCTACTACACACTAGAGCCCAAATATAAAATCCCATCTCGTGCACATTTTAGTCGCAGGAAAACATTAGATTTTTTATTGGAGCATTTTAATATTGTTTATATCAGGTTACCAATTCATTTGATATTCACTTATTTTGGAGAGCAATGTAAGTTTAACTATTGTTTGGATGTGCCATAATTGAAATGTGGTTAACGTTGGAATCATCACTTCACACTCAAATTTCGTGTAATGTAAAAGCAAAAACAAAAAAACATTTCAACTAAGTGTGTTGAAATAATGGAATACGATTGCCCAGCTGTACTTAATTTCTAACAATTTATTTATTGTATCGTGAAATATTGCATTGTGGAGTCATTGTATCGTATCATGTGAAAAGTGTATCGTCCCACCACTATTCCTGACCCACTCTATATTGCAGCCCCATCATTCAGGCACAAGCAGATGTGACTGTAATTACAAAGTGGCATTCCGTTAAATTAATGTGTTGCTTGGATGTATTCTTATGGCATATAAGACTATTTTAGCCCTGTTCTTTCTTTCAACTGCAACCGGCAGTGTTAAACGGTACTGGGACCAAATGAAGACAAATATAAAAACATGATTTAAACCGGCTTACTTGCAAATCTTTATAAAACCAACAAATAGGCCCACAAGGCTGTTTAGTGCTTTGATCAGTCTCTGTTTTTAGGATGAAATCTATTAAATGCACATACTGTAGAACAATGAAATACAACCAACATAACCTGCTCTGGAGAAGGTTAGGTGTGCAACATAAGTTACCATGGTGATTTACCCCGGTAATAAGCGACTCACCGTTGTGGTACAGATAACCCAGGGTTAAACCTGAAGTAACCTTGCTAACCCCAAATCCTGCTTCGTGGTACAAGCCTCAGGTCAAGTTCTGCCTCAGTGCACATGTTTATGTTGTCAATTATGTTGTGTGTTATGTTGTGTGTTGATCAGCTAAAAAGTAATATATTACCTTTTTGCAGATACGACATATTAATACAGGAAACTTCAGTAACACTTGGAACCTATAAAATAATGTCTCCTTTTTCCACAGCAGTGGTCATTCTGCATGATGCATAACTGCCTTGACAGCGATCTGCAACAACCATCCCTCTCCTTCTGGGCCAGCACCCCCTCTCAGCCCACTTCCTGAAACTCCTCCCAGAAAATGGCAGATAAGAAAAAGCCACTATTCTATAATGATGACAGCTTGGGAGATTTCCACTACAAGCAGCCTTTTTACGATACAATGGAGCTCTTAATAGAAACTCTGACAGGAACCTGCTTTGAGCTGCGCGTTTTCCCCTTCGACACAGTCATCTCGGTCAAGGCCAAAATCCAGAGACTTGAAGGTGCAGTTATTGGGATTACATTCGGTTGCTATGTTCTGTAGCAGCACAAACACAGTGTGTGTCATGTTGTATGGATGTGAGTGAAATGTTCTGAGTAAACAATAATATCAGTTTGGATCTCCTTTGTCATGCTGCACAAGGTTATCTGAATTTGTGTTATGCCAGCCACATAACATACAAAAAATGAAATTGCATGGTTATCAGTGGCTCGCTCAGAAACACTGGAATGAGGTTTGGCACTATCCTTAATGGGGACATGTACATAATTTGGTTGTACTGATCGAAATAGTTGGATTTTAGTTTTATAAAGAAGTGCTAATCTATTCGTATGCCAATTGGCGTTTGAACTGTTGTGATGGACATAAAGAAGAGAAATGAAGACATGCATGAACACATCACAATATTGTCTTTTTGGCTCTTATCAATTTCCTGTGAGAAAATAGTAGAAACTTTACATTTAGCAGTAAGTTACTACCTACATGAATATTTTACCCACTAACCAAAAGGTTCAAATCTTATCTCTACATGGCCATGTCATTCTCCAAGTAAAGTAAAATGATACACATCATGCATATTATAGGTTAATACCTTGCAACATATTGTATTTGATATTACATATTATATCTTCATTATACATGAATTTGCCTAAACATTTGATTTCTTGTCGTCTTAGAGTTGTTTTTTTAACCTGAATACAAACAATGTAAATAGTTAATAGTAACAGTTTCCCACTCCTAGATGTTTGCAAAACTTATACCCCTTTCACACTAAAGCCTGGTTTATACTTCTGCAAACATGCATGTAAACGTCTCTGCATAGCGACGCAGAGAAGGGCTTTCTGGGAAAGCGTTGCTCACAGAGGCCCGTAGACGCAGAAACAGGGAGTCCTCCCAAATCCTAACAACATGTCGAGCGAAGTTTCTTCTCCCGTTCTTGAAACAACCACTGATTGGTTGAGCAGGGTAGGAAGCGAGTAGATATTCGGTAATATTTTGGCTGTATCCAAATCAAATGAAAACACAAGATGACACAATGAAATTGAGCTGATATGAGTGAAATCTGAAAAGCAGTGAGCAAGCTTCGGTCTCTTTGTACTTTCGCGGGACATGAACGAGAGTTTCCGTGTCTGTTTCTTCTATGGTTTCTGCACATTCTGGATTAGTGTATGCGACACTGCCCCCTAGTGAACCCGTTAAACTGAAGCCTGGTTTATACTTCTGCATGAGCCAGCGAACATGAACGTGCATCATGCGCTGATGTTCACACATCAGTTTGCCTACATACTTCCACGGAAGTTTAACAGACCCACTACGTGGCAGTGTCACATTCAGTAATCCAGAATGTACAGAAACCCGTAGAAGATACGGAAACAACCGTTCATGTCCCGCAAAAGTTTAAACAGAGACCGAAGCTTGCTCACTTCTTTTCATATTTTCTTAGGCGTATATCAAATAAAATCTAATTAAATCAAGTTTATTTATAGAGCACGTTTAAAACAAGCAGAGCTGACCAAAGTGCTATACAGTACATTCACATACAGTATATCAAATAATACAGAAAACAGTTGTAACATATAGCCTATTTACATAGGCGCTACAAAGGCCTGTACCATGTACAAGCTAAGAGCATAGAAAACCACTAAAATGATTCGAAGGCTATTGAAAAGAAAAGACTATCTGCTTCATTTCATTGTATCATCTGTGTTTTCATTTGTTTTGGATACAGCCAAAATATTACCGAATATATCCTCACTTTCTACCCTGCTCAACCAATCAGCGATTGTTTGACCCAATGAGAAGATGCTTCGTGCGACGCGCTGTGAGGATTTGGGAGGACCCTCCGTCAACACTTCGGCAGGCCTCGGTGAGCTATTCTTTTCCGGAAACCCCTCCTCTGAGAAGTTACGCAGAGACGTTTACGTGCTTCTTCGCAAAAGTATAAACCAGGCTTTGTGTGGAAGCGTGTAGTCAAACTGCTGTGTGAACGTCAGCGCACGATGCACGTTCATGTTTGGTGACGCGCCCACGCAGAAGTATAAAGCAGGCTTAATGCCGTGTCCAACCATATGCGGCAGTGTTTCCGTTAATTTGGCATCGGACACCGCAAACGGCTACCTTAAAATTTACCGGACTTTTAATGAATTGACCAGCCGTTGTCATTGAATGCGTTGAGTGTGTTCAGTGGTGCCGGTGTGTTGTAATAGGTCAGTAATTAGGGGCTGAACTCTTTAAAACACTTTATGTGTGCGCATGTGTGGGTGAAAGAGAGGCAGAAGCAGACAAGATGGTGCCTATTTGTTTGTTGAGTCACACAGGTCTACTTCTGTGCTCGGTCTTGTATGGACAAATATACTGTGCATACAATGGGATTTTCACAGTAAGATTTATTTTAGACGATACAAAACAACGTGATATTTAAACTAGAAAATGCTTTTCCCTGAGAAAATGCGGGTGTGATGCGTCCAGTGATTAGACTGACCGCCTTAGCTCGCAGAACCTGCACCGCAGCACAAGTGGACTGCGCTACAGACCCCGTTTGTTGACAGGGCTTTTTAAAAGATGTCTTGGGCGAGCGGCTCACCTACCCAGTTGTAAACATTTAGTGAGTTATTGTAAAGGAGAATTAGGCTCTTGTGCATTTTTTCTGTAAAGAACTATTAGTAGCCTATTAATATTCAAAAACACACCAATTCCTGACTGATCATTAGTTTTGTAATTAAGAATCATTAGACTATTTATAATTTTTTGTTTATTTATGGACACCTTCACTTTATAAAGGTTCATCAAGCCCTTCAATTAATAAAATAAACCTATCAAACTCGAAATGAATCCATTCCGTTTTCATTGCGGGACAATAGCCAACTCTGAGAAAATCCATACCAGGGTTTTCTCATTACCTTGCTGAGGCAGAAGCTTGCCTTGGCTCTCGTCAAGACAATATCGATCTGACCAGACTACATTTATTAGCTAAAGTTGGTTCATAGGCACGTTTCGCAATCAGCATGCTCACTTTGTTTTGAAGCACGAGGCTAGTGGTCGTAAATGTACACAGAGCAAATCCAACTTGTTAATCAAAATATTATATATTTAAGTAGCCGGCTGGGTTAGAGTAGTCAGTCGGCTGTTTGGCAGGAAGCCGGGGAGCTTATTGAAAGCTCTGCAAACTGATTGTCATTCAACATTTTGTCTAACATTTTTTAAATGATTAGCAAATAATTTTCCAAACTTTAAGGAGGATCCTCAATCCTTACAATAGAGAAATCTACCACAGTTAGTACACAGAAGTGTGCTATTTCTCAAACCCTTACAGTAAACAAAATTGTCACCAAAGGCTTGTAGACCAAACAGTTTGGACTAATGAAGGCAGTACTTTTATTTACCTTATGAACAACCAGCCACATATTGTCCAATATACTATATAATTATCTTGATTTGTTACATAGCTAGTGAACATGAAACACTGTGCAACTGTGAATAGTGAGACATCATGGTAGACTCATGTCAAACGTGACAGATGCAAATTGCATGTAGCTGCTGGTCTGTATTAACGTTAGCCGTTTGACTAGTTCAACGTTTCTGAGATTTATAACGTTATGAAATAAGAATTTGTGACAAATTAGTTGTCAGTTTGGTGATATCAAGTGTTTCATCATAAATATAAGTTACCTTCCCTTGAAAAATCACCTCAGATTTCAGCAGTGTGCTATTCTCAAATCCTTACAGTAAACAAATTGTCACAAAAGGCTTGAATACCAACCAGATTGGCCTAATGAAGGCAGATGCCCTGAACTGTTGGCACGGTGTTTTTATCTATGAGTTAGCTATCCCATTTCTGACACCATGTTTTGATTTCAAATAACGAGACGGAGTCATTGATGCAGTTAACTGGTATTCAGCGTAATAGCAGACAGTCGTATACAAACACATAACATCAACGCTAGGATGGTAGTATATGCCCATGAAAACTCTCCCCATTCATTTCAGTAGGGGCACAAACCGATAAAAATTATAATAAAAAATATAACACGTGAACCAATCACTTAGCACTAGACTGCAATACCCAAGACCTGTCTGCACTGGAATGGAATCAATAGGGTCAAACACGGCGTAGTTAGGGCACCAAAAATCGACCTTATATAAGAATATGACTTTGCGATAACAAGATGTGAGCATCATCACTGACGCATCACATAAATAAAAATGTTTTAAAAAAAGAGAAGGGTATAAGTATGGAAATGCCCTACGTAGCTAACCTAGCTCTACCTCTCATTTAATTTATTTTGTCTAGATTAACTTTACATTCGAAGTTTTATGAAAATCAGCCTTATGAAAATCAAAGCTGTCCAAGTCATTGGAGCCACTCGATGTATTATTTTGCCAAGTTTCTTTTTCTCTCGGACAATATGTCCGATGACTAGGGATGTCATGAGAACCGATGCTTCAGTACCAGGTCGATGCCAAAATTAAAAAAACGTGACGGTACTCGTTTTCTACAGTACTGGCTGCAATTAAAAAATATATGGTATAAGTGAACAAAGCAAAGCAGATAGACTGATTTTCAATAGCCTTCGAATCATATGAAGTGGTTTTTTATGCACTTAGCATGTACATAGGCTAGCCTATATGTTACAACTGTTTTCTGTATTGCTTGATAAACTGTATGTGAATGTATTGTACAGCACATTGGTCAGCTCTGCTTGTTTTAAACGTGCGCTATAAATAAACTTGATTTGATTTGATATCAAAAAAATATGAAAAGCAGTGAGCAACCTTCGGTCTCTTTGTTTATACTTCCACGGGACATGAACGGGAGTTTCCGGGCCTGTGCTTCTTCTACGATTTTCTGTACATTCTGTGTTACTGAATGCGACACTGACACCTAGTGGGCCCGTTAAAAGTTACGTTGAAGTATGTAGGCAAACTACTGTGCGAACGTTCGCTAACACGCTCACACAGAAGTATAAACCAGGCTTTAGGCGAGCGGCTCACCTACCCAGTTTAGCGAGTGATTGTAAAGGAGAGTTATTGTGCGTTTTTTCTGTTTAGAACTATTAGTACCCTAGCCTACAAGTATTCAAAAACACCAATTACTGACTGATCATTAGTTTTGTGATTAAGAATCATTAGACCTTATTTGTTCATTTTTGTTTATTTATTGACACCGTCACTTCAGAGATCACCAGTGTAAAAGCACTATTGCCAAACTTTCTCGCCAAGCACAATGTGGCGTATGCATTAGATAAATAACTCATAAAGCTACCAGTCTTGTACTGTGGGGATATTATATGTTTTAACGTGAAATATTTAAACTAACAATGTAATTATGAATATTATCACTGACAGATATATCTTCCAATGGTTGGTTAACCCAAACCCCTATAGGTGTCAGGGCTAGTAGGCTATACTAGGCTCAAGAGCAGAGTTGGGCTACACATTACTAAAATAATTCTAGAAACTATCCACAAGGAATCAGGCAGGAAAACAGGAGAGTATAAAGCTCTGGCAGGAGACTTGCATTTACTTGGTAAAACAGAACAGGGAATCCACACACCCTGCAGCAAATGAAATGAATGAACAAAACAACACAGGAGAACTGGAACTTCAATACCCTGTCCATAAGGTACAGGTGAAACAAATAAGCCCTTTTCGGTTAGACTGAAGTTACGTCCTCTCAGGGTCATGACAAAAGGGGGGTCAAGAAGCATGAACCCCTGTTAAGACAATTATATCTATCTGTTTACATTAAGAATTAGGTCTCAGCAGCTGACAGCTTCACAGTCAAGTACTTGTCTGAACACATGCAGACTAAATTTATGTACAAATTAAATTTATCAATAGTGTGATGTCCAGTCTTGACAAGTTATTTACAATTAGATAGATACAGTTATACACGATTGGGCCTCTATTACATACAATTGATTTACAATGATCCAAAAATGTACTTCCAACACCAATTCATTTTAACAACTTCTCGTGCGTGTGGTGCACTCCTGAAAACGACATGGAAAGCGAGATAGAAAAGTCATGATTGACAGCAGCCTTGTTTTCTCACTCAGATGTTTATCGAGAATGATTAAACAAACATACAATATATTACTATTATCTTTCCTGATCAACAATTCAGGGCTGCCAACTTTTCTGAAAACCTTGCCCTGAGAGATGATTGTTGTTGTAGTGCAATTCTTTTTGAAGCTCTTGTCGTCACCACGCAGCAGACATTTATTTGTTTTTGTACTTGAAGAAACATGACATGACAAATATTTACAGCCATTTCACCAATTTCATAACCTCTAATCCTTACCCCTAATCATAAAATGTAATAAAATGAACATAGAGATAAAAACTTTCTCAAATTGGATTGCCGCTTTGCTCTGACTGGCTTGCCGCTTTGCAGAAGTAATAAAAATAGAGCACTGTTGGAGTTTTTTTTTTGCTTCGGATTCCGCAAGGGGTGGCGGTGCGTAGGCACCATTCAAAGCGGCATATATCGTTTTTTCAGTGGTCTGCATTAGCAGTTTGCCCTTTCCAAAAGCAAATGTGTGAATTAGAGATGCACCGATACCATTTTTAGGTGGCCGATACCAGTACCGATACTTAAACATGAGTACTCGCCGATTCGAGTCCCGATACGAGTACTTTTCATGACATTGCCAAATCATATGCAGCCTAAATAAAATAAACTTTCTAATTCAGAATTCGTAGTTGGCTAAATTAATAATACATCAATAATGAATAACAAATTGTGTGTAGGCTGTATAATACGTATATATATTCATTAGGCTAGTTTTGATGCGAACACCCTTATTCTAACGAAGGTGAACGACAACGGTTGAGCTCTAACAGAACAGCACAGAACACGGCCATAACTTTTTTTCTGATTTCATAACGTCTGCTACATTATATTATTAACATCTTCGATTTCAAAAGACTACCTTAAGCGAACTAAATAATATTTTAAGCGAAACGCAATTCATAAGAATTTTTACAAATCGAAATTGTTGTTTTTAAACCAGCAAGGCAAGGTTCTATGGTGTTGGCTTGAAACATGAGAAAGAAAGAGCAAATATGCTCCATGTTGTTCATGTCAATGAAACAAAGTTTTTTGTTGTTTTTTTAAAACAAAAAGCAGAATCTGCGTTTTCACTAGGCCAGCGTTTCTCAAACCCTGGTCCGGTGTCGGTCCGCGACGAGGTAACTGCCGGTCCGAAGAGCACAAGTCAAAATAGGTTTAGAGTCTCTATAAAAAGTGACATTAACGAGCACCGCGCTTAAGCAAAAGTTTAACTATTTACATAGGGAATGAATGGAGAGGAGGCATTGGGAGTTGAGAAAACTCTTGAAGGCGGCGATCTCTCCTCTAAATACTGTGTGCGCACTACGATTGTGATCGCTAGCCAGTTTAGGCAGCCAGGCAGGAGTGCGGGGGAGAGCAAGTTTCCATGGTTACATGAACGCCATTTCTGCGTGCGTTGCTTTGAAAGTTTTGCGCACTTCGAACATTCGCTTCTAAAAGTCTTAATTACAAATCAACCATTTCCACCCTTTTACATCTACCTCCCAGATATGTTACTGTTGTTGGTCTTTATATTGTGATTGCAGATGGCTGTATATTGCCGTTTTATAATAACAACGAACACTTAAGTCAGCACTGTCAACAGCAAACGACTGCACAGCAGCGAGACAGTCACAGAAGTGAACTGCGCATGACAACTGCGCGGGATGGAATGGGTCATTAACGTAAAAATAATCGTGTAAACCCAAACTCTGACTTTACTGGGCCCCAGGACAAAGTTTGAGAAAGGCTGCACTAGGCTACATACACAGTCTGTTTATCCTGTCGCCAACAACAAGAGGCTGCGCTCAGCTGACTAGCCGTTCGCTTTCCGTAGTCTAGGCCTGCCTCACGGTGCAGATGATAGGAATGCTATAGCTATATAAATGAATGGTGTTCGCAAATTTGCCAAGGCGGGGAGTCAGAATTTGTCTACTCTGTACCAGAGTGTTTTGTCTTTCTCCAAGATAGGTTTTTAGTTGGACATGGCTGTGACTGAGGTGCTGCTTTCAGGTAATCGCCATTTTTTATTAGAACGTTCATTTAACAATTGACTTTCCCGCTGAGAATCAAAACTATAATTAAGCATAAGTATCGGACATTGACATGGTAATATTTTCCGATACTCAATCCGAGTACTGGAGCCCAGTATTGGCCTGATGCCGATACCATCAAGTAGTATCGGTGCATCTCTAGTGTGAATGGATCGTGAGAAATAGGCTACGATCTGTGGCGTGAGAGCATTTGAAAAGGGTTATTTGCGTGAGTCTCACATATTATTTGGCGGCTCTGGAAAAGAATAACAAAATGTGAAGTCTAGCTAGATTATCGGCCACGTCTCTGTCTTCCTCAGAGCTGTTTTCCGCTGTCTCTGGTCGTAGCAGTCTGGCTGGAGACGAGAGGAAAGTTTAAACTAACACAGTGCACGAGCGGTAGTCGTGTCAAGGCACTCAAATATCTAGCTCATTGATTAAGTTGAAATATTTTCATATGTTGCAGCGGATGCAAATCAGATTATTCACAACATTCAATTAGTCTTTTAATTACAGGTTACTGAGGTATTCTATACGGTGGCCCTGAGAGGCCAAACGCACTGCAACTTAAGAAAACACATGCAAATAGACAAAACACAAGCAAATTAAAAAAACATCTACATTAATTTGACAATACATGTGCAGCATTTCGAAAATGCGCTGCAAATTCAAAAACACAACACATTACAGAAACGCGCTGCAAATCCAGATAACACAACCGCATAGTTGCCAATCCTCCTGACTTCCCGGGAGACTCCCGATTTTCATTGCCACAATTCTCTATCAAAACGATTTTTTTGTCTATAGAACCGCTGTTATTTGGAAATTCTCCCGATTTTTTAGTCTTTCAAGGTTGGCAAGTATGCACAACGGAGGTCCATTGTTCTTATGTTATCATTGTCCTGGGTGGCCTCTGGAAACATTTCCCTTGTGTTTCCTGAGTTTTATATGTAGAAGGTTGTATTCTAGATGATCGGCGAATTTCATCATTGTCTAGTTAAATTTTTTAAATGGGGAAACAGATCCTATGTTTGTTGTGTCTTCATTGACACAACTGTTATTTCTGTCAATAAATAATATAATATTTGTGAAAGAGATTATATTTTGAAAGTAGGAGAGCTCTTTTACGATATAAAACAGCAGAGAATGTTACTGTCAGATAGTGTCCCATTCGCGAGTTTTATCTGTAGAACGTTGTATTCTAGAAGTGATCAGCGTCACTGTAGTTATCTTTTTTTAATGGGGAAATAGAAGCTATGTTTGCTGCGTCTTTATTGACACAACCAACTACTGTTATTTCTGTCAAAAAATATTATATTTGTAAGAGAGATTTCATTTCAAAAGTGGGAAAGCTCTGTTACTATATAAAACAGCGGAGAATGTTACTGTCAGAAAGTGTTCCCTTCTTAAGTTTTATATGTAGAACGTGGTAGAAGCTTGATCGGCGAATTTCATCACTGTCTAGTTATATTTTTTAAATGGGGATACAGAATCTGTTTGTTGCGTCTTTATTAACACAACCAAGTAGGAGAGCTCTGGTACTAGGCTAGGCCCTATATAGGACAGCGGAGAATGTTACTGTCAGACAGCGTTCCCCTGTCAATAAGAAAGAAAGCAAGCTCACACATCTGTCAAATTCATACTGCTGACTTGTTTCCCCAAAACCTGTAAGTCCTGTGATTTTCAGCCTGCTATCCCAACATTTGCCCATCATAACAGGGGGAACACATCCTGACTCAAGAGACAAAGTCATTGATGCCGTTAACAACTGGTGTTCGGCGTAATGGCCAAGACAGTCGATATTCAAATGTAACAACATGCAAATAAATAACATCAACGCTGGATGGTGGTACCTGACCATGAAAAAACTCTTCCCATTCATTTCGATAGGGGCAAAAACCAATTAAAAGGTTTGTTTTTTTAACATCTGACTATATTCATGTAAATATAGTCAACTATAAGTCATATGTATTCATTCATCTGTAAATTTTATGGGTAATTATAAGACAGTTTCAGCTAGCTAACTTTGGTTGACTTAGTTTGCCATTTCAAGGCACCAGAATTATTTTTAACATTAAACAATACAACTTAACTCGCATTCAGTATGCAGTCCATTATCAATGTTGTCCGTTTGTGCCAGTGGAATCTGGTGAATTACTATAAACTTGGTTTGACTTGTAGAGCTATCGTGAGTCCATGCTCACTGGAACGGGAGCATATTGCTCCTTCATTCAAAGTCCACCAGAGGGCCAAATCTGTTTCCCCATTCATTGTCTATAGGCAAATTAAGCATGTAAAAAAGGCAATTAAAAAATAACTAGTGGACAGGTTAATTAGCTTTGTACAAGCACACTCCGTGGCATTGGAACGGACATTTTGGCTTTGCAATGGAAGCGAAATGCTCAAAATTGCAACTGTAGTTAGTGAGAAAAATGGGGCTAATAATAAAGTTGAAAAAATAAATAAACTTGATATGAATGATAACAGTATATGATTAAAACTTAACGATAACAGTATATGATTGCGTCTTATGATGCAATCACATAATTTGTGAAATCGAATGTATTTTTAAGGGCTGGGGACAGTTGCGACATTAGACTTCTTCCATTTATATAAATATTGTGAACTATATGTCATATGTAGTCATCTTTAAATTGTACGGGTAATTTGAAGAAAGACAAGTTTGGCTGGTCTATGTCAATTAGTCTCTGAGTAACTGAGAGAAATGCAAAAAGTGTTGCAACCGTCCCCAGTCTTCCCTTTGTCCTCGTGTTAGCTAAACCTTCATTTTAAGGCTTCTGGCTTTAAGCAAAATGTTGCCTATTTACACTGTTTTTACTGTAGCCCTATATCTCAAGATGTGTACACTCTACAAACATGGTTGATGGCTTCAATTGAAGAGGACACTTGTACCATTTGCTCTATTAGTTGAATTGTATTCAATGTTTAGTTGTCAAGCATTGGTTCCACACATACCACCCCACAAATAAAGAAAAAAGTAAAAGCGCCTATGATAATTTTAGTTACAAAGCCACACAAGGTGTGCAAATGTCTTCTGATGTAAATTAACTCTCAGCTGGTGCTACATGTTAATGGCTGCATGCACAAAAAGAATTTAGCTGATATCTAAATTCTCTCTCGTTTTATAAGCTTTTTTCTAAAGAATCGTATAGGTGTCCCTTGAATTATCCAAAAGGGGACACCTTGTGGCCAAATCTATAAAATCTTACTTGCTCTAAATTCGGTCTTTTTACTCAAATAATTGATCGTAGTACAAGTCATTAGGATTGACTGAAGCAATTCCATGTTGGTTATCAATCGAGGGTTCTTCAAAAGGTAAGAGATTTGATTTCGCTGCAGTTATTTATTGATAAGCTGGATGTTACTACATATATTAGCAATACCGGAAGTTAAGAAGCTTTAAACCTAGGCAGCGAAAATGTGAAAATTATACTTTTGTGTTTGCCTGTAAACGTTATATACTTTATATTTGTATATGGGCACTGTTTTTATTATTTTAGAGATTTAGAGTTTATGGTGGTTGATATTGTCTTTGTGGGTGTAGGGGCTAATTGTTTATCGGGAGATGACAGGGTGTGGTATTGTTAGCATGGTGATTAGCCATTTGTTGAATGGCAAGTGCTACAATCATGAGGTGGAAGAGAAAAACAATACATTTTTTTAGAAGCCTTGGTACAGCTGTACCTCAATCAAATTATAGTTTTCGCACAAAACAGATTAGATTGTTACTCATTTATTCATTATAAACAGAGGAAATGGTCAAGACTTGAAGGCCTGAAAATTACTATGTAGGGGCGCTTCATGGTTAAACAGGTTGCTGGTTCAATACTGATTATTTTACCATTTAAATACATAAAAAAAAATCTTAATGAAACTGTGCTGCGCCTGTTTAAATAGCCTACGTGTTATCAGCCAGTCTGCTCATTTTGACACTGCTTTGTATTGTTGGATTTGGTCGTTTCAATCATGCTACGGTGACAAATAAAGGAGTTGGTTTTTAAGCATGCAGTCATTTATGGTGCCTTTAAGGATATAATAGTTAGCTTCGCACACTTCAGCTAGCTAATGTCCACTTAAACAAATAGAATTCACATGCTGCACATTAACCACGGCATAATGTCTAAACTCTTACCACTGTTGACGGTTAACTCGCACTGTCTGGCCAAGCACAATAGCGTGAGGTGTCCTAACCAAATGCTCTTTGCAGTATTACCAGTAAGCTTTAATTTATGGTGCCTTAACTTAAAACTAGCTAACGGTAGACTCCATGGAAATAACTTTAACATTGTAGAGCCGATGAATGGGAGTCAGAGGCGTTGTGTTTAGTATGGAATGCCACACTTTATTATCCATTTAAACAAACACACGAACGTAAACATTGCCTGCTACTACGCGGCTAGGAAACTCTAACCGGAACTCTAAGGTCCATTTTCTTAACCCGTCCGTGGAGAAACCATAAACAGTTCCTCACCCACAACAATAAGACGGTGAATTATGTTCCTCAATGTGCCGCCACACAAGCCCCCCCAGAATTCACCCATACACAAAGTCCGTGCGGCGGGAAGGAACGATAGGCCGACCACCCCGACTCCGGAGAACGGGAGCTGGGGAGTCCACCCCTGCCGGGGTTGTCGATGGGGGCGTGACCGGAACCGTAGGCCCAAGGTCGGTGACAGGGGTCAAGGCCGGAGGGCGGCTCCGTTGCGGAGGCCGAGCAAGGACCACCGGCTGGTCCAAATCCAGGTGAGCAGCCTTCACTCGGTCAACTGAGACGTGCTAGGCCCTGCCACCCATGTCCACCACCAAGTGCTTGCCCCGGTGTTCCAAGACTCAGAAAGGCCCCTCGTAAGGGGGTTGCAGGGGGCCCCTGTGCGTGTCGTGTCGGATCAACACGTGCTCCGCCAAGCGAAGCTCCACGGGAACCTGGGACACCGGAGTGCCGTGCTGAGCCGTGGGAATCGGAGCAAAAATCTTAGCGGTGTCCAGCAGTAAGGCGCGCTGGGCGGTCGCCGACCAGGGGACCGATGTGTTGGGCAGGAAATCCCCCGAACCCGCAGCGGCTGACCGTAGACCGTAGAGGAGCACCGCAGATCCTCCTTAGGCACCGTCCTAAGGCCCGGCATGACCCAAGGCAACTTGTCGACCCAATTACCATCCGTTAAGCTGGCCTTGAGGGCCGCCATCATGGAGCGATGGAACCGCTCGCAGAGGCCGTTGGCCTGAGGGTGATAAGCGGTTGTCCGGTGGAGCTTAACCCCCAAACCCCCGGCAACGGCGTTCCAAAGCTCGGAAGTGAACTGCGAACCCCGGTCTGAGGAAATGTCTGATGGGGTGCCGAAGCAACACAACCATGTTGCAATGAAGGCCCGGGTTACGACAGCCGCCTCCGTCGACGCGAGTGGAATCGCCTCCGGCCAGCAGGTCGTCCTGTCCACCATGGTTAGGAGGTAGGTGAAACCTTGGCAATGGGCCAACCAGATCGATGTTAACGGGGTCAAACCTCCTCTCAGGCACGAGGAACCGCTCCAGGGGGGCCTTAACATGGCGGTGCACGCTGGCAAGCCACGCACATGCCAGCCCATGACCTCATGTCCTTTTTGAGCCCCCGCCAGACGAATTTCGCGGCCACCAACCGCACAGACGGCTTCCCGCCGGGGTGAAACAGGTTGTGCACCGCCTCGAACACGGATCGCCTCCAGCTGGAGGGCACGACTGGCCGCGGATGGCACGTGGAGACGTCACACAGGAGAGTAACCCCCGGATCGCCGAAATCCTCATCCTCCAGACGCAGCCCCACATCAGCCCCCTTCAGGGCCTGCACGCTGGGGTCGGTGTCCTGGTCCGCCGCCATGCGGGCATAGTCGAGGCCCAACTGCACGGCCCCGATGACCACCCTGGAGAGGCAGTCAGCAACCAGGTTGGACTTGCCAGCCACGTGCTGGATGTTTGTAGTGAACTCAGATATGTAGGAGAGCTGGCGTTGCTGGCTCACCAGTGGGTGACGGATGTGCCAAAAGGGCCGCCTGAGCCAGCGCGGTCTTGACCTCCTTGAAGGCGGCCTCAGCCTCCGCCGTCCAGCTGATCTCCTGGCTGGGGGCCTTACCCTTCAGTGCCTCGTACAACGACCCGGGCGATGAAACGGTGGTAAAAAGTTACCATTCCGAGGAACTCACGGAGCGACCTGGCCGTGTGCGGGCGAGGAAAAGCCGCAACAGCTTCCACCTTTGCCGGCAGGGGTGCTGCGCCGCCCTTGGTGACGCGGTGCCCAAGGAAGTCAATGTCGGACACCCCGAACAGGCACTTTGCAGGGTTGATTATAAACCCATGTTGGCTGAGCCTCGTAAAAAGGGCTCGGAGGTGGGACAGGGGTTCCTCTGCCGAAGCGCTGGCGACAAGTATGTTGTCCAGGTAGACAAACACAAACGGTAAGTCCCGCAGCACCGAATCCATCAAGCGCTGGAATGATTGGGCGGCGTTTTTGAGCCCTAAAGGCATCCGAAGGAACTCAAATAACCCAAATGGAGTTATTACCACCGTCTTGGGAATGTCCCGGGGATGTATGGGTGCCTGGTGGTAACCACGCACCAGGTCCACCTTAGCAAACACAAGCTTACCAGCCAGGTGCGCCGAAAAGTCCTGGATGTGTGGAACCGGGTAGCTGTCGGGCACCGTTGCGTCGTTGAGGCGGCGGTAGTCCCCACACAGGTGACAACCACCATTCGGCTTGGGGACTACGTGCAGAGGGGATGCCCAAGGACTGTCTGACCGGCGGATGATACCCAGGCGTTCCATGGTCGAGAACTCAGCCTTCGCTACTGCGAGTTTAGCAGGGTTCAACCGCCGGGCCCTGGCGTAGACTGGGGGTCCCTCGGTGGTGATCTGGTGCTCCACTCCGTGCTTGGTGGTGGGCGCAGAGAAGGTGGGCAGCGTCAGGTCCGGGAACTCGGCCAACAACTCAAGGTACATGTCCGCACCTGACAGCGAGCCCGACAGACCATTGTACTTCGCTTTGCCACGTGTACACGCAGGGAGGAAAACATTAAGGCATCAACCAAGCGTTTGTTCCTAACGTCCACCAGGAGCCCGTGAGCACACAAAAAATCTGCCCTGAGGAGGAGAAAAGCAATGTCCACGGTGACGAACTCCCAGTCGAAACGCTGCCCCTCAACACATAAATGCACAGGCCTCACGCCATAAGTGCGGATGGGGCTGCCATTAGCTGTTGCCAACTGCAGTCCATGCCCCCCCCCTAGCGACGTCCTCATTCGACGCAGCAATCACGCTCCGCTGCGCGCCGGTGTCACAAAGAAACCTGCAACCGGAGACACTGTCCTGAACGAAGAGAAGCCTGCTTGTGCCGCCAACGCTCAGGGCCACTACTGAGCGTTGGCTCTACCGTTTCCCAGGGGTTTGTAGCTGCAGGGAGCGATGCACTTCTTTGCCTTGGCCTCAAACCTCACGTGGTAAAAACACTCACCCGTGTCCCCACGCCGACCTGGAGCCGCAGCGTTCTGCTCCCCCCGCGCCCTCCTCACTGGCGAGGGGGCCCTGAGCGTCGGAGCCAACCACTCTGCACCGGGTTGCTGAGTCGCCAAGAAAAAACGGTCCGCCTCCTCAGCCAGGTCGCGGGGATCAGTAATGGTCGTGTTCGCCAGCGCAGTCTGGACCCGGGGTGGCAAGTGGCGCAGGAACATCTCCACAAACAAGATCCGGGGATCTTCCCCCCCCCAGCAGATTTAGCATCTTTTCCATGAGCTGGGACGGCTTGCTGTCCCCCAGGCCCTGAATGGCGAAAATCTGGCAAGCCCTCTCCTTAGCGGATAAGTCGAAAGTCTTAAAGAGATGGGCTTTAATCTCCTCATATTAGTTCAGGCGTGGGGGATCCACAATAAACCCGACCAACCTGGACGATGTGGAGCTCCCCAGCGCTGCCACCACGTGGAAATATTTCAGGTCGTCGTCGTTCACCCGCTGACAGGCAAAGTGCGCCTCCACGTGAGCGAACCATGCCGTAGCTGCATGCTCCCAAAACTCCGGCAGTTTAATAAAAACATTGCGTTCTGCCATGTTCATTAAGTCTTCGGAATCTATCTCTTAAACGTCGGGGTCACCAGTGTAGAGCCGATGAATGAGAGTCGGAGGCGGTGTGTTTAGTATGGAATGCCACACTTTATTATCCATTTAAACAAACACACGAACGCAAACATTGCCTGCTACTACGCGGCTAGGAAACTCTAACCGGAACTCTAAGGTCCGTTTTCTTAACCCGTCCGTGGAGAAACCATAAACAGTTCCTCACCCACAACAATAAGACGGTGAATTATGTTCCTCAATGTGCTGCCACAACATCCAAATTGTGAAATTTAGCATTCCCTAAATCAGAACAAAAAAACAGTGCCGCTGTTGAATGCATTTTATGGGAAACACTTGATACGTGTTATCAGCCACCATTCAATTCAAATCACCACAACAACTTAACTCACATTCAGTACGCAGTGAGTGTCTTACAATGTTATGGCCGCGCCAATGTCTGCGCCAATGTCTACGGCTGCTTGTCATCATCGGCTACCCGGTCTGTTCGTCCTTGTGTTATTTGTTACTTTCTGTCCACAAAATGTCAACACCTTAATTGTCTACAATCGGCAAGTGCAACAAGCCTATCGAACATCTTCTACGGCTGTATGCGATCGAGTTTCTGGAGAAAGGATTTTCCACTGTCCTCTGCTAGTAGAAATATGTTGCCCGCTCTACAAAAGCCCACGCTGGAGAAGATGTACTAGGAGACGGGGTAAACGGGCCAGCACCTTAGTCAAGCTAAGATCCGTTACTAACTCTCTTTCCCACCGTTTGGGGTCATCCGGCTTTCACCAGCTCACCGTTGTCAGACCCTGGCAGCAATCCTGCTCCTCTTCCTGTTGTTCCCTGGAAGCGAGATGTACTTCTTTACGACCGATTCTCCCCGGTACAGACTACATCGGAATGCTCTCTCGTAGCATCACACTGAGGATGACTCCGCACCACAGCCAACAGCATTAACCTTCAGAATCATCGGTCTTTTCCAAGGGCACCAGAAACTGTAAATACTGCCCCTGTTAAGATGGCTTTGCTAAATGCTAGATCACTTTATAATAAGATCTTCGTTCTCAATAACATTTTTCCTCCCGTGGATTAGACTTCTTACTGTTGACGGAAACTTGGCTAAACATGGGTGAGATCGCTGCGCTTGTTGAACTATGTCCTCCAGACTCTGACTATCTCAGTAAGCCCAGGCTCACTGGTCGTGGTGGCGGTCTGGCAGTTTTTTTTTAAAACCCATTTTAACTGCCACCGTTTAACCCCGATGTCTTTCTCCTGCTTTGAAGTGCAGTTAACAAAAGTAGGATCGTCAAACCCCTTTTTAATTGCCCTTGTGTATCGTCCCCCCAAAACACAAAAAGATTTTATCTCGTAGTTTGCTGACTTCCTATCACCGATCATTCCTAACTACCAGAGTGTCTTAATTATTGGTGATTTTAATATTCATGTCTGCTGTCCTTCCAAACCACTCATTAGTGACAATGCATTTAATTAAATCTTTTACTCTCACCCAACACATTACTGATTCAGCTCATAAGCTTGGGCATACTATTGATTTAGTTCTGTCTTATGATTTTCCTATTAACTATCTTATAATAATTAACCTTCAAAGCACTAAAGGGGTTGGCACCAACCTATATTAGAGACTGCCTCGTTGATTATGTACCTGGCAGGGCCCTTAAATCCTCCTATGCTTCTTTGTTGGTAATACCCAAGGTGAACTATAAGAGGAGCGGAGAAGCATCTTTCAGCTATTTGGCCCCAAAACTGTGGAATTCCATTCCGATCCATATTCGTGAGGCTGAATCAGTCATTGCTTTTAAAAGGGATCTTAAAACGCACCTTTTCAATAAGGCTTTTAATTAAGCATTAAGTATAAATATGCTAAAAGTTAAAGGTAGATGTGACAATTAAGCTGTATTCTAATAAATTAAATATTATTTCATTTTATAAAAAAAAAAAATTGATATTATTTTAATAATTATTGTTTTCTAAATACTGCTTAATTTTATGCTGTTTACAATCATAGTTCTACTATTTTCAATCATTTTTTTGTTTGTTTAAATTTAGATTTTTTTGTATTCTCTGTTATGTGAAGCACATTGAGCTCCACTTTGTCACGGAAGTGACCAGAACAGAGCGATAGAAAAACAGCACTCGAAAACAGGAATGTAGATAATCCAAAAATAGTTTACTTAGGCAATTCACAAACGGTTATCGAAAGCAATAATCCCGTAACCAGTGACAAGGCAGTGAGACTATATAGACAGAAAAAACCCCCAGGTGAAAACAATGAACGTAAGTAGGAGAGTCCAGGCGCCATCTGGTGGCGAAAGTCCAGTACGCCGCCAGGAGTGACAGTACCCCCTTCCTCAGGACCGACTCCTGACGGGACCAAAAGACTTGGCGGGATAACGCACATGGAAGTCCCGAATGAGAGAGGGATCCAGAATGTCCCTAGCGGGAACCCAGCTGCGCTCCTCCGGACCGTACCCCTCCCAATCCACCAGGAACTGGACCCTTCCCCGCTGACGGGAGTCGACGAGGCGGCGAACTGTATAGGCCAGCAGCCCGTCGATGACCCGTGGCGCTGGAGGAGAAGGAGCCGGAGGCTGAAGAGGACTGATCAGGACAGGTTTCAGCCGGGAAACATGGAACGTCGGGTGAACTCTCATGCTGGATGGCAGCTGGAGGCGATAGGACACCGGCGTGATACGGCGGATGATCTTGAATGGTCCCACAAACCTCGGCGCCAATTTCCGGGATTCCACCCAAAGAGGCAGGTCCCTGGCAGACAACCAGACCCGCTGTCCAGGACGCAGGGACGGCCAAGCCCGACGACGGCGGTTGGCCTGAAGACGGTGTCTCTGACGGAGCAAACCCAAACTGACACTCGAAGGGCAACATGCCAAGAGAGGAGTGAACCAGAGTGTTGTGGGCGTACTCCGCCCAGGGAAGGTGCTGACTCCAGGAAGCTGGATTGGCAGAGGCGAAGCACCGCAGAACCGTCTCCAGGTCCTGGTTGGTCCTCTCGGTCTGGCCATTGGACTGGGGGTGGAAACCTGAGGAGAGACTAACAGAAGTACCTAGCAGAGAAAGAAGGCCTTCCAGAATCTGGACGTGAACTGCGGGCCCCGGTCGGAGACCACATCCGCCGGAAGCCCATGAACCCCAATGATGTGTTGAACCAGGGCTTCCACAGTCTCCGGAGCAGACGGTAGCTTGGCGAATGGAATGAACCGACAACCCTTTAGAGAAGCGGTCCACCACCACCAAGACTACCGTCTGTCCCCGGGACGGCGGGAGCCCGGTGACGAAGTCCAACGAAATGTGAGACCAGGGTCTGGAGGGAATGGGGAGGGGCTGAAGATAACCAGCAGGCTTGGCCCGAGAGGTCTTGTGTTGGGCAGAGACAAAGGACCTAACGTCCTTGCGAATGGTAGGCCACCAGAAGCGACGTTGCACAAACTCCAGTGTGCGAGCCACCCCCGGATGGCCCGCCAGGCGCGAGGCATGACCCCAAAGTAACACCCTAGTGCGTACCCGTGTGGAGACGTAAACACGGTTAGGCGGCCCGGTACCTGGGTCTGGTTCTCCCTGAAGAGCCTGGCGCACCGCGTCCTCCACCTCCCACCGGACAGGAGCAACAATGATGGACTCGGGCAGGATAGGGTCAGGGGCAACAGGAACAGCAGGGGGATCGAATTGCCGAGAAAGAGCATCGGCGTTAGTTTTCTTAGTCCCAGGAATAAACGTCACATTAAAATGAAACCGTGTAAAAAATAGAGCCCACCTGGCCTGTCGAGGACTCAGCCGCTTGGCCTCTTGGATATAGGCCAAGTTCTTGTGGTCGGTGAGCACCATGAATGGCTCGACCGATGCCTCCAACCAATGGCGCCACTCCCCTAGCGCCTCCTTCATGGCCAGCAGTTCCCAGTTCCCCACGTCGTAGTTCCTCTCAGCTGGTAGGAGCCGACGGGAGAAATAGGCACAGGGATGAACCAGCTGATCTGCAGGCAGACGCTGGGACAGGACAGCGCCCACCCCAACTTCGGACGCATCCACCTCCACAATAAACGGCAGCTTGGGGTCAGGCAGAGCCAAAACAGGGGCGGACGTAAAACGCTCCTTTAGCCGCTGGAAGGCTACTCGGGCCTCGGAAGTGAAGACAAACCGTCCTCTCCCTCCACGAGTGAGCTCCGTGAGAGGAGCGGCCACGGAGCTGAAACCGGTAATGAACCGCCGGTAGAAGTTGGCGAATCCGATGAACCTCTGGACCTCCTTCACAGAGGTGGGCTCGGGCCAGTCCTTGACCGCCTGTACCTTGCGGGTGTCCATCTCCAGGCTACCCGGTCTGATCACATACCCTAGAAACGACACGACAGAGGTATGAAAATGACACTTCTCAGCCTTGACGTACAGGTGGTTATGCAGGAGCTGGGTCAGCACCTGCCTGACGTGACGCACATGTTCCTGGAGATTCCTGGAAAAGATCAGAATATCATCAAGATAGACGAAACAGAAAATTCCCAGGAACTCACGTAGGACATCGTTTATGAGTTCTTGGAAGACCGCAGGGGCATTGGTAAGCCCAAACGGCATAACCAGATACTCGTAATGACCAGAGGGTGTGTTGAACGCCGTCTTCCATTCATCCCCCTCACGAATGCGCACCAGATGGTAGGCGCTGCGGAGATCCAGTGTGGTGAAAACAGAGGATTCCTGCAAAAACGTTCAAACGCCGTGTTCATGAGAGGGAGAGGGTACCGGTTCTTAATGGTGATAGCGTTAAGTCCCCGGTAATCAATGCAAGGGCGGAGTCCGTCGTCCTTCTTCCCCACAAAGAAGAAACCTGCCCCAGCAGGGGAGGTGGAACGACGGATGGTCCCAGCGGAAAGGCAATCCCGGATATAGTCCTCCATGACCTGGGTCTCGGCCCGGTTGAGTGAGTAGAGCCTACCGCGTGGGGGACTGGTGCCTGGAAGGAGATCAATGGCACAGTCGTAGGAGCGGTGAGGAGGAAGTGTCCTAGCCAGGTCCTTGCTGAAGACGGGTGCGAGATCAGCATAGGCAGAGGGTACTAAAGATAGATCGATGGGAAGAGAACAGTGAAGTAGTCGAGTCCGTAGGCACGTCTCTTGGCAGGAGACGCCCCATGATGTGATGGTGCCTGTTGGCCAGTCCACTGTGGGATTATGAAGATGCAACCAAGGATATCCCAGAACCACCTGAATGGCAGGAGAGGAGACTAGGAAAAGCTGAATTGTCTCTTGGTGTATTCCGGACAGGGACAGAGTGAGAGGAACAGTGGTGTGGGTGATACTCCCTGAACCTAATGGACTGCCATCCAGGGCGGAGATGGTGCGGTTCTCTTCCAGAGGAATGAGGGGTATGTGGAGTCTCTTAGCTAGGGCTGAGTCTATGAAATTACCAGCTGCTCCAGAGTCAACCAAAGCAGAGGTAGAGTGACGATTCCCAGACCAGGACAGCTCAGCAGGGAGAAAACAGGAAGTCACACGACCGTGGGAGGACGCAAAAAAGCCCGTTACCTTCCTCCCTGGGGTCAACGGGGATGAGCGTTTCCCGGGCGCTTAGGACTGAGAGATGTAGTGTCCCGACTCTCCACAGTAAAGACACGATCGAGAAGCAATGCGTCTATTCTTCTCCTCTGTGGTGAGCCGTGCACGCCCCAACTGCATGGGCTCCTGAGTGTCTCCGGCCAGAGAGGGAAGAGAGAGCGACGAGAGTGCTCCCCTAGCGGATCCCCCTTGTTGGTGCGCCAGAATAGCACGTCAGTCACTGAGACGCTCGTTTAAGCAGATAGCCAAATCGACCGCCTCTTTAAGGGTAGTAGGAGGTGGTTGGATGGCCATTTCTGCCTGCAGATCCCCATTGAGTCCCTCCAGGAAGGCCGGTACCAGCGCCGTCTCGGACCATCCTGCCTCAATAGCCAGGGTGCGGAACTCTACTGCGTAGGCTGGCACTGAGCGTTGTCCCTGTTGAATACGTAGCAATCGTTTGGCGGTGTGTCTGTCCTTTATAGGATGGTCAAACATGTGCTCGAGCTCTTGAACAAACCCCTGGTAGTCATGGCAGAGCGGAGTCTGTTCCTCCCAAAGCGCCGAGCCCCAAGCCAGGGCATCACCAGACAAAAGGGAAATAGTAAAAGCGACCTTTGATTGGTCTGTAGTAAACACAGAAGGCCGTTGGGCAAAGTGAAGAGAACACTGGGAGAGAAAACCACGGCACTTCTCTGGGTGGCCGTCGTATCTCTCGGGTGGGGGGAGCCAGGATCCGTCGGTCCGAGGGAGCTGGACACTCGGAGCGGGAGCCGAAGCACTAGAGGCAGGAGCACTGCTCATCGCTGACGACATTTGTTGGCGAAGCAACGCAGTAACCGAACGTAATTCGCTGGCGGCTTCCCGAAGAGCTTTGTCATGCACACTAAGACGCTCTTCGTGCTGCTCCAAAACCTGTGTTATCTGAGCCGGATCCATAATATACGTTTGACGGGATTATTCTGTCACGGAAGTGACCAGAACAGAGCGATAGAAAAACAGCACTCGAAAACAGGAATGTAGATAATCCAAAAATAGTTTACTTAGGCAATTCACAAACGGTTATCGAAAGCAATAATCCCGTAACCAGTGACAAGGCAGTGAGACTATATATAGACAGAAAAAGCCCCAGGGGAAAACAATGAACGTAAGTAGGAGAGTCCAGGCGCCATCTGGTGGCGAAAGTCCAGTACGCCGCCAGGAGTGACACACTTGTTGTATGAAATGCGCTATACAAATAAAGATTATTATTATTATTATTATTAACCCGTCTTTCTGATCACTGTATGATTGTTTGATACATATCTGTCTGTTTTACCCTCAAAATCTCTCCTCCCTGCTCGCTGTTCCCGCCACATAAATACCTCAAAATGTTCTCTGCTGCCTTTTCAGCTGCCGCTAATATTCACATTATTGAGGCCTCCCCTCCTCAACTTAATACAGAGGAACTCTCTTCCTTGTTTGGTTCTAAATCACTAACATGTCCCCCTCTAAGTCCGAGCCTTGAAGGGTCCATTGTAAAATGGGAAGAGTTCTCTACTTTTTTTATCGGTAAGATCCAACTCATCAGTTCCAACATCTCTATTAAAAAAACAACAACATGGAATGCACAGCGCTTAGCAACTACAGACCCATTTCAAAACTGCCTTTCTTATCCAAGATGCTAGAAAAAGTAATCATATCATAATCAAATCATATTCCAGATAAATTCCAGTCAGGTTTTAGGGGGGCGCATAGCACAGAGTCTGCATTATTGAAAGTATATAATGACCTGCTCCTCACTGTCGACTCTGGAGATGGTGCCATTTTAGTTCTTCTGAACCTCAGTGCTGCTTTTGACACAGTGGATCATACTATTCTTATTGACCACCTTGAGCGTGGGCTTGGAATAAAAAGGCATTGCTCTGGACTGGTTTAGCTCATATCGTAAAAATAGAACTTTCTCAGTCAACATAAGCAATTCCTCCTCTCCCCCTACCAACCTATTCTGTGGAGTTCCACAAGGTTCCATTCTGGCCCCTGTCCTCTTCTCCATTTGTGTTGCCCCTAAGACAATCCAAAAACACAACACATCCTATCACTTTTACGCTGATGATTCTCAGCTCTACCTTCCTATAAAATCCAACTTTCAGTCCAATTAAAATTCACTTATAGAATGCCTTGAGGATATGAAATGCTGGATGACTCACAATTTCCTCCAGTTAAACGAAAACAAATCAGAAGTTGTTCTCTTTGGCCCCCCTAACTCCGTTAACTTAATTACTAGGAGTTTAGGTAATCTTTCCTCCTATTTAAAACCCCACTCCAAGAACCTTGGAGTGATTTTTGACTCTGCTTTTAATTTGACAAGCAGATAAATGCAGTGGTAAAATCCAGTTTCTTTCATTTACGGACCCTGAAAAAAATAAAACCTTAGTGATTTGGAACAGGTCACCCATGCTCTAATCCTATCCCGTCTGGACTACTGCAACTGCAACTGTACACTGGAATCTGCGAGTCATCTTTGTCCCACTTGCAGCTGGTCCAAAACGCTGCGGCCAGGCTTTTGACTGGATCCAAAAAGAGGGACCATATTTCACCTCTCGGCCTCTCTTCACTGGCTTCCAGTTCGCTTTAGAATTGATTTCAAGATACTGCTATTTATCTACAAAGCATTGAACCAACTTGCCCCTTCCTACATCACAGATCTACTGAGACCATACACTACCCCCAGGCCTCTTAGGTCTTCTGAATTGGGACTCCTGGCCATCCCACACTCCAAACTAAAGCTCAGAGGTGACCGCACATTTGCTGTTACAGCCCCTAAATTATGGAACCGCTTTCCCTCTCATCAGATTCGCCCCTTCTGTCAATTCCTTCAAGTCTCAGCTCAAAACCTATTTCTTCTCATAAGCCTTTGCATCTACAGTGGGTACGGAAAGTATTCAGACCCCTTTAAATTTGTCACGATGTTTTATTGCAGCCATTTGCTAAAATCATTTAAGTTCATTTTTTTCCTCATTAATGTACACACAGCACCCCATATTGACAGAAAAACACAGAATTGTTGACATTTTTGCAGATTTATTAAAAAAGAAAAACTGAAATATCACATGGTCCTAAGTATTCAGACCCTTTGCTCAGTATTGAGTAGAAGCACCCTTTTGAGCTAGTACAGCCATGAGTCTTCTTGGGAATGATGCAACAAGTTTTTCACACCTGGATTTGGGGATCCTCTGCCATTCTTCCTTGCAGATCCTCTCCAGTTCCGTCAGGTTGGATGGTGAACGTTGGTGGACAGCCATTTTCAGGTCTCTCCAGAGATGCTCAATTGGGTTTAGGTCAGGGCTCTGGCTGGGCCAGTCAAGAATGCTCACAGAGTTGTTCCGAAGCCACTCCTTTGTTATTTTAGCTGTGTGCTTAGGGTCATTGTCTTGTTGGAAGGTGAACCTTCGGCCCAGTCTGAGGTCCTGAGCACTCTGGAAGATGTTGTCTTCCAGGATATCTCTGTACTTGGCCGCATTCATCTTTCCGTCAATTGCAACCAGTCGTCCTGTCCCTGCAGCTGAAAAACACCCCCATAGCATGATGCTGCCACCACCATGTTTCACTGTTGGGATTGTATTGGGCAGGTGATGAGCAGTGCCTGGTTTTCTCCACACATACCGCTTAGAATTAACGCCAAAAAGTTTAATCTTGGTCTCATCAGACCAGAGAATCTTATTTCTCATAGTCTGGGAGTCCTTCATGTGTTTTTTGGCAAACTCTATGCGGGCTTTCATATGTCTTGCACTGAGGAGAGGCTTCCGTCGGGCCACGCTGCCATAAAGCCCCGACTGGTGGAGGGCTGCAGTGAGAGTTGACTTTGTGGAACTTTCTCCCATCTCCCTACTGCATCTCTGGAGTTCAGCCACAGTGATCTTTGGGATCTTCTTTACCTCTCTCACCAAGGCTCTTCTCCCACGATTGCTCAGTTTGGCTGGACGGCCAGGTCTAGGAAGAGTTCTGGTCGTCCCAAACTTCTTCCATTTAAGGATTATGGAGGCCACTGTGCTCTTAGGAACCTTGAGTGCTGCAGAAATTATTTTGTAACCTTGGCCAGATCTGTGCCTTGCCACAATTCTGTCTCTGAGCTCCTTGGGCAGTTCCTTCGACCTCATGATTCTCACTTGCTCTGACTTGCACTGTGAGCTGTAAGGTCTTATATAGACAGGTGTGTGCCTTTCCTAATCAAGTCCAATCAGTTTAATTAAACACAGCTGGACTCCAATGAAGGAGTAGAACCATCTCAAGGAGGATCAGAAGAAATGGACAGCATGTGAGTTAAATATGAGTGTCACAGCAAAGGGTCTGAATACTTATGGCCACGTGATATTTCAGTTTTTCTTTTTTAATAAATTTGCAAAAATTTCTACATTTCTGTTTTTTTCTGTCAAGATGGGGTGCTGAGTGTACATTAATGAGAAATAAAATGAACTTTTTCGATTTTAGCAAATGGCTGCAATAAAACAAAGAGTGAAAAATTTAAAGGGGTCTGAATACTTTCCGTACCCACTGTATGTTGAATGCATAGCAGGATAGGGGAACACTGTATTAGGAAACGCTAGCTGGCTTATCCATGATACTGACTCTTCTTATAGATCTTAATTTATGAAAACAAACTAAACAAGTGACCTGGCCTAAGTTTACCTTAAACAAACTAAATTAGCTGTATTGTATATATTGATAAGTTTCTAATGTAGTTTGTTAGCTAACCCCCGTGCAGCCTTTACGTTTCATTCACATTGGCCTCTTAGCTCTGTTACAAAACGAAAACATTTGATTTGAGAGTAGGCTACTATCAATTACTGCTGTTATTAATAAGTACAACGTCTGTGGTAAGTGAAGTTTAGTCCTGTTGCCAGTACTAGTACGACTAATTTGCGCGGCTGATGAATTGTTTTCCCCACGACATGGGGGACGTGGTTTTCTATACCCATTAATTTCAATAGGGACAAAAAACGATTAAAAATAATAATTAAAAACATAACACGTCAACCGATCACTTTGCTACATGCAAGCGCACTGCGCACCATACCGACGTGTTGACGGGGAGTCCTCCCAAATCCTAACAGCGCGTTGCATGAAGCGTCTTCTCAGTGCACAATCACATAAATACACACTCGGCCTAAGTGTTCATCATATTTTAATTCATCTTTAAAATGTAATGCATCGCATTTCCAATGTCATATTTGAAACTGGATATTGAATGCGAGTGTTCCCATTGCAAATGCACCTGCTTAACACTAAATCGAAATCTGTGTTCACTTCTGGCACACAAATTTTATTAAACTAATGTAGCAATCGTACCTATCCATAAAAAGACATATTTTAGGTTTAAAGGGGACCTATTATGCTTTTTTAGGTTTTCCCTTTCCTTTAGTATGTTTTATAGCTTTTTGTGCATGTAAAAGGTCTGAAACGTTACAAAGCCCAGAGTCCATGCCAAAGGGAGATACTCTCTCACAGAAAGCACTGCTGCTGAACTGCCTGAAACACCTCGTTTGTAGTCCGGCGTTTTCTTCCGTAACTTATCTACATCACTAAGTCAAACATTTGCATAATGCCCACCTAGCAGGTGGTTTGGCACGCCCTCAAACAGAGCCAGTCAGAGCAGAATTTCGTATAGTGGTTTCGTCAGTGCAAAGGCAAATTCCCTTGTTTGGCCAGCTGACCAATCAGAGCAGACTGGGCTCGTCAGGAGGGGGGCCTTAAAGAGACAGGAGCTAAAACGGAGCGTTTCAGACAGAGGGTGAATAGAGGTGCTACAGACCCAGTTTGGAAAAAATAAATAGTTTATTGAACATTAAAACGCATAAACCTATTCTAGTAGAACTCCTAAATAAAGGTATGAACCTGAAAATAGCATAATAGGGCCCCTTTAACCCAAATTCGGTTGCTAGTTGTGCAAGCTAGATAGTAAAAAAATAAAGATAACGCTAAGAACTTGCTCGGCCAAATATCAGAGTTCTTTAAGATAGGATTTGTTTTCAAGCAAATATTTGACTGATTACAGGGGTATCAAGATTTCTCGTATTCCCCTTTGGCTTAACCTATATATGTCTTATTGCAAATGCTAGCGAGACGACATCAAAGTTCAGTTTGTTTTCCAGTTAAACAAAAATCCATTCAATGTATTTTTTTGTCACGTTTGTCGTGCTGGTATGGTTTGGGTCGGGGATGGATACCATTGCAGTGCCAGGGATAGAAAGACCAGAGCCAGGGAAATCCCCGCCATCCCCCCCGTCAAATCGCACACTGATGTATGTCTGATGGACAAAGCTGCCTCTGAGGCTGAAACATCTTCAAATCCCAGAGTGTGCATCGTTAGATTTAACAGCTTTAGAAAAAGCATTAAAGAAAAAAAAGCTGCGCTTGCAGGAATTAAACTGGAATAAGACAATGTTATACTAGGACAGGGTTTGGACTGATAGCATTTAAAACAATATAAAACATCCATCCTGTGAATATAATGTTTACATATAATAAATTCTTAATGTCCTTGGAAAAAAAACATTGGTGCTTGAAAAAGTAATTGAAAGTCCTTGAATTTGCTTTGTCCGGGGTCGGGTCGCGGAGGGCAGCACAGTGGCTCGGTGGTTAGCACTGTTGCCTCACAGCAAGAAGGTCCTGGGTTCAATCCCCACCTGACCCAAGGGCGTTTCTGTGTGGAGTTTGCATGTTCTCCCCGTGTTCGCGTGGGTTTCCTCCGGGTACTCCGGTTTCCTCCCACAGTCCAAAAAAAACATGCAGGTTAATTGGTGACTCTAAATTGCCCGTAGGTGTGAATGAGAGTGTGAGTTGTTGTCTGTCCCTATATGTCGGCCCTGTGATAGACTGGCGACCTGTCCAGGGTGTACCCCGCCTCTCGCCCTGTGTCCGCTGGGATAGGCTCCAGCCCCCCCCCCGTGACCCTGTACAGGATAAGCGGTAAAGTTAATGGATGGATGGATAATCAACATCCTGGAAAATGGTAATTATATTTTATTTTTCTTTATTTAACCGGGAAAGATCCCATTGAGATTAAAAATCTATTTTGCAAGGGTGTCCTGGCACAGATAGGCAGCAGCACAGAATAAAACAAGTGATTACAAAACAGACACAAAAACCACAACACTACAATACATAACCAATGAACCAGCAAAGTACAAGACACATATCAAAAATTCAATTAAAACATTTACACAAGGGATGCACCGACGTATCGTCCGTACATCGGTATCGGCTGATGTTGACCTCATTGACTGCCAGCGGCATATCGGCAAATAAGATGGCAATCACCGATGGCAGTGGCCGATGTTTATGTCGCATCAATTTGCCTGGTCTAAATGTTGGTGCCTCGCGCATGTTTGTTTTCAAACAAGAGGGAATGAAAATCTCAGCTGTGTGGTAATATTTCAGAGTGGGCTTTGAAATAGTAAAGGTTGTTCCATACATTTGTATGATTGAATTTGTGCTCATCGAATTTCGGCAGCCGGTCAAATTTCGGCACAACACCGGTATTAACGTCAAGCGAAGTTAGTCAAAACTCAGAACAGCCTCACTGTGGTGGTAATATACTTGTTTTTATCGTTTTTGTGTGTGAAATTTTCCCACACAGGACTTTGTTTTAGCTCGTTTCACAGTTGAACAGCTCACCCTCTTCGATTTGAAGCTAGCATCACGCGTACGCCCCAATAATTTTATTGTCACCCTTATGCGCACTTCATAAATTGGCAGACTCATAACTCTTCATCCAATAACAACACTGAAGAAGAGAGACTGTTCAACTCCGTTTATTGAGTCACTGGAGGTAGGTTAAAACTTAAAAAGCTTGTGTACTTCCAATACATTAATCAACACAATGTAAATCAGGCAGAGTACGTCTTTAGCTCTTACGACAAACTAGCGTCTTCTAGTAGGGATGGGCGGATCGATTCTGAAATATCGCTCTTGAGGTTTATTTTTGAGAATAAATGATCCTCACAAAGAAATAATCAATACCAAGTGTTTAACCAGTAATTGTTTTACAATCATATTTCTATTAGATTGATGCTAAAGTGAAGAAAAATTGTGTATCATAGTAACTACTTCTCCTTCCACCCTGTCTTGCCATTCCATGCATTTACAAGGTGTTGCAATCAGTCACCCAACTACGAGAATCTCTTGCTCGATTAAATTCTTAATGAAGATTAACATCCCTATTCAAAACAGTTCAATAATTTTTTTATTATGAAGATTTTTGTTTCCCTGGCACAAAAGGGGGAATAAATAACAAAAACAAAATAGGCCTAAAAACATCGGCATCGGCTATCAGCCAAGTTGTTATTTTAAACATTGGCATCGGTATCGGCCCAGAATAAAAGAAAAACACACATTATTCTTCAAATAAAAACGTAATTTAATCCTCAGTTTGTTCACCAAGTACTGAGTATGTGGCTCAAAAGTAAGATAATCACTGTAATTGACCTGAGACACTTTATCATGAACTCGGTCTGCATCGTTAAAAAAGTAGGACTAAAACTGGGGTTAAATACGTCAATACTAGGCCTACTGGTAAATTATATGACCGTTTGTGAGCGAGCGCTGTCCTGTATTGTCAAGAAAAACTCTGGAAAATGTCCTGGAAAATTATTTCTTAAAAGGAGTGGGAGCCCTGACAGTCAAATTTTTCTAGCTCAAATTAACCCAGTGCATATCAACATGTTACTGTAAACACTACTCTACATTCACTTTGTCATATCTCACTGGTCAGTGAGGTAGTTACGATGGGCCCAGCGCACGCTAGTTACTAGTTATGAAGCACACACACATATACACACCATTATATTTGATCAACAATGATTTAGTGCAAAATTAAATAATACAGTATAGTACATTTGCATGATAAAGATAACTGGACTTTTATAACTTTTCAACAGATTTGAAAATGTTTGTGGTATTGCAGTGTTTCAGTAACAAATTATCTTTTGAATTTTGCACACCATCTTTAGATTAATGATGGTGGTGGAGCTTGTTGGGTTTGCAACTTCCTCCATTTGCTGATGCTGCTATGACCATTCCACCCTAATTTGTCTCCTGGTTAATTCTTTGTTTTCTGATTTTTATATTGCATTTTATTTTTCACCTTAATTACATTTGTCTGTAATTCTTTTTACATAGCCGGCCTTCGCTTATACTGCTTGCAGTTATATTTAATATATAATATAAACGCCATTTTCATATTTATGTGCATTGGTGATGCCAATTAATCATTCCTGATTAGGAGAGGTAGAAGATGAGTGATAGGGAAACAGAAAGAAAATTTCGACTCTAAAGCCCTGTATTACCTTTCTCTCTGAAGGTATCCCCATTGCTCAGCAACACCTGATCTGGAACAATCTGGAACTGGATGATGAGTACAGTCTGCATGACTACAAGTAAGACAAGACAAAGCACTATTTTCTAGATCTGACATTTTCAGTGTCTGCTTTCGCCATTCTTCTCCCTTTGAACTAACAGACATGCCCTGTCTCCATATAGCTTTTCATTTGTAAATTTTGTAGGCGTACCGCTGTCTTTAATTTAAATTATTTCTTAATTTTTTCACACTTATTTGTGTTACAGGAGGCAGGTCAAATCTAGCTAATGTTACTTATGGGTTTTGAGTTACAAAGCATATATCATGCAAAAAGGTTTTTTAATATAGTAGTTTTCATAGCAAGCTAACTTTTGTACGGGCTGGATTGCAAAAAACTCATCTTTGAGATTTTGGTTTTTAATGCAACGTTAATACAAATATTAAAGTTGATTGTACTCAAACATGTGGCTGTTTGAGGTTAAAACACATGTTAGTAGATTTACATTACATTCATTTAGCAGACGCTTTTACCCAAAGCGGCTTACAAAAAATAGTGCCTACAAAGAGATAAGGTAAAAACTACAAGTCAGGTAGATAAAATAAGTGCATCCCTGACCTAATCACTTAGATAAGAGCTAAGCAAGTGATATACTAAACATCAGGATACAAAAGAGAGCCATCACAAACCAACTGCAAACTATTTCTGAGTGCAAACAATTACCTTTTCCCAAGCAGATTTGTGTGACTTGTTTATTTAGATATTTTTTCTCATAATATTTTCTTGAGAATTTATGATTGTTCGAGCTAAGCTATCCCCCTTAGGTTTCTAGTCAAACTGTTAGTAATGTAGCTTAACAGGAAAACATGATTGCTTGGGCAAGGCAAATATTCCTTACCGTCTAAAAAGCTGATTTGACAGTTCTGTTGCTTTTTACAAGTAAAAAAACATGAAATAAATGTATGCTGTTGTATTGACTTACCTAGTTAATATTCACATGTTTGTGTTTGCAGCATTGCTGAGGGCTGCACTCTAAAGTTGGTCTTGGCCATGCGGGGAGGTCCCATAAACACCAGGAGAGGTAAAATAACACAGATATCCCCAAAAGGTCACACACACGCAAACCTAATCTATTAACATAAGGAAGGAAAGACAATACACCAATCAAATTAATTAGTAACACAGTTAGAAAGAGTTTGGCCATGATGTGGGTTTATCGCCACCACCAAAGTGTCCTGAAAAGACACCCTCCTCCGCTTCTTCGAGGGTGTTGCCTGCCGACACTAATCCGGAGCATCCCAAAACCCAAAGTGGACTCCTTGATTTTGTGTCTCTAGGAAATTGCTGTTCCGCCCAGCCCTGTCTCAAGGTGTCCCTCAAGGCTCAGTCCTTGGCCCTTTACTTTGTATTATTAACATGCTCCCACTTCCCACCAGTCATATTCTGCTCCACTTTGGCTGACTATTCCACTTCTTTGCAGGTGACACTCACATTTACATGCATACTAAATATGTTACTATAGCATACTATATGCCCCCATCATCAGTTGCAAACTGTTTCTTGCAAGTGAAGGCCTGCAATGTCAGCTAACTTCCTTTCAATTCAATTCAATTCAATTCAATTCAATTCAATAAAAACTAAAGTGATACTAATTGGCCCCAGAACAGAAAAAAAAGCTGGGGAAGCTAGATATGAACACTGGTTCCAACATCCACTCCAGCAATGCTTTAAAGACCCTTGGGATAATCTTTGACCCTTTCCTGTCATTTCAGCCTCAAATCCTCAGCATCACAAAGTCAGCCTTTTTCCACCTCAGAAACATTGCTCGCCTTTGACCCATCTTCACTGATTCCATTGCAGAGACTAGTTGTGGAGCCGAATACGGTATTCGGAAAGGCACCAATAGTGGTTATAGAGTTATATCATACAAATATTTTTATTATTATTTGTATTAAAAAAAAAGTAATAGCTGGTGTTCCTCAACTGTGAGCTGCTGGGTAGCTCTGCCTGCATACTGACTCAACTGGAAGATAATATGAGAGTGGAGGGGAGGGCAGCCACTGCCAACCAGATTGAAAATAGTCAAAATGTAATACTTTGTTTTGATTGGTTGTTGCTGTTTTAACTGCAACTCCTGGTTTGATGAGGTAATTTAATACAGCATTACTTGTCTTTTGTTTTACTGTTGGACCTTAAGCATAGTTTGTTTGACCTGTTTGATTAGTCTACGTTAGCTGTGGCGGTGTAGTTATTAGCTAGTTCACCTGCCATGCTCACGATTGTAGATATTACACTGGAGAAAAAGAGTGCTATTTAAACATTGTCAACATCTGCCATATAAACACTTGTATTTTAAGCGTTCTACACGCTTTTATTCAAATACAAATTGTTTTGCTGCCTCACAGTTACAAATACAAATACTGGGCTCTCTGCACATCCCTAGCAGAGACCCTCATTCTAGCCAGAATTCTCACTCGTACCAGGCCCAGCCAGCACATCACCCCCAACCTTGTCAAATCATATTCAAACTCATGTTTACTACCTACAATGCACTACATGGACTGGCATCCACCTACATTGCTGAACTCTTCCACCCCCACACTCCAACTCGCAATCTCCGCTACTCTGACTCCGGTCACCTATTAGTAACCTGCACAAAACTTCGCGCCACGGGTGACCGTGCTTTTATCTGTGCTGCACCCACGCTAAGGAATTCCCTCCCTGCTAATGTCTGAGACTCTGAATCCATAGCCATTTTTAAGAACAGGCTAAAAATGCCCTTCATCACTTAGGTCCTCCAATAACCATTTTTAATTCTGTCTGATTTTGTTCTGTGTTTTAGGCTTGTTTAGTTTTTATTTAATTTAGTTCAGTGTTTTATCTATTACCGTGTAAAGTGTGTGGGTGTTTTAAAAAGCGCTTTTAAATAAAATGTATTATTATTTAATAACAACACCGTATGACAGACAATATACATCTTGTGCTGAGCCCCTCTGTGGAGGACAGACAGTCTTTATTTTGTGATGTGTCAGTATGACGCAAACATCTTGTTATAGCAAAGTCATATTCTTCTTCTTCTTATGATTATTATTATTATGTGATTTTGCCGTAAGATTTAAAAATAATTCGCTTCCATTGCAGCGTCCACTGGTCCGTTATACCATAATACCATCCGGCACGTTGTACACAGCTAATTAACTGATGATAATTAATTAATGAATCAAAAATGCTGCTATTTTGGGTCAGATGTTGCAGGCACTAAATTATACAATCAATACACCATAAAGAAACCGAAAAGGTTTTATATAATTTTTTTAAATCTGTTGCGGAGACAGGATATGAAATACAGAGAAAGAGATAGGCAGCTAGTACAGAGTGTGAAAAGAGTTGAGCGAGAGAGCAGGTTCTTCCAAGGAGATAGAGACAAAAAGAGGAGAATAGATGAGAGCAGGTTATTTGAAGGAGATAGAGAGAGATATGAGTGGAGAAGAGAGTGAGCGAAAGGGTAAGAAATTACCTAGTCAAGGCATAGACTAACCTAGAGTAGTGAGTATTAAAACACAGGTAATTTAGAGCCAAACCTGAAATTTACTGCAGTTGCGCTCCTCTGCTCAATATGTTTGACAGTGAATGCGATTTCAATGCAAAACCTTAACTTAACCATAGAATCTTATGTTAAATGAAAATTGGGCTAGAATCCATGTGCTGACACTGACAAAGTCTGTCATTATTTCTTAAGAGATTACTGTTACTCTCAAAATACATTAAAATGCATAGATTTATAAACAAATTTAACAAGATTTACCGCGCCTGTCCGGCAGCCTCCACCGCCATCTGATCCAACTCACCACTAGGTGGTGATCAGTTGACAGCTCAGCTCCTCTCTTTACCCGAGTGTCCAAGACATACGGCCGCAAGTCTGACGATACGACAAAGTCGATCATCGATCTGCGGCCTAAGGTGTTCTGGTACCAGGTACACTTATGAACCTCCCTATGCTTGAAAATGTTGTTCGTAATGAACAATCCATGACTAGCACAGAAGTCCAACAACAAAGCACCAATCTGGTTCAGATCGGGCAGGCCATTCCTCCCAATCACCCCTCTCCAAGTTTCTCCATCGTCACCCACGTGAGCGTTGAAGTCCCCCAGCAGAACTGTAGAATCGCTAGATGGTACCCTTTCTAGGACCCCACCCAGCGACTCCAATAAGGCTGGATACTACAAACTGCCATTTGGTGCATAAGCACAAACAACAGTCAGAGCCTTCCCCCCCGCGACTCGCAGTCGCATAGAGGCGACCCTCTCGTTCTCCGGGGAAAACTCCAACACAGCGGCGCCCAGCCGGGGGCTTATGAGAATCCCCACACCTGTCCGGCGCCTCTCACCCTGGGCAACTCCGGAAAAGAAAAGAGTCCAGCCCCTCCTCAGGAGTTTGGTTCCAAAACCAGTTTCATGCGTAGAGGTGAGCCCAATTATATCTAGTTGGTACAGCTCCACCTCCCGCACTAGCACCAGAGGTGACTTCCACATCCCTAGAACCAGTCTACGATGCTAGGGGTCAGCACGCCTAGGTCCCCGCCTATGCCTGCCACCCGGTTGGAATTGCACCCGACCCTAATGTCTATCCCTGCAGGTGGTGGGCCCACAGGGTGGTGGTTCCATGTTGTTTCTTCAGGCTGTGCCCGACCGGGCCCCATGGGTCAAGGCCCGGCCACCAGACGCTCGCCGGCGAGCATCCCCCCCGGGTCTGGCTCCAGGGGATAGCCCTGGTCTCCCTATTCCGGGCGAGGTACAGCTCCGTTGAACCCAAACGTGTAGTGAGGGTGAATTGGGAACGTCTGGCTGAGGCCCCTGTCCGTGGGGTCTTTAACCCCCACCTCCGGAAGAACTTCTCGGGCATCCCGGGGGAGGTTGGGAACATTGAATCCGAGTGGGCCATGTTCAAAACCTCCATTGTGGAAGTGGCTGCTAGGAGTTGTGGTCAGAAGGTCGTCGGTACCTGTGGTGGCGTCAACCGAAGAACCCGCTGGTGGACACCAGGGGTGAAGGAAGCCGTCAGACTGAAGAAGGAAGCCTTTTGGGCTTGGTTGGCCCAGGGGTCTCCTGAAGCAGCAGACGGGTACCGGGCGGCCTGAAGGGCTGCAGCTTCGGTAGTCAAAGAAGCAAAAACCCGGATGTGGGAGGAGTTCGGGGAGGCTTTGGAGAAGGACTTTTGGTTGGCTTCAAGGAAGTTCTGGCAAATCGTTAGATGGCTCAGGAAGGGAAAGCAGGGATTGGCCCAGGCTCTGTTGAGCAGGGGAGGAGAACTGCTGACCCGGACTGGGGATATCGTCGGGCGGTGGAAGGAGCACTTTGAGGAACTCCTTAACCCCACCAACACGTCCTCTGTGGAGGAGGCCGAGTTCGAAGACTCGGGGGGAGCCTCATCCATATCCCTGGCAGAGGTCACTGAGGTAGTCAGGAAGCTCCTCAGTGGCAAGGCGCCGGATGTGGATGAGATTCGTCCCGAGATGCTGAAGGCTCTGGACATTGTTGGGCTGTCTTGGTTGACACGCCTCTTCGGTGTCGCGTGGAGTTCAGGGACAGTGCCCTTGGAATGGCAGACCGGGGTGGTGGTTCCCATTTTTAAAAAAGGGGACCGGAGGATGTGCTCCAATTATCAAGGTATCACACTTCTCAGCCTACCTAGGAAAGCTTATGCCAGGGTGCTGGAAAGAAGGCTCCGACCGATTGTCAAACCTCATATCCAGGAGGAGCAATACGGATTCTGTCGTGGAACTGTGGACCAACTCTCTACCCTCGCGGGGCTGTTGGGGGGGGGGTCATGGGAGTTTGCCCATCCAGTCAACATGTGTTTTGTGGACTTCGAGAAGGCCTACAACTGTGTCCCCCAGGGAGTCATATGGGGGGGTACTGCGGGAGTATGGGGTACCGGGGCCGTTGCTATGAGCCATTTGGTCCCTATATGACCGCAGTGAGAGTTGTGTCCGTATACTCGGCACAAAGTCAAATACGTTTTCAGTGGGTGTTGGACTCCGTCAGGGCTGCCCCCTTGTCACCGGTTCTGTTTGTGATTTTCATGGATAGAATCTCAAGGCGTAGCCGGGGGGAGGAGTGTATCCAGTTTGGGGACCTCAGAATTGCTCCTCTGCTTTTTGCAGATGATGTGGTTCTGTTGGTTTCTTCAGACATGCACTGGAGCGGTTTGCAGCCGAGTATGAAGCGGTCAGCACCTCCAAGTTTGAGGCCATGGTTCTCTGCTGGAAAACGTTGGAGTGCTCTCTCCGGGTTGGGAGTGAGTTGCTGCCCCAAGCGAGGGAGTTTAAGTATCTCGGGATCTTGTTCACGAGTGAGGGAAAAATGGAGCGTGAGCTTGACAGGCGGATTGGTGCAGCATCAGCAGTAATGCGGTAAGAGCTCTGTCATCCGGAGGGAGCTTGGAGTAGAGCCGCTGCTCCTTCGCGTCGAAAGGAGCCAGATGAGGTGGTTTGGGCTTCTGATTAGGATGCCTACTGGGCGCCTTCCGTTGGAGGTTTTCCGGGCATGCCCTACTGGTAGGAGACCCCCGGGGAAAACCCAGAACACGCTGGAGAGATTATATATCTTGGCTGGCCTGGGAACGCCTCGGGATCCACCAGGAGGAGCTGGAAAACGTTGCTGGGGAGAAGGACGTCTGGACTACCCTGCTGCTACCGCGACCCGGCCCGAATAAGCGGCGGAAAATGGATGGATGGATGGATGGTAACAACATTTTCTTCAACTAGGACTCATGACCTCAGTATTTCAAAAGTCCTAGCTACGGCCTTGCTATTATACCCTTAAAGGCACCATAAATAATTGCTTGCTGCAACACTAACTCATTTAATTGTTACCGTAGCGCGATTGAAACAGCAAAATCCAACAATACAAAGCAGTCTCAGAATGAACAGACTGGCTGAAACACGTAGGCTATTTAAACAGGCGGCAGCACAGTTTAATTAAGGTTATTACAAATGTATTTCAATGGTAACGATACGATCGTCAAAAGCCTTAAAATTAAGGTTGAGCTAACACGAGGACGTAGGGGAGACTTGGGATGGTTTTAACACTTTTTGCTTTTCTCTGTTACTCACAGACTAATTGAGATAGACCAGCCAAACTTGTATATATTAAAGTTATATCGGTCTAGTAATTACCCATACAATTTAAAGATGACTACATGTGACATATAGTTCACAATATTTATATGAATGGAAGAAGTCAGATGTTGCAACTGGCCCCAAGCGTACATTTACACTTGTGTTCAGTTCAGCGCTGTCCACCAACACACGAGGACGTAGCAACGGTTATTTTAGGGGGCTGGCCACCCGCACTGCCTGGTCGCTGATAGTGGAAACGCAATCACATCCGCATTTTCTTGTGTAAATGCATTTCTAGTTAATATTAGGCCTGTTTTTGGCGTCTTAACTACGCCCCAATTGTGACGATCGATTCCATTCCAGTGCCCAAAGGTCTTTGATAATGCCGTCCAGTGTGCTAATAACTAATGGATTGGTTCACGTGTTATATTTTGTATTATTTTTTATCGATATTTGGCCCCATTGAAATGACTGGGGAGAGGGTTTTGACTTGCGAGAGAGTTTTCACGGGCATATACCACCATCTAGCGTTGGTGTTATGTAATTGCATGTTGTTGTTTGTATACTGAATGTCTTGGCTACGCCTAACACCAGTTGTTAACTGCATCAATTAATGACTCTGTTCTTATTTGACAAGTAAACATGCCGTCAGAAGTGGGATAGCTAACTCATAAATAACAAAAACACCGTGCCAACAGTTCAGGACATCTGCACGAATGCGCCTGTGAGTATATGTGACGGCATCACCATATCGCTAATTATTCCAGTGAGTTAGCTAGTTTCTAGTTAGCATTAGCACCTAGCCATGGATAGATGCTTCCCCTCTCCTGCTGTAATGAACAACAATTGCATGGTGTTACATGTTCACTAGCAATGTAGCAAATTAAGACGTGAGTGTTATTGAAATAATAACCGCTTACAATAGTCAATGCAAACCACAAGGCATACCGCATTGACTGTCAATACTGTGTAGTGAACTAACAATTCGTAAAAGACGACAAAGGCATTGTACAAAAGCAACGCAACACTAGATAAGTGTTGATAATTTTGGCATTATGGAACATCACACGCTAAGCCATGTCAGCTTGCAAGTTTATCAAGACAAAATCATTTTTTTTGTCTCTGTCTCAGTTTTGACCCAATTGATTCCATTCCAGTGCCCACATGTCTTGGGTATTGCAGTCTATTGCGCTTACATACAGCTGAGTGATCGGTTCACGTCTTATATTTTTTATTATTATTTTTAATCGGTTTTTGGCCCCATTGAAATGAATGAGGAGAGGGTTTTGACTGGGAGAGAGATTTCACGGGCATACCACCATCATGCTCTATTCTCCTACCAGTGCCCTGACCAGACACTGCAAATTCACCTGGAGTCGGTCTGTGTGTCCTGTGTGTGTGAGGAAGTCTGTCATAATATGTTGGGTGAGAAAGTCTGGTGCAAATTGGCTGCCGTGGTATCACTCAGACTGAGTGTTGTGTTTGATAGCTGTCGGTCCATTCGTTGTTCGTTCTGTGTAATTAACTGGCGACCAATTTGTGTACAGCGCTTTGAGTCTCGAGAAAAGCGCTAAAAAGTAAATAAAACTAAATAAAATGAATTATTAGCGTTGATGTTATGTAATTGCAAGTTGTTACGTTTGTAGGCTATATAGACTGTCTTGGCTTGTTAACTGCATGAATGAATGACTCCGTCAGGTTATTATGTGATTGCCTCGTAAGACGCAATCATATACTATTATGCTAAAGTTTTATTATTATTATTAGCCCCATTTTTCGGCACCTAACTGCAGTGCATTTCGCTTCCATTGCAACGCCAAAATGTCAGTTCGAATGCCACGGACTGCGCTTGTACACAGCTAATTAATCTGTCCACTAGATATTTTTTAATTGCCTCTTTTACGCGCTTAATTTGCCCATAGACAATGAACGGGAAGAGGGTAAGACTTGAGGGGAGCTGGAATGAAGGACGAAGATGAATCATACTCTTGTGTATACTGTCATCTAATGACCGCAATAAAATGTATACATGTATGTTTGTCAACATTTTACTGCGGTCACTAGATGGCAGTATACACCAGGGTATGATTCATCTTGGTCCTTCATTAGGGGTGTCAGAAGTGGGATAGTAACCTCATGAATAACAAAAACACCGCGCCAACCGTTCAGGACATCTGCACGAATGCTCCTGAGTATATGTGACGGCGTCACCATATCGCTAATTATTCCATACTGAGTTAGCTAGTTTCTAGTTAGCATTCGCACCTAGCCATGGATAGACGCTTCCCCTCTCCTGCTGTAATGAACAACAATTGCATGGTGTTTCATGTTCACTAGCAATGTAGCAAATCAAGAAGTGAGTGTTACTGAAATAATAACTGTAGTGAACTAACAATTCATAAAAGATGACAAAGGCAACGCCACACTAGATATAATTGGCATTATGGAACGTCATATGCTAAGCCATGTCAGCTCTAACGTTTATCAAGACAATAGACATACTGTGCGTGCATGTAGCTAAGTGATTGGTTCACGTGTTGTTTTCTTATTATTTTCAATCAGTGTTTTGCACCCATGCATTTAAATGAATAGAGAGGGCAGTACTTGTTCCATCTGTATGGTTGTAGCGCTCATCATTCAGTCTTGTTAGATATAAACTTATCTGGAACAAGTTATATAATAGGTGTTCACAGTAGCCCTATTGAAGTGTTGCAAAAATAAAGATGGTGGATCTAGTTATGGATCTAGATCTTGTTTCGGCAATACAGTTAGCTGTTAGGATGAATAGAAGATATTGCATTACTTTCTCATAAAATACATTCTAATAAAATAGATTAGTCCATTCTGCATAAACCGCGCCTTCACAATATCGCCCATTTCCCATAAACTACGTTGATTTCTACAATATGATTCCGGTAATTAATAGTGTGTTTAAATGCACGTGAAAGAAGAAAAGAATGCAAAAAAGTTATAATGCTCAAGCTATTACAGGAAGAGTTTTACACAGCGCTATTTGGCTGACCCTCGATCCACTTTGGTTAAGCTCTACTGTCATTGTGGATAGTCTGAGTTATTTTAATACATCATCATCGTCATCCGCTTTGTCCGGGGTCGGGTCGCGGAGGTAGCAGTTCAAGCAGGGCATCCCAAACTTCCCTTTCCCGGGCCACATTAACCAGCTCTAACTGGGGGATTCCAAGGCATTCCCAGGCCAGTGTGGAGATATAATCCCTCCACCTGGTCCTAGGTCTGCCCCGCGGCCTCCGCCCAGCTGGACGTGCCTGGAACACCTCCCTAGGGAGGCGGCCAGGTGGCATCCTTACTAGATGCCCGAACCACCTCAACTGGCTCCTTTCTACGCAAAGAAGCAGCGACTCTACTCCGAGTCCCTCACGAATGGCTGAACTTCTCACCCTATCCCTAAGGGAGATGCCAGCCACCCTCCGGAGGAAACTCATTTCCGCCGCTTGTATCCGCGATCTCGTTCTTTCGGTCATGACCCACCCTTCATGACCATAGGTGAGAGTAGGAACGAAGATAGACCGGTAGATTGAGAGCTTTGCCTTCTGGCTCAGCTCTCTCTTCGTCACAACGGTGCGATAGAGCGACTGCAACACCGCACCCGCTGCTCCAATTCTCCGGCCCATCTCTCGTTCCATTTTACCCTCACTCGAGAACAAGACCCCAAGATACTTGAACTCCTTCACTTGGAGTAAAGACTCATTCCCTACCTGGAGTAGACAATCAATCGGTTTCCTGCTGAGAAACATGCCCTCAGATTTGGAGGTGCTGATCCTCATCCCAGCCGCTTCACACTCGGCTGCGAACCGATCCAATGAGTGCTGCAGGTCGCAGACTAATGATGCCATCAGGACCACATCATCTGCAAAAAGCAGTGATGCAATCCTCTGCCCACCAACCTGCAGCCCCCTCCCCGCGGCTACGCCGTGAGATCCTGTCCATGAATACCACAACCAGGATAGGTGACAAAGCGCAGCCTTGGAGGAGGCCCACCCTCACCGGAAACGAGTCCGACTTACTGCCGCAGACCCGGACACAGCTCTCGCTTTGGGAGTACAGAGATTGGATGGCTCTGAGTAGAGACCCCCTCACCCCATACTCTCGCAGCACCTCCCACAGTCTCTCCCGGGGAACCCGATCATACGCCTTCTCCAAATCCACAAAACACGTGTAGACCGGATTGGCATACTCCCAGGCCCCCTCAAAGATCCTCGCGAGGGTAAAAAGCTGGTCCGTTGTTCCACGACCAGGCCGGAAACCGCATTGTTCCTCCTCAATCCGAGGTTCGACTATCGGTCGAACCCTCCTTTCCAGCACCCTGGAGTATACTTTCCCGGGGAGGCTGAGTAATGTGATGCCTCTGTAGTTGGCACACACTCTCCGGTCCCCCTTTTTGAACAGGGGAACCACCACCCCGGTCTGCCACTCCTTAGGTACTGTCCCCGACTTCCACGCAATGTTGATAAGACGTGTCATCCATGACAGTCCCTCAACACCCAAAGCCTTCAGCATTTCTGGGCGGATCTCATCAACCCCTGGGGCTTTGCCACTGTGGAGTTGTTTGACTACCTCAGTGACCTCTGCCAGGGAGATTGATGCTGATCCCCCATCATCCTCCAGCCCTGTCTCTACTATGTAGGGTGGGTTTGTCGGGTTCAGGAGTTCCTCAAAGTGCTCCTTCCACCTCCCAATCACCTTGTCAGTTGAGGTCAACAACGTCCCATCCTTACTGTATACAGCTTGAATGGTTCCCTGCTTTCCCCTCCTGAGGTGTCGGATGGTCTTCCAGAACCGCTTTGGCGCCAGCCGAAAGTCCTTCTCCATGGTTTCTCCGAACTCCTCCCACACCCGCTGCTTTGTTTCTGCCACGGCCGAGGCTGCAGTCCTTCGGGCCTGTCGGTACCTTGCAACTGCCTCCGGAGTCGCCCGGGACAGCATGTCCCGGAAGGCCTCCTTCTTCAATCGGACGGCTACCCTGACCACCGGTGTCCACCAGGATGTTCGAGGGTTACCGCCCCTTGAGGCACCTAAGACTTTGAGACCACAACTCTCAGACGCAGCTTTAGCAATGGAGGCTTTGAACATCGCCCACTCCGGTTCAATGCCCCCAGCCTCCACAGGGATGCCAGAGAAGCCCCGCCGGAGGTGTGAGTTGAAGGCCTCCCGGACCGGGGACTCCTCCAGACGTTCCCAGTTCACCCGCACTACACGCTTGGGCTTACCAGGTCTGTCCAGAGGCTTCCCCCGCCACCTGACCCAACTCACCACCAGATGGTGATCAGTTGACAGCTCTGCCCCCCTCTTCACCCGAGTGTCCAAAACATATGGCCTCAGGTCCGATGATACGATAACAAAATCGATCATCGACCTTCTGCCTAGGGTGCTCTGGTACCAGGTACACTTATGAGCATCCTTATGTTCGAACATGGTGTTCGTTATGGCCATTCCATGACTAGCACAGAAGTCCAATAACAAGCCACCACTCGGGTTCAGATCGGGGAGGCCGTTCCACCCAATCACGCCTCTCCAGGTGTCTCCATCATTGCCCACATGTGCGTTGAAGTCCCCCAGCAAGACTACAGAGTCCCCCTCAGGAGCCCCATACAAGGCTCCATCCAGGGTCTCCAAAAAGGCCGAATACTCCGAACTGCTGTTCGGTGCATAGGCACAGACAACAGTCAGAGTTTTCCCCCATGACCCGCAGGCGTAGGGAGGCGACCCTCTCGTCCACTGGGGTAAACTCCAACATAGAGGCACTTAGCCGGGGACTCGTGAGTATCCCCACACCAGCCTTGCGCCTCTCACCCTGGGGAGCTCCGGAGAAGAATAGAGTCCAACCCCTATCCAGAAGTGAGGTTCCAGAGCCGAGGCTGTGCGTAGAGGTAAGCCCCACCAGATCCAGCTGGTAGCGCTCCACCTCCCGCACAAGCTCCGGCTCCTTCCCTCCCAGAGAGGTGACGTTCCACGTCCCCAAAGCCAGCCTCTGCCACCCGGGTCCGATCCGTCGAAAACCTCTGCCTTCACTGCCACCTTTCTGGCAGCGCACCCGACCCCTTGGTTTTTCCCGCGGGTGGTGAGCCCACGGGACGGAGAAGGCGAGACGTTGGTGTTGTCCACGTTGCTTTTTCGGGCTATGCCCGGCCGGGCTCCGTGGCAAGCCCGGCCACCAGGCGCTCGCTGACGGGTCCTCCTCCTGGGCCTGGCTCCAGAAGGGGACCCTGGGCTTCCTCCGGGCCGGGTATCATCCTCTCATAGTTTTTTCCATGAGGGTTTTTGAACCATTCTTAGTCCGGCCCCTCGCCCGAGACCAATTTGCCATGGGAGACCCTACCAGGAACACAAGGTTCCAGGCAACACAGCCCCCAGGTTCATAGGGACACACAAACCTCTCCACCACGATAAGGTGATACTTATTAAATTTATTTAATACATGTGCAAACATATAGAGCTTAGAGAACAAAATTAAAACTAAAACTAAACGTTAGTAGGCTACTTAGTCATTGTATATGTCTGGCATTAAATTACTATTATTAAACTACAGGAGTGGGGGGTGCAAGGAGGGGTGTTTTCCGGATAATCTGGGGTTGTGTCCTGCACACCTAACGCAGGCTCATAATGGATATATGTATTCTGATTTTAGTTAGTTATGGGTGTTGGTCTCTCCTAAGAAAACATTTAAGCTATTCAACAGAAAGTTCACATTTGTTATAATAATTTTTTATGAACGTGCTATTTTGTAAAAAGTAATCAGATCAGGAGGACCAGTGTTGACATATAACTCATGAACTGCGTACAAATCGGTATGAAGCATAAAGCCTAAAATGCTTGCTCATTCGTTATATCCTAGCCGCTCTTCACTTTGTGAGCAGATAAATACAAAGGTCTAGCCTATATAGCGAACTCATAAACCTTGGCCCAAAACGTTACCAGCCTTAGCAATGCAACAAGAAAACAGCATGGAGTGGAGTGCCACAACAGCATGGAGTGCTAAAACAAAAAAACTGCTGGCCAGAATGCTTAAGCGAAATGCAAATCATAACACAAGCTGTATGTGCACTTCAGCGGAATACTGTGACAATGGGAAGGCCGTGCAAAACGCACTCCCTCCTCCCACCCAAAATAAAACAAAAGCAATGTAAGTCTCCACACAACCATCAGATCCTGTGGCCTCCCCAGTTTCGGCGCCACTGCAGCAGTAAGCGCCCCCTATTAACAAATAGGGTCTGGACTGCAGTACACTTGTGCGCGCTAAGGCGGTCAGTCTAATAACTGCGACGCATCACATCGCATTTGCTCAGGGAAATGCATTTTCTAGTTAGAAAATAGTGTTTTCCATGATGACACCCGTCAGAGTTTTGACGAGAGCTGGAGGTGGTACGAAATTTGACGGAGGCGGCCGCTTCGAAATTCACTAAACCAGAAAAACTCTGCATACTTAACATACTTGGGGTCATATTTGCGTTTCACCATAGTTTGCGAGATGTAGAATTCTGACAGATCACTACATTACCTGTCAAAAGTTTTAGAACACCTGGATTCTTTCACTTTTTATTGAAATGTACGCTGTCCTTTGTTCAGTGAATAACCTGAAATGGTACAAAGGAAAGCGATAAACTAAAGGTTTTAAAAAAAAAATTTTGTTTGCAAAAACAGAAAATGTATGTAAATTTCAATTGTTAAAAAAAGGCAATTACGTACAGCTGTTCTGCAGCAATGGAAGTAAAGTACGCCCTGAAAGTTCATGAATACAACTGGTGTACCAACTTCTGTTGATTACTTGATCGCAAACCCCGTCTGTATAAAAGCTTTGTTGGAATAGATTGTTATTACACCCTCTGAAGCATTATTTGGACAATATTGCACTGCAGGAAGTAGTATGTTGCTATAATAGGGACGAGGAAAAGGCAATTAACAAAGGAAGACAGATAGACCATTGCAACCCTTTTAAGTTTGTTTTTCCTTTAGAGAAATTGCAAAGAAAGCCAAGGTGTCAGTGAGCACAGTTTCCTACACTATGAAAAGGCACTTGGAAACCGGAGGAAACTGACAGCAAGGGGTCTGGCAGAGCCAAAGCCACAACAGAATCAGAAGACAAGTTTTTGAAAGTCAACAGTTTGCGTGATAGGCGGCTCACTGGCCAACCGCTTCAAGCACAGCTTAACACTGGTCGAAGTCAGCAAGTCTCAGTTTCAATTGTGAAGAGAACTTCGAGCTGCAGCTTTTACATATCGAGTGGCTGTAAGAAAGCCATTGCGAAGACAGCAAAATAGAAAAAGAGGCTTGCCAGGGCCTGAAGCACCGCTGTGGACTGCTGGAGACTGGAAGAAGGTCTTATGGGCCGATGAATCTAAATGTAAATCTTTCATAACGCAGGGTTTTGTATGCTGTCAAGTAGGCAAAAGGATGCTGCCTCAGTGTGCGACACCAACTGTCAAACATGGAGGAGGAAGCGTAATGGTTTGGGGCTCTTTTGCTGGATCCAGAGTCAGCGACTTGCACAAAGTTACCCCGAACCAAAAGGGCCATGCAATACCCCCTGGTCCACGCCTAGTTGGTCAGGAGTTCATCCTGCAGCAAGATACGGACTAAAAACATACCTCGAGACTATGTCAGAACTACCTTTGAGGAAAAGAAGATGACTGTGGCTTCAAATAATGGAATGGCCAGCACAGTCTCCAGACTTCAACCCCATCCCTTTCAAATAGGGCTGTGGTTGCACAACATCTGCTGTGGCTATAGGTTTGATTGTTGCAAATAATTCCAATTGAGCACTACATTCTTCAAACTTACTATGCTTAGGCTATAGCCTGCTGTAGTAAAATATTTCTTGTTTTCATGAAAGGATGCACGTTCCCAGTATTTGTTTGTGCTGCTAAACCAAAATCATAAAGTTACAATCTTGAATGGCCTACGTAAAGGTAAAAAGGTAGTACACACATACATTTTCAGGACAAAGTTGACTTCTCAATTTCACCAATAAATATTTTTCCATATTAACGTTAAAAAACATGCCAACGTTTTCGCTTAACTACCATTACACGGTAATCCCACCCACAGGAGGGATTGACATTGAAAAAGCAAAGTCAAATGGGATTGCAAAGCCATTTGAATTTTGTCACAAAAACGTGTGACACTCAGGAAATTAAATCGCATAGGAGAATAAATTGTGACGCTTTGAATTGTGTCGTTTAGAGCCACGCTTGCAAAGAAGTAGAATTATCAATATCACTTGTGTTTAATATATATAAAACAATTGTGTTTTATATATATTTCTGTCACAAATAATGCAGTGACATTTCAATATACACAGGATAGGATGTTATACTATCCATTATGCCATATTCCAAGAGAAGCACTTCAGAAGACAATATTTTAGAATGGACTTGGGTTGAGAGCAGATATGTCATTGGGGTTTTCAAGTGGGCACCCTCCATCCCAGATGTTTCGTTAATTTGAGCCCACGACACCTCCAGAAGGCTGAACGGTGAGCAATGACGTCTTAGAGCCACCTATATCCGCTCTCGGCACGGCCAGATATTAAAAAACACAAAAAAAGAAGAAAAAAAAAAGGTTATTTATTGAGAGATATCCCTATACCTATCCCTAATTCCTATTCCTGCAGGCTTTCAATGCCAACTCTGCAGGTACAGTATACTTACCACCTGAAAAGAAGATAATCTTTCCCTACTCTGTTACTGCAGGCTTAAATATTTGACGCTCTGCAGATATCCCTATACCTATCCCCATGCCTGCAGGCACTTTCTGCCAACTCTGCAGGGATACTTACCACCTGAAAAGAAGATAATCTTTCCCTACTCTGTTCCTGCAGGCTTGATAAAAGACGCTCTGCAGGAAAGACTTACCTTTTATACCTTTGTCCTGAGATTAAACCACTTCTTGGTTTTTCAGCAGGATGTTCTTTACTTTTGTGCCCATATAGGATCCTTCCTTTTCAGCCACAGTCACTGGCTGCTTCTTTTTGCTATATCTGATATAGCTTTTATGGTCTGGCGCAAATCTTTGCCGCAGATCCCCAACTCCTTAAGTAGTTTGGTTGTTGATTTTGCCACAAATCCACGTTATCCAACTTCCACAGGGCACACCTTTGTTCTCCAACCTCGCTGTTCTGCTTCAGCTGCTAATTCGCTAAAGCGGAGTTTCTTTCTTTCGTAAGCCTCGTCTATTGCTTCTTCCCACGGTACTGTTAGCTCTATAAAATAAACAATTTGCTGTGTGTTGGACCAGAGTAATAAGTCTGGTCTTAAATTGGTTGTTGCAATTTCCGATGGGTCTCTCAGTTGTTGGCCGACATCAGCAAGCATTTTCCAATCACATGCTCTCCTCACCTGCCCTGAGCTTTGTTTTGCTCTATAACTCTTCTATCCCGGAACTCCCTCCCTGACAAAGCTAATGTGGTGCATGTCGCCCTCTGCTCCAATTGGCAGGGCATTAACAGTTGAGCGCCTATGCTCTATTGCTTCCGCCAAGCAATTTAGTACTTGATTGTGGCGCCAGGTGTATCTTCCTTGAGTAAGGCTCGTCCTGCACCCAGCCATTATGTGTTTGAGATTAGCCGTCCCGCCACGGAGAGGGCAAGTTGGATCCTCACCTACCCATTGGCTGAGATTTGTCGGTGTTGGCAGTACGTCGTAGGTTGCCCTAACAATGAAGCTAATTCTTGTGGATTCCATTCCCCACAAGTCATTCCAGGTAATTTTCCTCTGCTCTACACTTTCCCAGTTCATCCATCGCCCCTGTTTGGCTTGTGAGACAGTTTTAGCGCTCCTTACTGCTTCCTCTTGCTTACGTATCTGTTCTATCACAAATTTGCGTTGTTCCAAAGGGGTTGCTTTTGACCATCTCGGTTTACTTGTACCAAGCCCAAATCCTCCTCGTCCATGTTGTACTTGTCCTATTATTTCCGTATGTTTAAGGGCTGCTTTTGCTTGCAGTACTGCCTCTTTTGGATTCCATTTCCGTCTGGTTGCTAATGTGGGTGCAGCTTTTCTTACTATACTATCTCGGGATTCCGCAAGTGTCATTTCTAATCTAGCTTTAGTGCACTTAAATTCCTCTGTAAGCCCGGTAAGCGGCAGTTCCAGAGCTCCTTTCCCGTAAAGAGCCAGGCTACTAAGACACCGTGGCACCCCTAGCCATTTCCTATCATAAAAGCTGACTCTTCTTTCTAGCTTTTCAACTTCAGTGATGGGTACATCATACACTGGTCAATGGCCACATGAGCCGGGTAGAAGTCCAAACTGTAGGCACCATAGTTTTAGCTTTCCTGGCAACCCTGACTTCTTAATGTTCTCTAGGCCTCTGTTCATTTCTATCCTTAATTCCTCCACCTGGTCCGAGTCTTTAAGGGTAGCATTGTACCATTTTCCGAGACTTTTGACAGGCTTTTCGATGACGGTTGGAATTGGATCCTCATCTATGAAGAAAATTTTGTTGCATAATTTTCCCTTAACAACTGATATGCTTCTAGATTTGCTTGATTTTACTTTCATTCTAGCCCATTTTAGGTTATCATTAAGTTTGCTTAGCAGTCTTTTAGTACACGGAGCCGTTTTCGTCAATATTGTCATATCATCCATGTATACTCGAATGGGAGGGAGACGTAATCCTGCCCTTAACTTTTGCCCGCCAACGACCCATTTTGATGCTCGGATTATTACTTCCATGGCCATAGTAAATGCCAAGGGTGAGATTGTACATCTGGCCATGATGCCAATCTTCAGACGTTGCCACTCGGTAGTAAATGTCGGTGTATCAAAACACAATTGAATGTCCTGAAAGTATGCTTTAACCAGGTTTAAAATTGCAGTTGGTACCTTAAAAAACTCAAATGCAGACCACAAAAGCTTGTGGGGCACAGACCCAAATGCGTTTGCCAAGTCCAGGAACATGATATGAAGATTCTTTTTCATGTTTTGCGAATTTAATTTGGTGCCAAATCATGCTAGTGCACTCCAGACACCCGGAGAAACCTGGAATGCCTGCTTTCTGTACTGAGGTATCTATTAACTTGTTCTTTGTAAGGTGTTCGGTCAGTCTTTGTGCTACTACGCTAAAAAATATTTTCCCCTCCACATAAAGCAAGCAAATTGGTCTTAACTCGCTAATGTCACTAGAATCTTTCTCTTTGGGAATCAGTACTCCTCTGGCTCGACGCCATGATCTGGGAATGATTTGTTTTTGCCATGTTAGCTTCAGTAGTTTCCAAAGGAAACGTAGGACATCAGGTGCATTTTTTTACAGTCTGTAAGGCACTCCGTTAGGTCCTGGTGCCGATGCTGCTCTTGCACGTCTGACTGCATTTTCCACCTCTTTCCATTTTGGAGGGCTGGTGTCCATTTGCTCTACTGGGTCCTCAATTGGTGGAATATCTGCGGGAACTGTGAGTTCCTCATGCATTTTCTCATCTGTGTGCGTTTTTTTTAGGTGGGACTCCAGTTCCTGTTTGGTTGTTTTAAGCGTTCCGTCTTTTGCTTTGTTTAACAAGGACTTAGTAAACTTGAAGGGGTCTTTGTAGAATTGACTCCTTGCTCGTTCTTTCTTCTTTCGGTTTCTTCGTAGGTTCTCGGCTCTCCTAAATGTTGACAACAGCCTCTTTAAGCTGTCCTGCAAGTCTTTAATGCCTGCCTTTTATGATTCAGACACTTTTTTCCATAGCTTTTTTAATAGCCTTCTTTCTTTTACTAGCTTGTCGATCTCTTGTTGCCTCCTCGATTTTCATGGCTCCACCTGGGTTTTTTGAAGTTTCTCCAGTAGCCCAAATCTCTCCTTTCCATAATCATATATTATATCCCCTATTTTTTCCAGCTTCCTTTCCACTGTACCCCTTCGCTGCTCAAGTGTCTTTTTTAGATCTATGTTAATAGAGTCCCAAACATTCTTTTCAGCGGCTGATGGCCACTTTACTTTAGGTTTTTTGTCACTGATCTTCTCCTTGGAGGTTTTATGTGCCTGATTGGGCTCTACCACCTTATCCCCTTGTGTGCTTGTCTGTGCTGCCTCAGTGCTGGAGTTGTTGATGGCCTGCGGACTTTGGTTTGCGTCCAGCCGCTGGCCTTCATTCGACTTACTTGCTTGACTTCTTAAAAGTACTGGTCAATGCGATGCTTCTGCTTCTTCCTACTTAGACACCCTTTCTTACTTTGGTGTATTCTCAGGCCCCTTACAGTTGTTACCTTTTACCAGCCACAAGGGCAGATCTGGTGACTTTTACCTATGATTGCATTGGTTTCTGAAGTGCTTCTCGTGCTCATAGTCGTTGCGTTGCTTAGGGTCAAAACCGTGTTATCAGTATGTGAGTCATCTTACGCCCCCACTCTCGCAGACTTAGACAATTAGTAAATGAAATGACAAAGTGAACATTAACTTGCCATTTGAGCATTTACTTTTAAATTTTCAATGTGGCAAGGCTATTGCGTACGGGACATGTAAAACTAAAAATCAAATAGAAAATGATTTTTCATTTTAAATTTGGCATACATTGACCGTACATCAACATGAAAAGGATCACCGTCTTTTTTTCTGTGAGCTCTGTTGCCTCTGAAAAAGGTCCAAGAATGCTTGTAACTTTTTTTGGTTTCATTCTCGTGCCGTGAACAAAACATTTTTAAAATCAACTGAGCATAACTCAGTAAGGGCTCTATGGTCAAGTCCTGTCACAGCCTGTACCTGCTTAAATGTTGAGTTCCAACGTGCTACATGCAACTGGGATTGATTTACCATGGCCAAGCACTTCTTCAAACCTACCTTTAAATACTGTACTGCTATGTAAAAGTGTTGCGAGGTTAGATATTTTTGCAATGGCTTGAGAAACTCCTTTGACCTCTTTCATCCCATCTCCGATTACAAGCTGCAAGCTATGTACAAAACAGGATAAACATCCTTGAGTTGCTGAATGTGTACCTATTGTCTACTTCATTCATCACATCCTCCCACATTTTCATCGTCATCAAGTCCTCCTTGGTGATATAGTTGATCTTGCAATTGGTGTGTATTTTGGATCCATGACGTGTAGACAGTTCTTAAAGTGATAATTTTCCACTATAGATAAAGGCAGACAGCACCCAATGATAAGATCACAAACTATTACTTGATTGATAGCCCCTCTTCTAGAGGATGTTCGGCTGTAAACTTAAACCGACTGGGCGAAGGATGCAACTCTAGGTTGTGTGTGGGTGTTGGAGAACTTTCCAGATTTGTATTCCTGGTATCTGAAAGAGAAAATGTGTCATAAATATTGTATTTTTCAATCCAGAATAGCAGATGCAAAAACAATACAATAATTATTTAAAGCAAACAAAATAAATCATTATTTTTACTGCCCAAATAAAACCAAAGGATACCAGTCCAGGCAACCTCTATTTAGGGCAGACCAACTGTTCACGGCACTTGCCCAAATTTTGGCGGCATACTCCACCATATTAACGTTACACCCTTACTTTGTTGCATGTTAAGTTACTCGACATCCCCCAAAGAACTAATATTACACAAGCTCCATCACTAACGCTAACTCTACCAAGCAAGCCTGTGCCAATTAGGCTAATTTGAAAAGGCTATGGACAGAACTAGCTGGCATGCAAGCCAACGTTAACATTCCTTTAAGTCCTACAAGTGGCCATGTTAGCTATGATAATGAAACCCTGTCAGCTAACTTAAGTGTTCACAAGCCCTTAGGATCGGTAGGATTGTTAGCTAAGGTTGACTGTATAATGCTTCACACTGAAGTTAGCTGATAGGGTTCCATAATCACAGCCCCATATTGGCCACTTGTAGAAGTCGGACTTAAAGGAACATTTACGTTGACATGCATGTCAGCTAGTTTTTAGCAAGCGTCCTAGCTAACACACAATGAACAATTTAGTTTGATTTACCTCTCATTGTGGTGCCTCTGGATATGTCTAACGAAGTTGGAGGTAGTCCCTGCTGTCTCCGTAATATATTGTGAACAAAATTTACAAGTGCCTTTATGTTTTTTCTTTAAGGAACTGTTCATTAGTTCCTTGTGGTTGGTATATCCAAAATGAATTATAAATTATTTAGATGAGATGGTCACAACTTCCTATCTTGCTAACTAACGAGTAAGTGAGGTCAAGAAAATTGCATTTGCTGAGCTGAATCACATTGGCTGGATATGGTGACTGTGACCCTATCAGGGTCGTAGGTAAATACTGCATGCCTGTATAGTCTATACAATCTTAATATAATGTGATTGTGATGTGAGAAAATATGTATTTCCGTATGTTTATTTATTTTCTTTGTTTTGTTTTTTTAAAGATTAATCTGAACGGCTGAGATTAAGTCAAGACTGAGACAAAATAGGTCCGAGATTAAGTCAAGACTGAGACAAAATAGGTCCGAGATCGAGTCAAGACCGAGACAAATAGGTCTGAGGCCGAGTCAAGACCGAGACAAAATAGGTCTGACAAGACCGAGAACATTGAATGCGGTCTCGAGACCGAGAACATTGAATGCGGTCTTGAGACCAAGACCGGACTTGGAGTACTACAGCTCTGGTCCCAGGTCAATTTGAACTTTTAGTGATCAATGTTAATTTAGGTCACGGGTTACCTCTTGTTGTTGAGGTTGTAACCAGTTTGTCAGAGTTACTTATATCTTTGAGTTCCGAAGCTGTTATTATAGGGATGTCCAAAGCCGCTGATGAGTTAAAACATTTGTGTAATGAGTTCAATCTTACGCAATTAATCACAGAACCCACACGGCCAAATATGAGGAATCTTAATAAGTCTTCCCTGTTGGTTCTGATCCTGACAAATAGGCCACATAAATACACACATACCTGTATGTTCCCAATAGATTTTAGTGATCACTGTTCAGTTGGCTGTATTAGAGACACTAAAACGAAGAGATCTGAAACTCAGTATGTCTATAAGAGGTCTTTTAAGAAATTTGTTGAGCAGGCATTTTTATGTGACTTGTATGACAGTGATCTGTCATCTATAGCTCTATTTCTAGATGCTGAATTAACTCTGGAATAATTTCTAACTATTTTTAATTTGTTAGCAAACAAACATGCCCCTTTTAAGAAATGTAGAACAAAAAATAGAAGCAATCCTTGGTATACTTATGAAATAGGAGAGAAAATATTACAGACAAAACAAAACAAAGCTTGGGCTTTGGCTAGATCTACTGCTTGTGATGTGGACTGGCAAACATTTAGACATCTTAGAAATACATGTACGTACATGGTAAAAAGTGCTAAATCTAAATATTATTTGAATAATTTATGTGGAATGTGGAAACAATTCAGCAAAATTCTGGAAAGTGGTTAAATCCCTTAAAGGCAGTGTTTCATCAAAAAAATGCTAGACTCCAGTCCTGTAACTGATAAAAAGGAGATTTGTGTTGCTTTTAGCCATCATTTTATAAAATCAGGCTCACTTTTTGAAGAATACAGTAGAGCTATTGGGGCACAAATGGCACCAGGAGATGCCGTTTACACTGGGTGTAGAAAAAGAGATATTCCCATGGAAATGGTGTTAACTACTCATTTAGACAATTTGATTGCTTGGAAGTTCTACATGCCGTATGCAACTCCAAGTGTATGAGAAGCTCTATGGGTGCAGATCAATTAGACCCGTATCTGCTAAAGCTTTCTGCCCCCTTCATAGCCGAGCCACTGAACAATGAACAATCATTGAACAATCACTTCTGGTTTAATACCTAAAATATGGAAATCAGCTCTGGTTACTCCTTTACATAAAGGGGGGGATGCAAGTGATTTAAATAATTACAGACCTATCTCCAAACTCCCATGTCTAGCAAAGATGTTAGAACATCTTGTAAATAAACAGCTTTGTGCTTTCTTGTCCACTAATATTATTTTAAGCCCTTTTCAGTAGGGTTTCCGAGCTGGTCATAGTACTATTACATCAACTGCTCTTGATGATAAGAAATATATTGTGCTGCTTTGTTTATTGTCAAAGGCTTTTGATACAGTTAATCATAGAATACTTCTGGATAGATTAGCCTTGCTGGGATTTATTAGCCTTGCTGGGATTTGATAAAGCAGCCTTTACATGGTTTCGGGACTACCTATGGAGCTCTATATAGAATAAGCAGTGTTGGGACTAACGCGTCACAAAGTGACGTGCTACCGTAATTTCACTACTATTCGCGGTAACTAGTAAAGTACCGTCCTATTATTCACATTTGAGTTACTGAAAATGTAAATGAGGCCGTTACTAGTTACTGTTATTTTCCCCTATATTGTGCATTTTGCCGATTACTAGTTACTGTTATTTTCCCCTATATTGTGCATTTTGCCGATAACAAATGTGTATTTTTTTTTTACTCCTAGTCACTCTTTACTGTTTATGCTCAAACGTGACTCTTTCCTGTTTATATTTCTGCGTGCAGTTTGGGAGCTCATATAGCCCCCCCTTCTGAAGCCCCCTCAAAGTTATTTCATTAGCGTGAGGAAGAAAGTTACAGCGAACCACACATGCTACTTAGGGTTTGCTAATGTTAGTATGTTTCATAACGAATTAATACTTTTTAAGGGGTGCCTCTGGTATTCGAAATTCATACGTTTTGGTTCTGGAGGAAACTGTGGTAACTAAACTGGTAATGAACATTAAGCGCTCGACTTCAGTGGTTGTAGGCTACTTGTAGTTGTTAGCTAGGTAAACTTGGCATACTGGCTAGCTAAGTCACAGCAACAGTACCAGCTTGAACAAAACTTACTGTTTGCTCGGCTGATCTGGAGGGTGGCTTGGACACAAACAGTACGCGAAATATATTGTTACTTTAAACTTAAATAACGTTCATTGCTGAGCATTTTGTGAAACGTATTATCAACTCATATTTCGTCCGCTTTGAATATAGGATTATTGTTTTGAGCTGGGAATGTAAGCCGTGAGTTTTGAGGCTTGTTGGTTGGCCATTTGAGAGTAGAATAAGTAATTGAACAAATATTTTGTGTGTGGTTTATTCAGTTGCTTAGTAAACAATTCATGGTTTATTAGATTATATGTGCTGTTTTAAAATATATGTATATATTGGGGCCTATTGGCTAATAGAAAGTACCACAGAACGATCACAAGTTAGCTGAGTGGGATAAAAAATAAAGCCTGAACTTCAGAATTTGAGTAAGTTGGGTAACGCAAAAGTTACTAACGCTAGTACCGCATTACTTTTTTAAGGGAGTAATCAGTAATGTAACTTAGTTACGTTTTTTAAGAGGTAACGAGTAACTGTAACTAATTACAAATTTCCAGTATCTAGCACAACACTGAAAATAAGGTTATGCTTTTCACTGGAAAATAGAAAGACAATTATAAAATCTACTCTTTTGACAGTCATGGATTATGGTGATATTGTGCATATGTATGCAGCCCCAACTATTTTTAAGTCCCTTGATGCAGTTTACCACAGTGCTTTGCGTTTTGTAACGGGATAGTTTTAGAACTCATCGTTTTACCCTCTATACAAAAGTAGGATGGTCTTCTCTTAGTGATAGGAGAGAAAAACGTCTCTTTTTTGTTTACAAGGCATTACTGGGCAAGTTACCTTTTTTATTAAAACAAAATCCAGTAGTCATAGGACTATATCACCCTTGAAAGCCGCAAAGTGAACACAGAACTTGGTAAATCAGCTTTCAGGTTTTTTGCCTCAGATAAATGGAACAAGATTCAACAGGAGTTGAAATTAGAGCAGTTTGTTTCTGTTGAACAATTAAAACTTTTACTGGAGGATTTGGGAGCTGAAGAGTGTTTTTGTTTTGGTTGAAACTTAAATTTTGTGCTGTATTGTAAATATTGTATTATTTATTTTTGCTTTTTTTTTGTAATTTATATATTCTGCCTTTTAACAGGACACTGCTGGAAAAGACCTGGTCTCAGTCGGTTACCCCGGATAAATAAAATAAATAACAATAATAATAATACTAATTACCATGTCAGCATAAAATAGTGATTAGAAAATATGAGTGGGGCAACTGCAAAGACATTTCAACACAAAATGCTACACGTTTATCAACTTAACCATTCAAGTATTCACTTATGACAACAACGTGGTGGACGTCTGGTCATGATACCAGAAATGTAGTAGTCGATACCAATACCAGTGAAACTCCACAATTCCCGATACCCAATTCGATACCATGGTAAAAAACTAAACAATAAATTAAATCTCATATACTTCAACATAGTTTTTTTTAAAACATTACAAAAAACAACAGTGGCATGTAGCCTTCAAGCAAAAAAAATAAATAAAAAGAAACAATTAACATTACAAAGAAGAACAGTGGAAATTCAATTATTTAAAACAAGCAATATTGTTTTTAATTACAAACAATAATCTTTTAATGATGGCACATTATTTCAATTGTAGTACCCTGCCAAGACATGAAAAACATATGGAAATAATAAATAGGCCTTTAGAGATATGGGGTAAAAAGATTAAGCCTGTTACTTTAAGATGTGGCATTGTGGGAGCGTGGGGGTGTATGTTTACTCTCGTTTTCAACTATGTGGTGGTTCTTGTGCAAACGAGTGAATGAGATATAAAACAACTGTTCCATTGAATTTCTGTTGTCCGCCTCTTTCATTGCTGCATGTTAATTTATGTTTGGTTTCTTTTTGGTAGAGGCTGTGATTGCCTATCTATAGGCCTACTTGTTCATTTCTGATTTTTGATTTGAGTTTGCAGTAGCTTACAGCAGGGGAGGCAAAACCATTATGGTTGAACCAAACACTTTAAGGATTGCGACAAAACATTACATATTTTTTTTAATTGCAGCCGGTACCTTCGGTACTGTAGAAAACGGGTACCGTCACGTTTTTAGAATTTTGGGATCTACTTGGTACCGAAGTATCGGTTCTCATGACATCCCTACTAATTACAGAACATCTCTGCCTTAAATAACAAAATAATCTCAAATGAGAGGATTTTAGGCACGTTGGTTTAATTTGGGGGGGGTGGGGGGGTGTAATGCATTTAAACTGACATGTGATAATCCAAAAGTCAATAACGATCACATATGACCGTTGTCATAATTTAAGCTTGAAGCAGTCACGTTACAAGTGAACGAAAGACTCAGACCCTAAGGGTGAACTACTAATTTATGTTTCCTGATCTCTCGTCGTGCCTATGCAGCTACCACGTGACCAGTGAACGAATCACTCAGGCCAGAAGACCCAGTTCAGGGGTGAACTACTCTTTTCTCTTTCCTATACTGAGCCTATGTGGCTGTCACGTGAAAATTGTACAAACGAGTCAGACCCAGTCGAGGGGTGAACTCATGGACGGATTAACGGGCCCTGGGCACAAAATCGCCATGGGCCCCTACCTACACGCAAATCAGTAGCGGCTCGTGAGTCGATGCATTGGGGAGGCAGATGAGGCTGCTAAATTTCAAAGCTAAAGGCAAGGAATAGTTAATTCTAGGGACTTCTGATAATTACACTTTGACAACAAACCATACCAGGAACACGCGGTAAACAGAACGTCTGAGTTTACATATTTTGTGCATCAATCTAAATACCCTCATCATGTACGATGCACACATACAGTACATGTAAATACAAGATACAGGCTGTTCTGGCAAAACAGCGTGAATGCAGCCACATTTTGCTAGCTAAATTTTGACTCAGACGAAACAAATAAAAATTGCGAAATTTTTACTTTAACGCAGCTACAATTTTCAGTAAGGACTAAGACAGAAAGGGAATAAAAAATGCTTGTCAAAATTATCACTGCGGTGAGCCATCCATCCATCCATCCATTTTCCGCCGCTTATCCGGGGCCGGGTTGCAGTGGCAGCAGGGAATTCCAGCTGTCCCTATCCCCAGCAACGTTTTCCAGATCCTCCTGGAGGATCCCGAGGCGTTCCCAGGCCAGACGAGATATATAATCCTGCCAGCGTGTTCTGGGTCTACCCCGGGGTCTCCTACCAGTAGGGCATGCCCGGAAAACCTCCAACGGGAGGCGCCCAGGAGGCATCTTGATCAGATGCCCGTACCACCTCATCTGGCTCCTTTCGACGCGAAGGAGCAGCGGCTCTACTCCGAGCTCCCTCCGGATGACCGAGCTCTTTACCCTATCCCTAAGGCTGAGCCCAGCCACCCTACGGAGGAAACACATTTCAGCCGCTTGTACTCGCGATCTTATTCTTTCGGTCACTACACAAAGCTCATAACCATAGGTGAGGGTTGGAACGTGGACAGAAAACTTACCCTTGTGGTTGACCCTACTTAATAGAAACAAATCTATACGTCTGTCCTTCTTTGCAGCAGAAGTATTGATGACTTTGTCAAAAAGCACTAATTTTGTTTACTTTTTTTTTTATATATATACATATGTGTGTGTGTGTTTCAATATAATATGAATTGTAATTCTACACCTCATTGCTAGCTTGAAGTTGCGCTAACGCAAAGGAACTCCCTTCCAGTCATTGCACAGTCTGCTTAGGTGAAATCATAAGTCAAGTTGAGGTCGATTGTGACTGGCACAGACACAAACGAAACGTTCGGCTGCATCGACCTGTAAAATTCTCGCTACACGACTAGCGAACCATCAATGTCTTTCTTAATCGCAGTCTTTCTCAACTACTACATTTTCAAAATAACATTGAACCAACTGCAATATAAAAAAAAAAATACTTTACACATAGGCCTAAAGAAAAAAATATAATAATAAATCTTAAGGCCAAGGGCCCCCATTGTCTCAGGGTCCTGGGCACGTGCTCTAAACATAACAAGGAAACACAAACATAACAAGGAATTAAGAACCTACTGTCCATAGCAATACACAGAGTTACTCACCAGGGATGCTGGGAATTACACCTGACGCTACATTATGTTGATTTTTTAATGGTTCGTGTAAGGATTAGAAGTTATGAAACTGGGGAAATGGTTTTAAATAGCCATGTTTCTTCAAGTACAAAGACGAAAGTAGTTCACATGAGCTGACTCGAATGAGTAAACTCAATAAGATTCAGACTGCACAATCATCGACTTGGGTCAGAACAATAGAGATCCATATCTGTTCACCTTCTTAATTACCTTTGTTCTAGCAAAGAAGTCTCATACGAAACTGAGGAGGCATGCTCTGACCTTATTCACAGACCCACCATACCGGTCACATCTAACAGAAGTACAAACCAATATCTGCGTTTACAGCACTTCATACCTCTTTACATAAACATGATAAAAACATAACAAGGAAACAACTGTCCATTACAATAAACAGAGTTACTCACCAGGCATGCTGGGAGTTATGCTCGGCGCCACATTGTTAATTAGTCATGTTTCTTCGTGTTCGATGTCTGCCATGCGTGGTGATGACCCCCAGCTCCAAAATAAATGTGGTAATCCAGCTAAGAACAAATCTAAGAACGTATAAACCTCTCTTCGTCTGATATGTCAAGCTTGATGTTCCAAACCGTACAAATATCTGTTTTGCAATGTTGAGTTGACACCTCGATCACATAATCGTTATAAAAGGCTGTAGATTTACACAGTAACAGTGCTACGGCTGGCATCTCACACAACAAAAGTCACATTGCAGCTGCTTGCTGCGTTTCTATGAATCTTTTGGCAATAGCAATCAGATTTAAATCTGACAATGTTTGAATGAGGTTACTCAATAAGACGTTCTCAGTCACGGTTGCAAGAAGATTCCCTCCCATTGCCACTTGAGGGAGAATCCAACACTGTGTCCACTGCTATGTGGGGAGAGTATCAGGTAAAAAAAAGATACTAGTGGTGTTAAAACAAATTGCTACTACTAATTATGTGATTGCGTCATGCAATCACATACTGTTACCGGAAAGTCATATTATTATTCTTATGTGATGCGTCAGTGATGAGTTATTAATTAATTACTCATTATTAAAAGGTAAGTCATATTATTATTATTAGGCCTCTTTTTGGCGCCTTAACTACGCCCGCAGTTTTGACCCAATCGATTCCATTCCAGTGCCCACATGTCTTGGGTATTGCAGTCCATTGTGCTTTCATACAGCTAAGTGATCGAGTCACGTGTTATATTTTTTATTATTATTTTTAATCGGTTTTGGCCCCATTGAAATGAAGGGGGAGATGGTTTTGACTGGGAGAGAGATTTCACGGGCATATACCACCATCTAGCGTTGATGTTATGTAATTGAAAGTTGTTATGTTAGGCTATACTGACCGTCTTGCCTTGTTAACTGCAGCCAGGGACGCCTTTACCATATAGGCGAACTAGGCAGCTGCCTAGAGCAGCGCTCCCAAAAAGCAGTCAATCCTCCTCCTTGGAATTTTGTCTGTTTCCCGCTCAAGCATGAAGAGTGGTTAGTTGATTTTAATTGAAACAAGCACAGTAGCACTAACACACACAAACCGAATGAAATTTTGACATGGCCAATCATATTGCTGTGTATTTGTATTATTATGATTTTTTTCTGGTGTGGGTGGTGCATGCCTCTTGCCAGCGTGACCAGCAAAGCTTTGATTGACTGCAGGTCCATTTGTGACGTCTCTCTCTCTTTCTCTCGCGATAAAAATTATTAAGGGGAGGTTTCAAACAACACTATTGCTATAAAAGATTGAAACAGTTATTCCCCGTCACAACGAGAAATACGCGATTAAAAGGCAGTAACCTTCCCTTTTCAATTCTCACGTTTGGTCTACTTTTTCCCGTCTACTTATTATCCGCTACAACGACTTACATCTGTATGTTGACTAGAACAGAAGTGACAAGTTAGCGAGTCATCGGTAATAAAACATTTCTGAAAGACAAAAACTGTCTGACTGGGAGTATAAGAAAAAGAGACTTCATAAAGAACAAAATCGCCTCAAGGTTTAAAGATGATTTTGCTGGCCGATTTGTCTTTCCCTGCATGTGTATTTAGTCAACATTTTATTGCGGTCACTAGATGACAGTATACACAAGAGTATGAATTCCGTTTTCTGAATAGTTTCGGATCTTTTTTTTTTATGTAAGAATAAAATAAAACATTGCCCATGATCTATTCATCTATCATTCCAAACTCACATAAATAATATGATAGTGTTGATCAAAAATGCAAGTACACTATGTCCTGTGTATGTAATTCAAGGCCCAGATCTACTTCACATTACTTGGCAGGCGCGCATTTTGTTTGAGCATGAGAAAGAGAGCAAGGTTACAGTGCTTGTCATTTCAGCATCTAGCTAGCTAACGAATTCAGAAGGATAACAAGCAACACAATGGATATAATGCTTTTAAAAAAAGAAAACGGACAGTGAGGCAACAAGGCGAGAGCAAGGCTAGAGGAGGTGGAGGAGGAAAAGTCAGGATGTGAGATTGCCAGTCGACTGTCATCCACAAGCTCAGGTTGGTGTAGTGGGGCCCTAGTCATCTAGCTAGCTAGTAGCTAGTCTAGCACAGTGCAGTGGTTCTCCAAAGCTATTGACACAATGCATTTGATTTGCATCTCGGCAACTGATTTGTCGATTAAACACGTATGTAGCTAGTAGCTACCACAATGACACAGTTCACTTTCAATGGCAAGCAGAAATGTCAAGCTTGCAACTTGTCATGCTTCCATTGCCAGCAGAAGGCTGTTTAATGTACCCTATTCACATAACCACTTATTTTAATACTAATACATGGGATTTAGAAGCGCCCTTCTAGTAACTCAAGGACACAGGAACATATTATTGCTATTGTTATTATGATATTATTTACAAAGTAAATTACTGCATTAACCTAGAGGAAAACTTATCTATAAAGTAAGTCCCTGCCATGTAAAATTATTTGTCGTGAAGAAGACAACAACTTATTTCTATTATTGTTTGCTATTTCATCAAGTACCGGAGCGCTCCAGTAACATTTAAAAATAAACCTTGGTTTTGTTAGCCATGCCAATACGGTTTTTGATTCACGTTTCTATTACTAATGTAACTAACCATGCTGTTAGATCATCATTATTTGTATTATTATTAGACTACAGGTTTTGGGACGCCTTCTAGGCTACATATCCGCCGCCTATGGCTGTCAGTCTTTTTTCACCGCAGATTATCCAGGTTGGCCGACAGACAATTTTATGTGATTGCGTCAACTTGTATTAAACTTATATCTGTCGTCTAATTACCCGTACAATTTAAAGATGACTACATATGACATATAGTTATGTGTGTCCACCAGCACACAAGGACGTAGTAGTGCTGCAGCAGTTATTTTAGGGGGCTGCCCACCCGCACTGCCTGGTCGCTGATTGGTGGTAACGCAATCACATCGCATTTGCTCAGGGAAATGCATTTTCTAGTTATGTGATTGTGTCATGCAATCACATACTGTTACCGGAAAGTCATATTATTATTATTATTAGGCCTGTTTTTGGCGCCTTATCTACCCCCGCAGTTTCGACCCAATTGATTCCATTCCAGTGCTGACATGTCTTGGGTATTGCAGTCCATTGCGCTTACATACAGCCAAGTGATCGGGTCACGTGTTATATTTTTTATTATAATTTTTAATCGGTTTTTGGCCCCATTGAAATGAATATGGAGATGGTTTTGACTGGGAGAGAGATTTCAAGGTCATATGCCGCCACCTTGCGTTGATGTTGTGTATTTGCATGTTGTTACGTTCGTACCGACTGTCTTGGTTATTATGTGATTCAAATGACTGGGTATGGAAAACCTGTGCACATCATACTAGTACTAGCAACGGGACTTCACTTCATTTACCACAGGCGTTGCACTTAACAGCAGGAATTGTAAATGGATTACTTTCAACAGGATTGGATTTACTACGAGTACGTTGTAGCAGTAAGTGGCCTACTCAATCAAATTAAATGTGTTCATTGTGTAAACGTTGCGAACGTGACCATTTTGCAAATGATTATTTCAACCCCTTATTAGCCAAAGTGTCATAGTTCCATTTTCTTCATGCTAAGATAATAATTAGCAAGGCAACACTATTATAATCACGACGTAATTAATGAATTTGTGTTTTGGATTGGTATTAGGTAAGCTGTGTAGACATTTAGCTACACCTACGCTACATGCAGTAGCCTAATTATGTCACTCTCCCTTCTAACATTGTTTTACATCTTGGATGTCCCACAATTTACCACAATAAAACTGAGGTAGGCTACTTATGTTTTTACCAGAGGAAATTAATTATCTAGCTTGTATGCACGTATGTTAACCAACATTTTATTGCGGTCACTAGACGGCAGTATACACAAGGGTATAAGATTCATCTTGGTCCTTCATTGCAGCTCCCCTTAAGGCTTAGTATAATATAATTGTAATTAGCATAGTATATATACGTTTGCGAGATAATGCATTTCAAGATATCCTAATAATAATGACATAAATGGTTGTAGATTATGGTTTGCCATAGTAACTAACTAGCCATTCAATGCGATTTGTCTTGTTACGGCCACGGTATGAATCATTTGTATAGTGTATTTAGCTGCAGTATCTCAAAGGTTATGGAGACTTCCTAACTTCATGCAAAGGCGTTCGACTAGAGACTTACATAACAAATAACCACAATGACGAGCACAAAGGGAGAGAGAGTTAAGACAGAATAAGTTCTTCATAAAGCTTTTTACATCTCCGAGTTAGTGTACGATGGAGCTCTCCATAGCTCTACATCAAGGAAGGTTATTCACCTGTACTTGGGCTAATTGTAAGACACTGTACACTGAATGTGTGTTAGGTTGTATTTGTTTAACGTTAAAAAGAATTGTGGTGGCTTGAATTGGACAGTGGCTGTTAACATGTATCAAGTGATTCCATATGGCATTCAACAGCGGCAAAGTTTTTTAGTTTTTCAAGGCCCCATAAGTGATAGCTCACTGATAATACTGCAAAAGGTCATTAGGTTAGGACTTCTCACACTATACCATGCTTAGCCAGACCTAGTGGGAGTGCCGTCAACAAGGATTTCATTGTGCCGTGTTTATACTGCTGCTTACTGCATGTGAATTCTATTTGTCCAAGTGGACGTTATCTAGCTGAAATGTGCTTAGCTAACTATTATCCCCTTGAAGGCACCATAAATAATTGCTTGCTGCAAAACAAAGTCCTTTATTTGTCACCATTGCGCGATTGAAATGGCGAAATCCAACACGACAAAGTAGTGTCAGAATGAACAGACTGTCTGATACATGTAGGCTATTTAAACAGGTGGCAGCACAGTCACTAAGATTATTTAAAATGCATTTCAATGGTAAAATAATCAATATTGAACAAACAATAACACTCAAGACAATAAACTGCTGCTGATTTTATGTCTGCAGCGCTGTACACGTGTGATATGCCGTTCAGAAGCCCTAACGCGAGGTTGAGCTAACACAATAACGTAGGGGAGACTGGAGACGGTTGCAGCACTTTTTGCATTTCTCTGTTACTCACAGACTAATTGACATAGACCAGCCAAACATTATGAACTTATATCTGTCTTCTAATTACCCATACAATTTAAAGATGACTACATATGACATATAGTTCACAATATTTATATGAATGGAAGAAGTCAGATGTTGCAACTGGCCCCAAGTGGGCGTTTACACTTGTGTTCAGTTCAGTGCTGTCCACCAACACATGAGGACGTAGTAGTGCTGCAGCAGTTATTTTAGGGGGCTGGCCACCCGCACTGCCTGGTTGCTGATGGTGAAAACGCAATCACATCGCATTTGCTCAGGGAAATGCATTTTCTAGTTGCTACTGCTACCACTAATACTTGCTACTACTACTTAATAACTTACAGAAATGTATTTTGGTGCAGTGTGAGCTCGATTACGACTGTATCGCCAAGCTTGGTTTTGCGTGTAAAGTAGACCATCTCAGGATGATATACAGCAATTTTTAATTAATTTGGTTTTATGGTTTCAGAGGAGTTAGTTCAAATCCAACCAATACACGACTAAACTTGGCTATTTATAAAAAATTCAGTTTTCAAGGTAAATTTTTTAAACTTTAAATCGTGATGTGAATCATAATATAAATATTGTATAGAAGTATGATATAAATTGGTCCAATATTGAAGCAGTTAAAAATCTAAATGTACAGTACTGTTTACAGTAATACATTTTAATGCACTGTGAGCTCAGTTTCTAATGTATCAACAAGCTTGGTTTTGTTTTGAAAGTAGACCATCTGAGGATGATATACAGTAATTTTGGTGCAATTTGGGCTTACAGTCTTGGAGGAGTTGTTTCAAGTGTTAAAGTGCGAAATCCAACCAAAAAACTACTAAACTCAGATACTTACATAAAAAAAAAATTCTAGATAGAGTTCTGAAATTTAAATGGTTCATGATATAAGCCTTTGGATTTTAATAAATTTTTTGCACGCAGATTGTTTAATGACCCAATGGGAAATGACCAAGTGAATGTACAGTTGTGTTTACAGTAATACATTTTGATGTGCTGTGGACTCAGTTTTGGAGATATCAACAAGATATTCTATACAGTTAATTTTGAGAGTTGGAAGATGATATCCTAAAACTTTGATGGGATTTGGATTTATGGTTTTGGACTTACACATTTTAAGTAGACCACCAGTTTTTGAAAAAAAACAGAGTGATGGACTTCATAATTCCTAATGAGTGCCATATATGAAAGTTTCATCTCACTGAAATGGACAATGTCTAAAGATTTCAGAGCTGCAACCCTAATGGTCTATTTTTAATGATTTTTTAACACTCTGAACTTTGAACTGCTGCTATAGCGCCACCAACAGGAACAATGAGACGGCATGGCATGGGGTGTAGTTTTGAGAGGACCTGGACATGTGTGCCAAATTTGGTGCATTTGTAACCATGGGAAGTACAGAATCTGGGGGGATAATAATAATAATAATAATAATTATTATAAATATAACTGCAAGCAGTGATAGCGGTGGCCGGCTATGAAAAAATTATAACAGGGAAAAAAAGAACATTAAGAAAAAAAGAACAAAAAAGAAAGAAAAATTGCAGAAAACAAACGAAAGACAAAGAAAGAACGAAAGAAAGAAAGAAAGAAAGAGAAAAAAGGACAAATCCGGTAGGAATGGTCATAGAACTCTCAGCAAATGGAGGAGGTTGCACACCCACCAACCTACATAACCTTTAGTAATCTAGATAGCAAAATTAGACTGTTAAAGTACTGTGTTTAAGAGTTTTTTTTTATCATCTAGTTCTAAGGCCTCAAATAGTTCACATAAACTGACTTGAAAACAAGTAGACCCAATAATAAGATTGAACAGAATCAGTGACTTGGGTAAGTTCAACAGAGACCCATCTTTGTTCACCTATTTATTTACTGTCATACCAGCAAACAAGACGCATAGGGAACATAAGAGACATGCTCTGACCTTATTCACAGACACACCATACAGTCACGGTGTCACATCTAACAAAAGTACAAACCGATATCTGCGTTTACAGCACTTCATAACTCTTTACATAAACATGATAAAAACATAACAAGGAAGCATAAACATTATAACAAGGAAACGTTAAGAGCGCTGTCAACAATAAAATGAGTTACATGCCAGGTATGCTGGGAGTTACACCCGACGCTACATTACGTCATGTTTCTTGAAGTACAAAGATGTCTGCCTTGCGTGGTTGTGACCCTCAGCTCCAAAATACATTTTGTAATCCAGCTAAGAACAAATCCAAGAAAGTATAAACCTCTCTTTGTCTTTTGTTTTCATCATTTAGTTTGAAAGTAGATGTTACCGGCGCCAGCCCTAGGGGAATGCTGGGCGGTAGCAAGTGGCACACAGCTAGCATAGACTGTGTTGCCTAAGTGTGAGACTATGGCTGTGGCTGTGGACAAGACGAGAGAGACACATTGTTATCAGGCCATAGCTCATTTTACTTCTGACAATCACACAATCATCACATTTCACATTTACACAACATACAATATTCCAAAAATCATAGTAACAACAAAATAAATCATAGTAATTAAATCAAAACCATAATAGACAATTGACAAAATTAAGAAAAGTGGAAATAATAAAATACTGAATGGTAAATAATATATCATTACATAATCCAACATTTACTCCTTTCAATATTACTCCGTCATTACTGAAAAAGAGTTTAATTTACTCTCTCTAGTGCAAAACACACTTTTTACTCCATGACTTCCGGTCTAAATCACATACACACACAGAACGCTCGGCCAGATCAAAGAAATGCGCCACCGAATGGCGGGCTGAACAATTAAGGAACTTCTAACATGCCGATTTGCATTAACCTTGAATTTGGACAGTATTTCTGCTTATAATACACTCAAACTGGCTTTAACATGTTAGAAACCTCAGTAGCACATCACAATGCTTAATACTGGCTTCAAATAAAATCTTTTTCTCCTACTTTTGTCTGTATACAGCAATGGCGAACGCACAAAATGTCGAGGGTACATGTACAATACAAAAATATATAGATACCTCGTCATTAAACCTTACGAAACGGTCAGTTTCTTCACAATGTTTTTACATTAATTTACACTTATTTTCACGTTATTAGGACCAAGTTTAAGTTCACAAAATAACTTTTATAACATACCTGTGGACAAGACGAGAGAGACACGTTATCAGGCCATAGCTCATCTTACTTCTGAGCTGCGCCTGCGTGAAGTCGCTCTATGCCCACAATAGCGCTACAGCACCCTTTGCTGATGTGGACATGTATAATAACCTTAACTTCATAAAATACACATTAGTATTACAACAAAAAAATAGAGGGGTGTCTGTTTCATACAAAACTTATTAGATAGCGTTTTTCAACCTACTACACTCTCCCCTGCTTTAAGAAATGACTCCGGCATCTTGTACCAAAGTGTATAAAGTCAGGTCAATATGCAATCTCTCAGTGTCAGTATCAATGGTCCTTTATTAAGGTCATAAAGTCACTCGGTCTCGGCACAAATCTAACATGTCCATACTGGGGTAGGGTAATAGGACATGTCAGGTTGTGTCGGGTAAAAAGTCATGGGGAAAGGAGCACAGGCAAACATCATGTTCGCACCTGCATTCCAAGGTCGATAAGAAGGTTGTCCAAACTGGTTGTAAGTTAACACTTCTCGTGGTTTGACAGTTCTAGTTGATCTTCGTACTGTTGGGACATCCTCTTCTTGTGTGTTTGTTTCAGGCACATTGTCACACAACTGAACATCTGGCACAACAGTGTTCAGGTCATTATCCTCAACAGGAACAGTTTGACTCACATTATCCATGGCATTACTTGTCTCAGGTATGGGTATCTCCTCAGCTGGTGTTGTAACAGTTGGCTCTGTCCTTGGTGCTGAATCAGGCACAACAGCTGGGATTGGTACTTTTGGACGTACTTCAACTTGTGGTTGTACACGTTGCTCTTGTGTTTTAGCTGGTTGAGTACTTTGTCTTCCAGGTTGAAATTCAGGGGCTGCGGCTATGAGTTCAAGTTGTGGTTGAGGTTGATGTCTAGGTCTCAGATTATACACAAGCACATGTTGGAAGTGATTTGTGTATTCCTCTTCCTCATCAGACTGTTCTGGCTCTTGCTCAGCAGCGTCCTGAGTTTGTCTTTGTCTTTTTTTCTGATTTTGTCTTTTCCGGTTTACATTTCGACATTGTTCTTGTTCCAGTGGCAAATCATTGACTGGTAATAGAAGATTTCTGTGTAAGACTCGAAGACTACGATCTCCTGTCTCAGCTTGAACACGATATACAGGTCCATCTCCTATCCTTTCAACAACTCGATGAATGCACTTCTCCCAGTAAGCTCTTAGTTTACCGGGACCTCCACGTTCTGAGAGATTTCTGACTAGTACTCGGTCTCCTGGTTGTAAAGGAATACCTTTAGTATGTTGGTCGTAATACTTTTTTTTTGCCTTTTTGACTGGAACTTTTCTGACTGCCCATTTTTCTGCATACTCTTGTCTTGTTTTTTTGTAGGTTTGAGTCAAAAAGTAAGTCTACTGGTAATCTAGGTGCTCTACCATATAGCAGAAGAAATGGTGAGTAACCCGTTGCTTCATGTCTGGTACAATTGTACGCGTGAAGAATGTGTGGTAGATGGTCTTTCCACTCTGATTTCTTTTCTTCGTGTAGAGTGCGTAACATCTGTAGGAGTGTTCTGTTTAGGCGTTCAACAGGATTCCCCTGCGGGTGGTAGGGGGTTGTTCGAGAATGGGCTATTCCTGCAAGCTGTTGGAGTCTTTGGAATAAGCTGTTTTCGAATTCCCGGCCCTGGTCATGGTGGAGTTTCTCAGGGTATCCGAACCTAGGGATAAAGTCATAGAAGATCTTTTCAGCGGCAGTTTTGCCAGACTTATTTTTAGTCGGGTAGGCTTGCGCAAAACGCGTAAAGTGATTTACCAGTACTAAAATATACTCATAACCGCCTTTACTCGGTTCGAGATGGAGGTAGTCAACTGATATGAGTTAAAATGGCGTACTTGTAGTGATTGAACCCATAGGTGCTTTTTCTGGAACACATGGTCGTTTTTGTTTAATGCATGTGCACTGACGAATGACATAATCTTCAATTTCGCGCTGCATGAAGGGCAAAAAAAACCGTTCTCTCACTAAATGAATGACTTCATCGGCGCCTGCATGTCCCATATCATCATGCAAATGTTTCAAAACAGTCTTTCTTAGTTTAGTGGGAAAAACTAGCTGTTTTCTCTGTCCAGTACATCTGTACAGTAGCCCTTTGTCAAGTTTTAGTCTGTTCCATTCATGTACTAGTCTCCTTGTATCACGTGTCATTTGCTTCTTGTCTTTTCCATTAGGATTCCATCCTCCCCTCTTTAACTGTATCACCTCCGCGATTGAAGCATCCTCTTTTTGAGCTGTTTTGATGTCTTCGGGAGTGAGTACAGGTGTTCCTTCTTTGGGTGTGTCATTGGCATTTGAGTTCAACTGTAATGCGGCAACCCAAGGTACTTCACTGTCTCGCATTGCTTTGTCTCCTTGCCAAATAGCAGAAATGACCTCTGGAGGCATTATCTCTGTATATTCGAACAAGTGATCTTGCAGTTGGACGGGATATCTGGACAATGTGTCAGCGTCTGCGTTTGATTTGCCAGTTGGATGGGATATCTGGACAATGTGTCAGCGTCTGCGTTTGATTTGCCAGGGCGGTACTTGATGGAAAAAGTGAAAGTCCGCTAGCTCACCCACCCAGCGATGCCCTACTGCGTTCAACTTGGCCGTGCTCAAAACGTGCGTAAGGGGATTATTATCCGTGTACACTGTGAAAGTGGGAGCGTAATAAAGGTAATCCCTAAATTTGGCACAAATCGCCCACTTTAACGCGAGAAACTCAAGCTTGCTAGAATGAAGGTGATAGTTTTTTCCTGCAGGCATAAGAGTTCTGGAACCATATGCTATGACACGTAATTTGTTCCCCTGTTGTTGGTAAAGTACAGCTCCAAGACCTTCATTTGAAGCATCGATGTGGAGGACAAAAGGCAAATCGGAGTCTGGATATGCAAGAATAGGTGGACTAGTAAGCATATCAACAAAGCATGACACTACTGCACTGTGTTCTTGTGTCCACTTGACTGGTGTCTTTGAAGGAAGTTGACCATTGCTGTTACCTTTTTGCTTAGTCTTGTTAGATCTGACTTGTTTGGGTTTGTGATCTAACTCACTGGGACTCTCAATTAGCTTAAACAGTGGTCTTGCTAATCTAGAAAAGTCCTGAATAAATGTCCGGTAGTAACCTAAGAAGCCAAGGAGAGCTCTTACTTCTCCTACATTCTTTGGTTCTCGGTCTCTGAGTTGGTAAACTGCTTCTAGGTCTTTGGAGTTTATGTGGACACCTTCCTTAGTCACAAGACGACCTACGTACCTGATCTGTCTTTTAAACAATTCACATTTGTTAGGACGTAATTTAACACCATGTTCTCTAAGTTTGTGTAAAACACGTCTGATGTCATTTATGTGGTCAGAAAAAGTCTTAGAGTAACACAACACGTCATCCAAGTAGGGTGAACAACACTCATCCCTTAACCCTTCAAGTACTCCTTCCATGCATCTTTGAAAAGCCGCCGGGGCGTTGGTAAGGCCAAACGGGAGACGGTTCCACTCGTATAACCCCCAAGGTGTGCTAAAGGCGGTGAGATGACGGGAGTTTTCTTCCACGAACCCTTGGTGGTAAGCACTGCCTTGGTCGAGCATTGAGAACCACGAGTAGCCCCCCAAGTTATCCAGCAGGTCCTGAATGCGTGGGAGTGGATGACGGTCAGGGATTGTTTTGCGGTTTAGTCCCCTGTAGTCGACACAAGCGTAAAGACATGTCCTTTTTTCTGACACAGACCACTGGTGAGGAGTACGGTGATGTGGACTTCCTAATCCAGCTATGGTCAAGCAACTTTTGGACATAATCTTTCACCTCCTTGTACAAAGGTTTAGGAATGGAGTTGTAAGATGTTTGGACTGGGACATTGTCTGTAAGATTGATTTTGAGTTGCAAACTCGGAATACAGCCTATGTCTGAGTCAGTTTTGGCAAAAACATCGGACTCTTCAAACAACATGTCTTTTACAACTCTCTGCTCATCCTCTCCAAGATGAGACAAATCGACTGGCGGATGCCATCTTTGACTTGTGTTCTTGATTTGACACTTGTCACTGTTTTTCTGACCAGAACGTACGTTGGCGGAACATGTGTTCACACAGGGTTGAGACTTTGAAATGTCTGACACACCGTTGACTGGTCTTATTTCAGTACCTTCTTCTAGTGTACCAAGAACAGTTCTCTTGGGAAGGTAAATGTCATGTTTAGTGGTGTTCTGTACAGGAATTTTTACAGTCTTTGTTAAACCACAAGAGACATCTACTAATGCAGGGAAGAAATCTAAACCATCAGGACAGTTGTTCTCTACACTAGGCTGAAAGAGCATTGGACCACCTGGCGATTCTCTTACTCTGCACCGGATCTCACAAATCTGACAAGCGGGAACCATAATACCCTTTTTACCAGTTTTTACATTACACTCAAAATAGTTTTCTGCTGGGGACAAAATCTCAAGTGTAGACACTAAAGCTTCAGCGGTACTGTCATTAACACTTAAAGCTTCTTTGAGTAGACCTGTGATGTTAGAGTCACTCTCTTGGTTAGCTTTGATTATTTCAGCAATGACATTACTGCCTAAGATGGGGTGATTAAGACAGTTCTGGGTGACTAGAATGGGAACTTGGATATTGACGTGTCCATAATTCTTACTCAAGATTTGTAATTCAATGTCTGCCCATCCTTCAAAAGGAACATCAGTGCCGTTTGCAGCAGAGATTTCAAGTGGTTTGTCTGACAAGAGGGATTCCAGTGGTTGAATAGGAACATTAGGTAATGTCCTTTTCATCCAGGCTTCTCCCACCATTGTCACTTGGGCTCCTGAATCAAGTAGCATTTGAATTGGAGCTTTGTTGATAGCACAGGAAACCATGCATCTTTTACCAATGAGTTGTGCAAGTCTTTTTCGTGGTGGTAGTTGAGTTGACTTTGTTTTTGCAGTTTTGGGATGACTATTAGATGGGAGCGCATGGGCTGTCCCGGTCACTGGCGCCCCCTCTCCAGCGACCTCTTCACGTTTCCCGACACCTTCGGTTGAAGACAGCCTATGGCCCTGTGTCCTGCTTGACCACACACAAAACAATGTTGACAAGTAGCTTTGTTTTGTTGTACACAAGATTTGCATCTACCCCGTGTCTCCACTGGTGCCTGTGAGCTGCATCTTTGAGGACTAGAGTCAACAGGTAGGGTATTGTCAGGTGGTCTGGTCATTTGGGCAAAATGTTTAGTCAGTGAGGACACTTGTGCTGTCAGTTCTCTAATGGCATCTTGTTGGGTCTGTCGTTCTTTGTCAAATCTGGTGTCTTTAGTCTGATCACCACTGTCAAGAGTTGCAACAGTCACTGTCTTAGTCTTAACAGTTGTACCCAGTCGTTTCTGTCTTTGGGCTTCTTCACTGGTAGACTTAGTGATTTGTTCTAGTAAGAAGTCGTCACTAATTTGCATGTCATTCAGGTAAGGTTTTAAGTCACGTCTCAGTCATTTTTCTCATTTAACCCTTGATAAAAGTGTATGGAGAAAAGTACCTTGTACAAGTTTCACATCATAGTTAAAACCAGTACCGGGTTGTTGTGACTTGAAAAGAACACACTGTTTTAAGCCCATTATTCTGTACAAAAACCGTTGTGGATTTTCTTTGTCTGACTGTTTAGCATTAGTTAGCTCTTGGAAAAGTTCAGTACTGCTTTTGTCACGAATGTGACAGCGAAGAAACCTCTTAAGCTCATCAACATTTAAATCACTTTTGTTGGTTTACATTTCTCTAAATGTACCAGGTTTGGTGATTTTAAGTACACTTCGAATAACTTCAGACTCAGTAAACCCTTCTTGTAAACCTTCATCGATTTGCTTACGCAGATTACCATAAGAAACATCTGAACCAGTATCTGAGATTTGTCCACCATAGAGTTTAAACTCTCTGCGTGGTAGCAGGCTTGCTACATCACTAAGACTCAATACCTGATTTCTTGAGCTGGAGGACGGACTAGCCATACCCAGTGGAGAACCAACAGTTCTTGTGGTTTGGGGTAGAGCGGTGAGACTCTTCAGTGATGTACTATTGTCTCTGTCCTCTCCAGGGGAGGAAGGGGGTAATGGGTGATGGGAAAGGTATTTAGGCTGGGGTGATGAACGAGGGGAGATGTCTCTGGGGGGTGTGACAGGGTGTGTGGGGGAAGGAACAGGTGCTGGGGTAGATGGGATAAGAAGAGTAGTCGGGTCTTCCGTCTGGACATGGACTGGTTCCTGAACTCCAGTCAGTTCGGCATCTGCAAACTCCAGTAGATCGGTGATCAGGTCATTTAGGAGGAGTAGCTGGGACATGCCTTCATCCTCCAGGGACCTTAACTTGTCACTTCTCAAGATTAGCTCGTACAGGTCATCATCATCATCATCATCTTCATCCGCTTTGTCCGGCGTCGGGTCGCGGAGGTAGCAGTTCCAGCAAGGCATCCTTAACTTCCCTTTCCCGGGCCACATTAACCAGCTCTGACTGGGGGATTCCAAGGCGTTCCCAGGCCAGTGTGGAGATATAATCCCTCCACCTGGTCCTAGGTCTGCCCCGCGGCCTCCGCCCAGCTGGACTTGCCTGGAACACCTCCCTAGGGAGGCGGCCAGGTGGCATCCTTACTAGATGCCCGAACCACCTCAACTGGCTCCTTTCTACGCAAAGAAGCAGCGGCTCTACTCCGAGTCCCTCGTGAATGGCTGAACTTCTCACCCTATCCCTAAGGGAGATGCCAGCCACCCTCCGGAGGAAACTCATTTCCGCCGCTTGTATCCGTGATCTCGTTCTTTCGGTCATGACCCAACCCTTCATGACCATAGGTGAGAGTCACCGGTAGATTGAGAGCTTTGCCTTCTGGCTCAGCTCTCTCTTCGTCACAACGGTGCGATAAAGCGACTGCAACACCGCACCCGCTGCTCCAATTCTCCGGCCCATCTCTCGTTCCATTTTCCCCTCACTCGAGAACAAGACCCCAAGATACTTGAACTCCTTCACTTGGGGTAAAGACTCATTCCCTACTTGGAGTAGAAAATGAACCCCTCGGGACACACAAACCTCTCCATCACGATAAGGTGATGGTTCCCGGAGAGGTCGTACAGGTCAACGTCACTTAACTCTTCGATGTCTGTCGCGTCGCCGTCACCAATGGAGCGGGCTATGACTTGTAGCTGACTTGTGCTTAAACTCGAAAGTTGTCTCTGGATCTGGACGGTCAGCGCCCGCCGTGGTGCTTTAGTGGCCATGACGTTATAAGGTGGTCGATACTCTCTGGATGACACACGTGGATGGAGCCTTCCCTGAAGTTCTGGGCACCTCGAATGCTGTACTTGCACTCTTCACCAGGCAGCTGCTTCACTCCAAACTATCCCGGACGAGCCCCCAATTGTTACCGGCGCCAGCCCTAGGGGAAAGCTGGGCGGTAGCAAGTGGCACACAGCTAGCGTAGACTGTGTTGCCTAAGTGTGAGACTATGGCTGTGGCTGTGGACAAGACGAGAGAGACACGTTCTCAGGCCATAGCTCATTTTACTTCTGACAATCACACAATCATCACATTTCACATTTACACAACATACAATATTCCAAAAATCATAGTAACAACAAAATAATCATAGTAATTAAATCAAAACCATAAAACAATTGACAAAATTAAGAAAAGTGGAAATAATAAAATACTGAATGGTAAATAATATATCATTACATAATCCAACATTTACTCCTTTCAATATTACTCCGTCATTACTGAAAAAGAGCTTAATTTACTCTCTCTAGTGCAAAACACACTTTTTACTCCATGACTTCCGGTCTAAATCACATACACACACAGAAGCGCTCGGCCAGATCAAAAGAAATGCGCCACCGAATGGCGGGCTGAACAATTAAGGAACTTCTAACATGCCGATTTGCATTAACCTTGAATTTGGACAGTATTTCTGCTTATAATACACTCAAACTGGCTTTAACATGTTAGAAACCTCAGTAGCACATCACAATGCTTAATACTGGCTTCAAATAAAATCTTTTTCTCCTACTTTTGTCTGTATACAGCAATGGCGAACGCACAAAATGTCGAGGGTACATGTACAATACAAAAATATATAGATACCTCGTCATTAAACCTTACGAAATGGTCACAGTTTCTTCACAATGTTTCTACATTCATTTACACTTGTTTTCATGTTATTAGGACCAAGTTTAAGTTCACAAAATAACTTTTATAACATACCTGTGGACAAGACGAGAGAGACACGTTATCAGGCCATAGCTCATTTTAATTCTGAGCTGCGCCTGCGTGAAGTTGCTCTATACCCACAATAGCGCTACAGCAACCTTTGCTGATGTAGATATGTATAATAACCTTAACTTCATAAAATACACATTAGTATTACAACAAAAAAATAGAGGGGGTGTCTGTTTCATACAAAACTTATTATATAGCGTTTTTCAACCTACTACATAGACCATCTGAGGATGATATACAGCGATTTTGGTGTAATTTGGTTGTACGGTCTTGGAGGAGTTGTTTCAAATAGTTCAAGTGTCAAAGTGTCAAATCCAACCAAAAAACTACTAAACTCAGACATTTATAAAGAATTTAGTTTTCTAGATAGAGTTCTGAGATTTTAAATGCTTCATGATATCGGTCTTTGGATTTTTATATATTTTTTGAACGCAGAATGTTTAATGAACCAGTGAGATATGACAAAGTGAATGTACAGTAGTGTTTACAGTAATACATTTTGATGTGCTGTGGACTCAGTTTTTGAGAAAACAACAAGATATTCAATACAGTTAATGTTGAGAGTCGGAAGATGATATCCTGAAACTTTGATGTGATTTGTATTTATGGTTTTGGACTTATACACTTTGAGTAGACCACCAGTTTTAAAAAAAAACAGAATGATGAACTTCATAATTTGTAATGGGTGCCAGCATATGGAAGTTTTATCTCACTGCAAGGGGCAAGTTCTGAAATTTTCAGAGCTGTAACCCTAATGGTCTATTTTTTATGATTTTTTTTAACACTTGGAACTTTGAACTGCTGCTATATCGTCACCAACAGGAACAATGAGACGCATGGCATGGGGTGTAGTTTTGAGAGTACCTGGACATGTGTGCCAAATTTGGTGCATTTTTAACCACTGAAAGTAGAATATTTGGGGGAATAATAATAATAAATATAACTGCGATGGCAGCCATGACCGGAGTCTATGCTATGGCACTTTATGGCACATTGCCATGATTCACAACAGGTAATTAGGACAAGATAGCAATGTCATGACAGTGCTATCAGCAATGACATTTAACAGTTTTATGGTATTGACAAGACATATGCTGTTAGCAAAGCTTTTTCAATGTTAGTAACTCTGTGTCCCATCACTATGTAACCTAATAACAGCATTTAAAACAAAAAACACAAAATGGAACCATTTGTGAAGACACATGGTAAAACGTGAGTGTAGGCAAAATTGTTCCTTATGGGGACAGGGACCTGTCCAGCAATTTCCATGTCTATTCATGACAAGGGACGCGGGGCGTGGTCTTTCAGAGGTCTAAATTCATGGTTGGCTAGTATAGCGCCCCCTATGGGTCTATCGGTATGGCACCTGTATGGCAGGGTGTTAGCTAGGGGTGTCTATGCATACGCAAAGTTTCACCTGTCTATGACATTCCATCTCACGGGAATTTACATGTGTTGGGTGGAATAATAATAATAATAATAAATATAGCTGCGATGGCAGCCATGACCGGGGTCTATGCTATGGCACTTTATGGCACATTGCCATGATTCACAACAGGCAATTAGGACAAGATAGCAATTTCATGACAGTAATGTCCCATCACAATGTAATCTAATAACAGCATATGAAACAAAAAACACAATATGGAACCATTCGTGCAGACACATTGTAAAACGTGAGTGTTGCTGACAAAGTATATATTTGTAAAATAGGTCATTGTAAGTATTACGGCAATAAGGTGACAGATTACATCCAACTGGTAGCACAGAGAAAACTAATCATAACATATTATTCTTCAGTCTTGACAGGCTTACCCTTTGTAGTGTTATGAAGGATAATTGTCATGTTTAACTTCAGAACTATATCCATGACAATTTTATGAGCTTTTTAGTTTGAAGGCACAGTCGGCCATGTTTTTTAAGGTGCAGACTGTTCCTTTCGATGTTGTAAAGCTCTATTCAAATGAATACTGTGTGAAAGGTTTAGTGAGCACATCTATAATGGTCTGCGAGGAAATGTAGTTTGACTGTTTTCCCCAAAATCCAAAACAGCAGAAAATCCATCACGGCGTACTAATGGGTTCTTGAGGCAAATGTGTTCCTCATGAGTGCAGGGACCTGTCCAGCAATTTCCACATCTTTACACAACACAGGATGCGGGGCGTGATCATTTAAAGTTGGCGTGTTTTGGTGGGCTGGAATAGCGCCCCCTTTGGGTCAGCTGGTATTTCACTTATATGGCAGTGTGTGGCACGTGATTGTTTATGCTCATGCAAAGTTACATCTGTCTATGTATTTGTCCTTGCAATTGACACACACATTGCTAACGTTTTGGACATTCCCCCCGTGGCTGCTAATGGTATTACCACTTACCAACTAACACTTAAAATCAAACTCCTCCTAGATGGTTCAACCAATCTTGATGCAAATGGGTAAGCAGCATCTGTAGACATAGACCTTTGAAAACCATTTTTGAAAAGTCTGTATCTTAAACAAGATGGCTGCCATAAGCCATTGAACACATAAGATTAGTTGCGTTGTTGTTACAGCGCCCCCTTTCGACCAAACATTACCATTTTCACATTGACACTCAAGGTCACTCAAGGTCACCTGACAGTAAAAATTACAATTACAATAAACAATATGAATTCAAATGAAATATAAAATAAAAGTAATTCAGCAACAGAGTAGCAATACAGAAGGAGGTGTAGGGTAGGAAACAACAATGAAAACCATAATGGCACATTCGTGAAAACACTGATAAACAAGGGGAGACAGTTGGGCAAAGTACAAGGGAGCAATTATAGTGAGCAAGCCCATTTGAATAAATTAGTTTTGAGTTGAGACTTGAAGGATGATAAATGTCAGGCTGTCAGGTAAGTGGGGGAAGGCAGTTCCAGAGCCTGGGTTCAGAACAGCTGAAAGCCCTAGCACCCATGGTGCTGAGGTGTGAGGGGGGGGGAATGGTCAGAAGGCCAGACGATGAGGAGCGCAGGGAACGAGAGGGGGTATAGTCCTGAAGGAGGTCAGATATACACTCACTGGCCGCTTCATTAGGTACACCTGTTCAACTGCTCGTTAACGCAAATATCTAATCAGCCAATCACACGGCAGCAACTCAATGCATTTAGGCATGTAGACATGGTCAAGACGACCTCGTGAAGTTCAAACTGAGCATCAGAATGGGGAGGAAAGGTGGTTTAAGTCACTTTGAACGTGGCATGGTTGTTGGTGTCAGATAGGCTGGTCTGAGTATTTCAGAAACTGCTGATCTACTGGGATTTTCACGCACAACCATCTCTAGGGTTTACAGAGACTGGTCCGAAAAGGAGAAAATATCCAGTGAGCGGCAGTTCTCTGGACGAAAATGCCTTGTTTATGCCAGAGGTCAGAGGAGAATGGCCAGACTGGTTCAAGATGATAGAAAGGCAACAGTAACTCAAATAACCACTCGTTACAACCAAGGTATGCAGAAGACCATCTCTGAACGCACAACACGCCGAACCTTGAAGCAGATGGGCTACAGCAGCAGAGACCACACCGGGTGCCACTCCTGTCAGCTAAGAACAGGAAACTGAGGCTACAATTCGCACGGGCTCACCAAAATTGGACAATAGAAGATTGGAAAAATATTGCCTGGTCTGATGAGTCTCGATTTCTGCTGCAACATTCGGACGGTAGGGTCAGAATTTGGCGTGAACAACATGAAAGCATGGATCCATCCTGGCTTGTATCAACGGTTCAGGCTGGTGGTGGTGGTGTAATGGTGTGGGTGATATTTTCTTGGCATACTTTGGGCCCCTTAGTACGAATTGAGCATCGTTTAAACGCTACAGCCTAATTGAATATTGTTGCTGACCATGTCCAACCCTTTATGACCATAACGTACCCATCTTCTGATGGCAGAAGGATAACGTGCCATGTCACAAAGCTCAAATCATCTCAAACTGGTTTCTTGAATATGACTGAGTTCACTGTACTCAAATGGCCTCCACAATCACCAGATCTCAATCCAATAGAGCACCTTTGGGATGTGGTGGAACGAGAGATTCGCATCATGGATGTGCAGCTGACAAATCTGCAGCAACTGAGTGATGCTACCATGTCAATATGGACCAAAATCTCTGAGGAATGTTTCCAGCACCTTGTTGAGTCTATGCCACTAAGAATTAAGGCAGTTCTGGAGGCAAAAGGGGGTCCAACCCGGTACTAGCAAGGTGTACCTAATAATGTGCCCAGTGAGTGTATATGTGGGGGCCAGATTATGGAGGGCTTTGAAGGTGATCAGGGGAGTTTTACTTGAATGCGGTATTAAACAGGGAGCCAGTGTAGTTGGATGAGAGTTGGGGTGATGTGGTAATAATAATAATAATAATAATACATTGAATTTATAAGGCGCCTTTCAAGGCACTCAAGGTCGCCGTACAGTAATATAAAAAACAGTTCTCATAAAAATAATAAAAATAAATAAATAAATAAAATAAACTAAGATCAAAATAAGTAGTATACAATTAAAAAGGCATGGAGCCTGCAATCAAGCATTAAAAAGCATTACGTGGGACAGTAAGCCAGCCTAAACAAATGGGTTTTGAGGTGGTTTTGGAAACAGGAAATTGAGTCCAGATTTTTGATGTCAGGGGGAGGGAGTTCCATAGACGTGGGGGCGGAGCAGCTGAAGGCTCGCGATCCCATGGTGGACAGACGAATTCGGGGGACGATCAGGTTGATGGAGGAGGTAGATCTGAGGGACCGGGTGGGAGTGTTAATATGAATGAGGTCAGACAGGTATGGAGGGGCTAGATTGTGGATGGCCTTGAATGTATGGAGGAGGATTTTGAAATTTATTCTGTATTTGATGGGAAGCCAGTGGAGTTGGAGCAGAACGGGGGTGATGTGACAGATGGCAGGGGTTTTGGTGATGATGCGTGCGGCAGCGTTCTGGACTAATTGCAGTTTATGGAGGAGTTTGTGGAGGAGACCGAAGAGGAGGGAATTGCAATAGTCCAAGCGGGAAGTGACAAGAGAGTGTACCAGGACTGCAGTGGTGTTGGGAGTGAGTGAAGGGCGGAGGCGGTTGATGTTTCGGAGGTGGAAGTAGGCGGACCGGATGGTGTTGTTGATGTGGGTGTGAAATGATAGGGTGCTGTCGAGGACAACACCCAGACTCTTAACCTGGGGGGAGGGGGAAACCGAGGAGTTGCCGATGGTGAGGGAAAAACTGGGGAGTTTGCTGAGTGTGGACTTGGAGCCAATGAGGACTACCTCTGCTTTATTATCGTTTAATTTGAGGAAGTTTGAGGTGAACCAGGATTTGATTTCCTGTAGGCAGGCACAGAGGGAGGAGGGTGGGAAGGTGGAAGAGGGTTTGGAGGAAACATAGAGCTGGGTGTCGTCCGCGTAACAGTGGAAATTCGGCCACTGGACTTGGTGTGAGTGAGGGTACGAGCAGCCGAATTCTCGACTATTTGTAGCCGGTTTAGTAGCATGGTGGGGAGGCCTGAAAGAACAACATTGCAATAATCAATCCGTGAGGATACAAATGCGTGGACAAGGACTTCAGCACTTGATTGAGACAGGGACGGGCGAAGTCTGGCTATGTTACGGTGAAAGAATGTGGTCTGAGTTAAGGAGTTGATATGAGGGTTAAAGGAGAGAGTGTTGTCGAGGATAACTCCAAGGATCTTGACTTGGGAAGAGATGGGTACAGGGAAGCCAATCAATCATGATATTAGGGATAGTGGCATTGGACAGAGTGGCTTTGGATCCAAGTAACAGGGCCTCCGTTTTACTGCCGTTGAGCTTCAGGAAGTTCCGACTCATTCAGCTCTTGATGTCCTGGAGGCAGTAAGTAAGGGAGGAGGGAGTGAGGGCAGTGGTGGGTTGGGTAGAGACATAGAACTGGGTGTCATCAGCATAAGAATGGAAGTCGACACCGTGATGACGGAGGATCAATCCCATGGGAAGGAGGTAGACGATGAAGAGGAGTGGACCCAATACTGACCACTGGGGGACACCCTGTGCTACTGCAGCACTTTTGGACCTGTGGTTCTCCAGCTGCACAAACTGTTGTCTATCAGCGAGATAGGATGAGAACCAGGAGAGTGCAACACTAGTGTTCCCAATGCCAGTGAGGCGCTGCAGGAGTACTGAGTGGGAGATGGTGTCAAAGGCAGTACTAAGGTTAAGGAGGATGAGGATGGATAGTAGTCCTGAGTCAGCTGCACAGAGGAGGTCGTTGGTGATTTTAACCAGAGCTGTTTCGGTGCTGCGTTTAATATAAACATTGACAATTGTTTTAAAACATTATTTAGCTTCACATTGAGATGGTTTTGGGAATTTAAATATAAACAGATTAATATCAAGTATGCTGCACTACTGATTGTACAATGTAATGAAGAGCACTATGCTATTGATTAAAAAGTCTGCCTTATTGTTTTAGCATATGGTTTATACACTTATGGTTTTTTGACATACAGGAGCCAAGTGATATAAGATAAGATAAGATATAAACGTTCAATTCAAATATATAACCCCCAATAAAGATACAGTGTAATGATATGCATCATTGACTAAATACAGTAGCTGCTGTACTACTCACTATTGTTTGTCATACATCTAGCCTACAGATTCTACATACTGTAGCTCCTTACTTTGAGACTGCTTTTTATCTTTACAGGTATTTTGGAGTTAAGATCAAGGGACTGGAATGGCCAGTTGTTAGCTAACAATTTGAATGTGATTTAGGTACAGTTCAGATCACTGTCTTAGTAGAAGTAACAATTAAATCTAACAATCTATTCTATTGGGACAGACAGATTTTGAAAGAACACAACATAACGTAGAACCCTCAACAGCACTGCAATTTTAAAATGACTACACCTTGTCGTCTAAGATACTCAGCAAAGGTCTCCACACTTTTCCAAATTCTCCTGACCTTCCTCTGGTTTTGCAAGTCAGTCTTTCTAATACAATACAAGATGCCATTTCCCTGGCACCCATACATGTATTGAAGGTATACCCATTTTTGTCCTCTAGGCCTGCAGGAGTACAAAGTCAATCAAAGCTGCCTGCTTTGATTCAATATGAATGTCGTAAAAAGGAATATCATAACCCTAGGTCAAAATTAGGATGTGTCTGATTTTAACATGGCTATCAGAAATCACCAACTTGTCACAAATGGAGATGTCACATAGGCTATGTATGTTTGTTTTCTTTGTCATTGTCCCTTGTCAGGGCTGTACAGTGCAACAGATTTGATTGCATAAAAATGATTCGGTGCGAAGAAAAATATGTATCCACTCTCACATGTGCCTGTGCGAGTGGGTTGCGCTGGTATACATTCATTTAAACAGAATACTACGAACTACGCTGGCTAATAACAACCTTATAACATACAAGAAGAAATGGAATGGCAAAGGATGTGGCGAACTGAATATTTCTCTTTTCTATGCCGAGCTATTTAATGCATGGAACTAAAATATCACATGTACATAAGTATTCACACCCTTTACTCAATACATTGTTGAAGCACTTTGGCAGCAATTACAGCCTCAAGTCTTCTTGAGTATGATGCTACAAGCTTGCCACACCTATTTTGGGGCAGTTTCTCCCATTCTTCTTTGCAGATCGTCTCAAGCTCCATTAGGTTGCATGGGGAGCGTCACAGACTTGTCCCAAAGCCACTCCTTTGTTATCTTGGCTGTGTGCTCAGGGTCGTTGTCCTGTTGGAAGGTCAACCTTCGCCCCAGTCTGAGGTCCAGAACGCTCTGGAGCAGGTTTTCATCAAGGA
>JAPMUY010003785.1:0-2500 GCA_026901105.3 Galaxias olidus
GCACCTCTGCTACGTCTCGAGCTGTAGGTGTTGCAGGTTTTCTGTCCGAAAACCAAAGCTGACGGAATCTAATTACCATAAATTCGGTTCGTTAGGTTAAGCGTAGCTCGGTGGCGGCGATGGCAGTATGTTTAATCTGTGGTGTTTGTCTGTGACGGAAACACATACATGCCCACGACACACTGATCCAGAGGAGGATTTGGTCAGGAGAGTTGATCTCAGATTTCCTGTTTGTTGATTCCTACTGTCTGTGCCTGTCAACGTACCAACCTGACTTTATATAACAGTAAGACACATGACATTAGTTTAATTATAACCAGTGTTGGTCTATTAAACTGTAACAGTATGTCAACGTACCAGCTTATAACTTTTATACCTTTTGATAAGACCACATGACATTTTCTAGTTTAATTATAACCAGTAATAGTCTATTAACTGTAACAATATGTCAAGCGTACCAGCGCATAACTTTATAACAAAGAAATTATAGACGAAGAGGGTTATGTTTACATTAGTTTTATTACTATCAGTTATGATCTGTCAACAGAATGGGTATATGTGTCACCATACCAGCTTATAACTTTTGCAACAGTATAGACAGCCAGTTTTATTATAATCAGGAATGATCTGTCAACAGAATGGGTATATGTCAGCATAGCATCTTAATACCTTTAACAGTAAAGTTAATGGTTCTGACTAGATGTGTTTATTATAATAATTTATGGTTTATCTACCGGAAGCATATGTGGCACATCAACCCCACAGCTGCCTTCAGTAATGGAGAGAGAGAGAGGCAGGGGCTGTGTTCAGATTCAGAGGGTATTATTTATAGGCTGTGGTTTGGTCAGTAGACGGTAGTAATTTAAATATCAGCATGTATACATACAGTACTATGCAAAGTTTTGGGCAGGTGTGATGTCTTTAAAAAGTTGAAAAAAAAAAGAATACATAAAAGGAGGATAAATGTTAATTGTTTTTTTTAACAATTCATAAAATACAAAAGTGAGGGGAAAAGCAAATCTGTATCAAATCAACATTTGGTGTGACCACCCTTCGCCTTCAAAACAGCATCCCCTGCCCAAAACCTATGCACAGTACTGTGTATATATATATATATATATTTGTTTAGCTTACAACTCTTGAACAGAGACAGGGTTAGGGTTAGGATGGTTTGTCATACTTCCTGTTGACGATTAGTTTGTGTGTGTCAGAACACCGGCCTGGTTGCTGTGCGACAGTAAGACCAACGTTATGGCGACAGCAGGGTTAGTGTATCGTTTGTCACGCCAAGCTATTACTATTCCTTACAGCTAAGAGCTGGCTGCCAGCCAAACAGCTGTGATAGGGAGAAAATACATGGGGAAAGGTTTCTTAATAACTCAGCAGCTGTTTCCTCCGATTGTGTGTGTGTGTGTGTGTGTCTTTGAATACGTTTTTTTTATGGCCTGGATATATATATATATGTGTGTGTGTGTGTCAGTGTCTTTGAATACGTTTTTTTTTCTATGGCCTGGATATATACGTGTGTGTGTGTGTGTGTGTATGTGTATGTGTGTGTTTATGTTAAGAAAACTACAGCAGAGTTTGTGAATGTGTATATCCTAGAGATGCAACACTAGCGACTACATGTGATCCACTACAGTTATCCTAGAATGATTTGGCAGCCTTCTAACCTGGGTATTATTCTAAATCACTTAGAATTGGAGTCAATGTATATAAAAAAGCAGGTTATTGCAATAAATGCTACATTTATGTATAAATAACCAGCAAGTCGTGTTTTGGGGGATTATTGTTGCATGTATAGGATGAGTATTAATAGTAGTAGTACGTTTTTCCTCTATGGTGTATTTGAGACAGTGAACTGATGAGTATTAATAATAGGAGTATTTTCTTTCTCTATGGCGTATTTGAGACAGTGAACTGATGAGTATTAATAATAGTAGTACGTTTTTCCTCTATGGTGTATTTGAGACAGTCAACTGATGAGTATTAATAATAGTAGTACGTTCTTCCTCTATGGTGTATTTGAGACAGTGAACTGATGAGTATTAATAATAGGAGTATTTTCTTTCTCTATGGCGTATTTGAGACAGTGAACTGATGAGTATTAATAATAGTAGTACGTTTTTCCTCTATGGTGTATTTGAGACAGTGAACTGATGAGTATTAATAATAGTAGTACGTTCTTCCTCTATGGTGTATTTGAGACAGTGAACTGATGAGTATTAATAATAGGAGTATTTTCTTTCTCTATGGTGTATTTCAGACAGTGAACTGATGAGTATTAATAATAGGAGGACGTTCTTTCCCTATGGTGTATTTCAGACAGTGAACTGATGAGTATTAATAATAGGAGTACGTTCTTTCCCTATGGTGTATTTCAGACAGTGAACTGATGAGTATTAATAATAGGAGGACGTTCTTTCCCTATGGTGTATTTCAGACAGTGAACTGATGAGTATTAATAATAGGAGGACGTTCTTTCCCTATGGTGTATTTC
>JAPMUY010003785.1:22500-25000 GCA_026901105.3 Galaxias olidus
TCCCGGACTTCGCTCACCTTCCCCGTCGGAGGTATCTTCATCGCAATGCCGGACGAAGCTACCACATTGACGACTCCACTGCAATAAACACCATCTGGTCCCTCACCCGCCGCCACCCACCGAGAAACACCCGCAGGAAGGTGGACCACAGTGCGCTAGCTAACCTAGCCAGGTCGGCTAACGTTAGCTTCTTCAACCAACACTCCGACGTCAAACTTGGATTACTTAACATCCGCTCCCTCACCGGCAAGGGACAGCTACTGCAGGACCTCCTCCTCGACCGCAAGTATGACTTTTTATGTTTAACGGAGACGTGGCAACATCCCAATGACTTCTCCGAGTTGCACGAGTCTACTCCACCTGGGTTCGTCTACACCTGTCAACCCCGTCTTACAGGCCGAGGAGGAGGCCTTGCAATAATTCACCGCGAAACTTTTAAGGTTACATCTGTTACAATGCCAGTGTCCCATGCGTTCGAGTCTTTAGCTCTACAATTAAATGGACCTACTCCCACTGTTTTAGTAAATATCTACCGCCCACCCAAACCAAACAAGGACTTTATTGACGAATTCAATACACTTCTCACCCACATCTGCTCACTCTCATCCAACATCATTCTGACAGGTGATTTTAATATTCACATGGACAACACCAATCTTACCCTCACTAAGGACTTTATCTCTTGCCTGGACAGTTTTGGTCTCCAACAATTTATTGATTTCCCTACACATTCTAAAGGTCATATTTTGGACTTGGTCTGTTGCTCTGGTGTCACTCCTCTAAACGGTTCTGCTGTTGATCTCCCCATCTCTGATCACATGCTTGTTTCATTTCATTTAAATTTGACGCTATCCAAAACCAAACAATCACGTATCATGTCCTTCCGCAATATCAAAAATATTAACATAGCCGATCTCACAAAAGGCATTGACTGCTTCCCGATCATCAACCCCCCATTCACCCCGGATCAACTCGCCTGTCATTACAACGACAGTCTCCAAACCCTACTGGACACACTTGCCCCCCTCAAAACTCAGACTGTCTCATTCCCCCACTCTGCCCCCTGGTTCTCCCCTCACTTACATCTGCTGAAAGCCAAAGGACGTCAGCTGGAGCGGCTTTTCAGGAAAACCGGACTCACCATACACAAACAGATGCACCATGCCCATATCCTTCATTACAAAGACGCCCTCTCCTCAGCCAAAACCCAATATTTCACCGATAAAATCACTGCGGGTGCTGGGAACTCCAGGGCCCTGTTCTCATTGGTCAACAATTCACTACGCCCCCTGATTCCTTCCCCCCACACTTTTACTCCAATGAGCATTGCAACTCCCTGATGTCATGTTTCAACTCCAAAATAGCCACCATCCACCAACAACTGACCCCTCACACATCTGGTCCACCTCCTTTTGTCCCCCATTCCCCGCTCTTTGCACGTCTCTCCTGCTTCCAACTCCCCTCTGCCACTGATCTAGCCAAACTCATTCGGACCTCCAAGCCATCCTCCTGCCAACTTGACCCCCTGCCATCCTCCCTGGTTATAGCCTCCCTCCCCTCCCTGTTACCCTTGATAACAGCCATCATTCATTCCTCCCTCACCTCTGGTTCTGTCCCACTTTCTTTCAAATCCGCTGCTACTCCCCTAATAAAGAAGCCTGGTTTAGACCCAAACATTGCAAATAACCTTCGTCCCATCTCCAACCTGCCATTTCTCTCAAAAATCCTGGAAAAGACAGTATCATTACAAATTCAGGCTCACCTCTCCAGTAACAATCTATATGAACAGTTCCAATCCGGTTTCCGCCCCCGTCACAGTACCGAAACAGCCCTCATAAAAATCACTAATGACCTTCTGATGGCAGCTGATTCTGGACTACTATCCATTCTCATTCTCCTCGATCTGAGCGCGGCCTTCGACACCATTTCCCACTCCATTCTCCTCGACAGACTAGCCTCCATTGGACTATCACACACACCCTTAGACTGGTTCCACTCCTATCTATCTGGCCGCACTCAGTTCATTCAATTAAAATCATTCACATCCCACCCCTTCCCCCTTTCATCCGGTGTTCCCCAGGGCTCCGTCCTTGGCCCCATCCTATTCATCATCTACCTCCTTCCACTTGGTCTGATCTTCCGCAAACACAATATCCATTTCCACTGTTACGCGGACGACACCCAGCTCTATGTTTCCTCCAAACCCTCTTCCACCTTCCCACCCTCCTCCCTCTGTGCCTGCCTACAGGAAATCAAATCCTGGTTCACCTCAAACTTCCTCAAATTAAACGATAATAAAGCAGAGGTAGTCCTCATTGGCTCCAAGTCCACACTCAGCAAACTCCCCCGTTTTTCCCTCACCATCGGTAACTCCTCGGTTTCCCCCTCCCCCCAGGTTAAGAGTCTGGGTGTTGTCCTCGACAGCACCCTATCATTTCACACCCACATCAACAACACCATCCGGTCCGCCTACTTCCACCTCCGAAACATCAACCGCCTC
>JAPMUY010003785.1:30000-52500 GCA_026901105.3 Galaxias olidus
TGGCGAGGTTACATAGGTGAGCCTCCCAGCCTTGATTCAAGATGGCAGCCTCCCGCTTCAAGGGCCGCTAGCGACAGAGCACGTTGTTGCTATGCAACCGTAGTGAAGGCTTTAGGAACAATGTATTATTTTTTTTTTTTTTTACGTTTGAATAAATTCTTCAAAGGTCTCAGAACCTCAGTTAGCAGAGCTAAACGCTGTTTAGAGAACTGTAGGGAGAAAGGGTTTTAGTTGAGCCTGTTCTCACCATATTATTTAACAAAAAAAAATTTTTTTTTACATGAAGTCCAAAACCACTGCAGTTTGGTCTTGGGCTTCCAAAATGGCTGAACCATTGGGAAGTGGCCTGTTGTCGATAGCAACAACATATAACAACTTTAGTTTGATAAGTGAAAAATAAGTAAAAAATAACACACAAAATGGCATTAAAGAACAGAAAAGGATTGTTGATTTAATTACACTTAAATGCTACGTTTGAGTCTGTAAAGAGAACGTTCCAGCATTCAGTCACCCTGTAAATACTGCTTTCCAGTAGCCTTGGAAACAGGGTTTTTGTATTTTTTTGTCTATAAAAAGTTACATTTTACTGGGGATTGTCTGTTTCTAGTAAGTTTATTAAACACGTGACTGAGAATTATTTAAAAAAATGTTTTCAGTAACACCAAACAGCGGCATCTTTGTTATCAAACATGGGGAAGTGTAATGGGGGTCAAAGTTCATGTCAGCAGAATTTGACCCTGGGTCAAAATATCTATTTAGCGTTTTATTGTTGCCCATCAAGGTTCCCCAGGTAACAGAGGCATCAAAGACCCAGGTAAATACATTTAAAATGGTTTAAAAATATTGATATCGTTTTAAAAAAGTAAAATTTTTCTTCTGCTGTTTTGAGTTGGAAAAGCATTTAAGGATAGATTTGTCTAAAGCGTGTCAAAAAGTAGTTGTTTTTTTCTTCTCCATTGTCTTTCCTGGTCTTGAGATCTACACAGCAATGGGTTTGAATGTATCTCCATTTTGTCCCCTATAGACACTGGGTGCCGTCTTATGTTGCTGTGTCCAAAATGGCCACCTGACACACTGGTTTCAGATGTTGTTACCTCTGCTCTCCAACAATCCAAGCAAAATGAAGTGCTTTTCTGAAACATCCTGCTGAGATGGGTGGCTTTTGTATGTTGGTTGCTTAAGGCAACTGAAAATTTATTTGGTGTAGAACAAGGTTGGTTACCAACCGTCTAAAAGTCCACCTTTTCATTACAAATTTTACTTGCAGTAAATAGTTGTTTTTTTTTTTTTTTTCAAACATGTCTTGGACAGAATTTAATCAAAAGTTATGGAATTTCAGCCAGAATGCAGTCCTTTATTTAATTTAAACAAGAAATCTAATTTTCAAATAGTACCAGGTCACACTAATCTCATAGTGCCTGGAGGGGCATTACCCATTGAAACCTGATTCTATCCTTTTTGACCATCTAGTTGTGGTCTGGCTGCCTGATGAGGTAATAGGTTCAGCCATTGGTCACTACGATGAAACCCTGAAGACATGCCCAGTGTCTATTGGTCAACTGCTGTCCCCGCCCTCAGATCCAAATGAAGCTTTACTACTGCAATAATCTAAAGAGCTAACCAATAGAGAGAGAGATGAATGTATCGGACTGCGTATCTCTCCAATCGGTGATGTGGTTCCTTTTGAATGGGGGATCCATATGTATTTTATTCTAGATAGTGTTCATGATGTTGATTGGTCGAATTGGAACTTGAGCTAAGCACATGCCCTGGTGGTTGGAAAATTGGTGCACTGTTTCCTCAAACTTTCTCTCTTTCTCGCTCTCTCTCTCTTCCTCCCCCCTTTTAAGTTGTTGAATTAAGATGTACATTTTGTCTTGAATTTGACCACTTGTTTTATTTTTAATCGTGTACAGTAAGAGCTTCGAAAACAGTGAAACGAAAGCAATACTCCCTCTCTCTTCCTCATCATCATCCCTCTCTCCCTCTCTCTTTCTCTCATCGTCCCTCTTCCCCTCTTTCTTTCTCTCATCGTCCCTCTTTCTCGCCTCATCAACCCTCTCTCCCTCTCTCCTCATCCCTCTCTTCTGCTCCCTGGTCTCTCTCTCGCCATCCCTCCCTCTATCTCTCTGCTGCCCGTCGTTTGGGGGACAGTGTCTCTAGCTTGCTTATGTAAATGGCTGCCGTGTGGTTTCATTGATTGGCGGATCATTGATTGTGTTATCAAAAGTGTCTCTGATCTGACGCCAGTGTTGCATTGTGTATTGTTTGTGCGCACTGTAAAAGCTTTTAAAACCTGTAATTATTATTATTATTATTATTATTCAACTAAAAACAGAGAAATTATTAAATATATCTGCAATAAATTATACTTACTTAACTGTGGTCGTTGTGTTGTCTTGACAACGGCAGGTGATATAAACTATAAAAACAAAATGGGACACTAGAGAACGATAGTTGACAGCATGACCGCGTTGGCGTGCTGTGTTTTGTGCGACAGTGAAATGCGGTTTAGTTTTACTGCTTCCTGGAGGGGCCAGACTATTGTGTACAAAAAGAACACCTGTCTGGTTAAACTCACACACACACACACACCAGAGGGACGGGCGTACAGACCGCTACACACAGAGGAAGAGAGAGAGAGCGAGAGGCTGGATGACTTCTGATCACTACCATGAACCAGACAGGAGATACGTTAGGAGTGTCACACACACACACACACACACACACACACACACACCAGGCGCTGACTAAAATCCCTCTGAGATTAACTATAGAGGTGATATTTTACAAACACACATATGTTTACAGACGTAATGTTCTCAGGTAGATTAGTCTACATATGCACACACACTCAAGTTCCATCATATATTATGTGATATATATATATATATATATATATATATATATATATATATATATATAAATACAGTATCAGTCAAATGTTTGGACACACTTTCCCATTCAAGTGTCTGGTACAGTACATCTGTCTATACTAGGTAGCCTTCATACTTTTAGTTGGGTTTTATAAAAAATAAAATCTTTTAAGACGTTAGTGAGGACCTCTTAGTGTTGTGAGAGAGAAAGATAAGATAATTCATCTTTTGATTTGACTGATTTGAAAATGTGTTTCCACACACTCTCCTTCTAGCTTGTACCTGCTTCTGTAAGAGCTGCCTCTAATCATCAGATAAGCTTTTCACTGTCATCAGTCCATCTTCACGTGGTGTGTGTGTGTGTGTGTGTGTGTGTGTGTGTTCGTTCTGTCACACTGCGGTCTCCGCCTGTACTATCTCGGTCTTCCTCTTCAGGGAAACGCGAGGATGTGTCGGTGCGCGTGTTCCTGGTAACGATGGGTCTCTGAAGCCTTTCATGTGGGTTTCAGTCAAACCGCTACCACCGGGGGAGGGGGGAGGGGGAGGGAGGGGGGCTCTGCTACTGTGTGGGGGAGGAGAGGTTGATTAACTTTACTTTGGCAATGATAACCCAGAGTTGTTGTCTGTGGTTGAATTGAAATGGGGATGGTCATTCCTCACACCTCTCCAGAACAGAAAACTGGCTTGTTGTAACTTTTAGCGTTGACTTGTTTTTTTGTAACATGACAGGTCATCAATCACAAAGAGAGAGAGAAAGAGAGAGAGAGAGAGAGACAGGAGGAGAGGGGTGAGTTAATAAAGATAGTTCTGTACAAATATTTTTGTCCTTCTTTTCTATCTGTTCATTCAGAAAATCACATTTTGCCAGATTTTTATTCCAGACGATGAGATTTATCATGAAGTCAAAGCTCTGTTTTAGTAAAAAAAAATAGTTTGTGTGTTTGTGTGTTTGTGTACGTTGGACATGCCAGAAAACTCAGCGATTCCATAGACATATCAAACAATCGAACTGTATGACTCACCTGTTCATTATCCCTGAAGCCAATGACTGCTGGGAACTCTGTGAATGGCAAATGAAACACTTCACATACCTACTACTGGTAGTAACGCCACGATTACATATGGTTGGCTGCATCGTCAGACCATTTCTTTTGTAACCCTAGCCTTTGTGTGCCTAAGGTAGCTTTGTGGTTTCATCAATAGTAATGGCAAGCGAATAAAACTGTCAGTACGTCATACATTCTTTAAAGACCTCTACCTCTTCCAGCACATTTTCTTTCTCTTTTCTTCAATTTCTATGAAAAAAAATCTTAAACTGTTCTTTCTTACTCTTTTTTTTTTCAGAAATGGAGAATCAGATATTTGGACATGACATCCAGATTTGAACCCAATCAGATTTCCAACGAGGTCAAAAGCTTGAGTTTTAGCAAAAAGATGTTTGTGTGACTTTGTATATACGTTTCCACAGAAATTACAGCTGAATGCTTTGACTCACTCTGTAGTTCTCTAAGAAGACAGGAAGTGCCACTGAAATCATGTGATTGACAATAGAGTGCATGATGACCAAATACTACTTGATGACCAAAATTGATATGGTTAAGAGGCTCTGCTTGGTTTCCTCCCCCAGCCTTGGTCTGCATGCCCACGCTCGTGTGTGTGTCTTTTCCTCTCTTCAGTGTACTAATATCTTGATGAGGTTCGACATCTAGTTTTACCTGAAATATGCGGGCGAGGCTAACAAAGTGTGTGTTCGTTCTGACTCAGCTGAGTGCGTGCGTGTGTGAGAGATTTGAGTCATCCCTTTATTCTGGGTAACCTCGTCGTTATGCGGCAGTGAAGTCAAATTTGAAATGTTGGACGCAGACACACACCCGTTCGAAGTCATGCCGACTAGTTTACGCAATACTTGCTTGCTCAATACCTGCGTTGACACACACACACACACACACACCTCTGTACAGTGTCGCCCTTTGACTGAGATTCTGGTATGTGTGTTTTAGTGCAGCCCTGACTACATGCCAAACTCCGCCACACTTGGCGAGTTGTCGCGGCAACGCAACTGTCACTTCCTGACAGGTCATGTTTGGTTTTTTGATTGGTCCATTAAAACCACAAATAACAATGAATAAAGATAAAAACACTGAATTATGTTCGTTGAGATATCTGTGGCGGCAAAATGTTAGCTGGTAAGGTGTGTTATAAAAAGAACGACAGTTGAGAAATAAACACACACACTCACACACACACTCACACACTGTTTCAAGAGATCAACAACAAAAAAACACCACCAAGGCTCTTTTTAAAATGTCAAATATTAGATTTTATTCTTATGAAAATATAATATTATTATTTATACAAAACGTGTATATATGAAAAACATTCGAACTGAAATAGAATGAGGCTCGCTATTGTGTCTGCACAGCAGACGACTGTTAACACCAGAGTTTGTCCTCCCTCATCACTGTCATCTGGGATGGTCTGACTCACAGGAGCCAATAGAACAACCCTGATTGTGCAAAGCCCGCCCATCTCTGACGCTCCAAACAGACAAAAGCAAACGCTCTTGCAATCAAACTTCGTGGCAGAAGATGGGTGAAATAAAAATAAAAAATTATATTTATTTTTTTTTAAATAAAAATGAAATAACGTGTAAACATTGTAAACTTTAACTGTAGAGTTTTCAAGTCTGCTACAACAAGAAGGCCCCCCAGCAAAAGCCACTGATGACTCTGCTTAAAACAGCGAAGTCTGAGGTAGACTAAAGCCAGGTTTGACTCCAGGCTGCATTCTACCTGTCTCAAATTCAAAGTTTTCTCCACATTTTCCCTACAACATTTTCCTACGAGGAATTCTGAAAGGAAATGAGTCAAGTCAAATCTAAAAGGTTACAGTCTTGAGATACAGTTAGAATGCAGCCGTGCACATAACAATAAACTATTGACACCCCTCCCTCCCTCCCTCTGGTTTACGTTCCAAAGCGTTCTGTGCCAAAGCTTCCCTCCTTAACGCACTTTAGTATTAGCTGTCCGTCTACTCTAAACCCACTCGTTGACCGTCCAGAGGGGTAACACACACACCCCGCTCCATCCTTAACCAATCGTCCACACACACACACACACACACACACACCCATGTCTTTTAGATCCTATGACCATATATAGTCAAGCACACCAGTTCCGCAGTCCACCCTAGAAATCCTGTAGTCACACACACACACACATTTCCTGCAGACTGGATGTCCACTCATCAGTGTTTTAATGCAGTGCTTCCTGAGGAGTCTCCTTTTCCTCAGCGCTGACCCACCACCGCTAGTGTGTCACACTCGGCCTAGACCACCTTCGGGGCGGAACTTAAAAGAAAAAGAGCATCGGGAATCACAGCGCGTCCGACCGCAACCGCTACAACGGACCTTTGGGTCCCCTTTTCGCGCCGCGACCTGTGACAGACAGTTTCTCCCGAACAATCACGCTTCCTCGGCCAACCCCCCACCGTCACAGTCGGAGTCACCCGCAGTCACGCCCCTTTACATCCTGAAGGGCGGAGTCACCCGCAGTCACGCCCCTTTACATCCTGAAAGGGAACTCGGACAGGAAGTCTCTGAGGACAGGGTTGACGGGCACCTCGCCGACCCGCTGCCCGCCGCCGCATGCCTGCACGATGCACTTCCTGCACAGCTCCTGCAGCGTGGGCCTCTGCTTCCTGTACGCCACGCTCAGGCTCTTCTTGGGGGATGTGATGTAATGCTCCAGCAGGGCGAAGAGGCAGGGGAAGGTGCGCTCGCTGCCCGCCAACGAGAACCTCTGCCGGCGGTAGAGGAGGCGCACGCTGACGGGGCCGCTGGAGGCGCGGTACGACAGCGTGAAGAACACGTCCTTCTGCCGGCTGTCCCGCACCAGGAAGGAGCCCTGCGGGGCGGCGCGCAGCATGCCGTGCGCCTCCTCCACCCCCAGGGCGCCCCAGTAGAAGCCGCTGCGCTCCAGCATGGCGGCGGTGTGCGTGATGAGCAGGAAGTCCTCCTCGCAGCGGAACGGCGGGAAGTGGGTGGTGACGGCGAGAGGAGGGCGGGACGGCGCGGCGGGCGGGGCGGGGCGGGGCGCCGGCGAGGAGGAGGAGGAGGAGGAGGAGGATGATGGCGTCTGGGTTTGGTCTTGGTCGGCCACAGTGCTGTGTGCTACCATATTACAGGGGAGAGTGGCTCCGAACCCTCTCCCATCGCTACACAGCCCCACACGGTCATCCTGGAGAGAGGGAGAGAGAGAGGAGGGGGGGTAGGGGGGGGATAGAGAGAGAGATAGAGAGGAGGGGGGGGGGGGAGATGGACAAGGAGAAGAGAGAGAGAGAAAAAAAAGGTTATATTACTGAATTACTATTGTAATATCTACAATATTTTCCCTCAATAGTCAAGTGTCAAATGTCAGATGTCATACGTATGGGCAATTCAAAGTGCTTTACGTAAGTCAAGCAGGACCTTCCAAGGGCCACTCGTCCATACAGGCAACACCAGAGCCCTATTCCCCACATGAGTGATCCAAACCCTGTTATAATAACTTCACTTAACCAGGTAAGTCAGCTGAGAACAGAGACTCTCTTTTACAGTGACGGCCTGGTCCAAGTGGCAGGCAACGCTTTCAAGACCAGCAGTGGAAGAAAACAAAAGGTGTGTGTGCCAGGCCAGGTGTGTGTGCCAGGTATCTCAGGTGTGTGTACCAGGCCAGGTGTGTGTGCCAGGCCAGGTGTGTGTGCCAGGTATCTCAGGTGTGTGTACCAGGCCAGGTGTGTGTGCCAGGTATCTCAGGTGTGTGTACCAGGTATCTCAGGTGTGTCTGCCAGGTATCTCAGGTGTGTGTACCATGCCAGGTGTGTGTGCCAGGTATCTCAGGTGTGTGTACCATGGCAGGTGCTTGTGCCAGGTATCTCAGGTGTGTGTACCAGGCCAGGTGTGTGTGCCAGGTATCTCAGGTGCTTGTGCCAGGTATCTCAGGTGTGTGTACCAGGTACCTCATGTACCTAAATAATAAGCAGTGCTATATTATAAATGGTGATGTGCAATATAATACAGGTTTGGTTTTAGGTCCAACTCAACGTATAGACGACCAAACTAATTGCTGTTAAACTAAATACCTAATTAAGTAAAATTAAACGGACCAAACGCCAAATGTTTTGAGAAACATTTAATCGTCAGCTTGGTGACAACACAGACCGCATCCACAGGCGGAAGATAGGGGGTCACTGTATAATTGGTTGAGTACTAAAATTATTTGATATGATGATCAAATGTTATATGGGTCTTCAAGACTACCAGATGTCACATCATCTTAACGTCGATATTTTGGGGCACAGGTGCGCTATCCACCGCAATCATTAAAACAATAAGGAAATATGTTTAGGAAAAGACATCGAAGTCTATTCCATCCTTCTGTGTGAGTTATGTGATACTTGTAATCTGTGCCACGACGCATTGGGCTACAAGCTGCTCTGCCAGCATGTGTTTCTCCTCTTTCTTTTTTTTTGGCAATGCCCTTGCTCCCTCCTGCTGTTAGTCCTCCACTTGGTCCACTTGGTATGTACGACAGCCCAAATAGTACACCTCCGATCTTTAGTTTAGAGCGATCGTTACAGAATAACAGTGGAATGCAGGATAACACGCTATTTCGGAAAAGTAGGCTATACCGCTGAGACAGATTAAGTCATAACAACACAGTTCAACATACATACATTTTCGGCTTGACTAAGATATAGAATATCTACAGGGCATGCTATGCGAGACAGTATTTTAGTCTTACCGTTTTGCAAAACAAATGAAATATTATCCAATAAAGGCGTTCGGGTGGTGCGAGTCTAAACCGTTGTAACAAATCCCAAGGTGTTCGTTATTTTTCTAAATGAATGCCGCTGGACAATCTAGAGCAGGTAATCCTTGAGTGTCTGCTATATAATTAGGCTATATAAATACAGTTAATAAATAACACTCAAGTAATTTGAACACAATAGATGCACGCTCCTCAGGGTGCTAGTTGGATTTATGAAGAGATTTTTGTAGCTGGAGCTACTTTAACGTTCTTTCTAGCTCCACCTACACTTCGTATAATGCTTTCTTTCTAAAATGTTCAATGGCTTCCAGGAAATCTTAACTTTCTCTTTCGGTTAGGATTTGGTGAAGTGAACCATTTCTCAGAACTGGCATTCGATACAGATCTAGAGTAGGCTACAGAGTTCCCTGAACGAGATTGGTTTAAGAATAGTTTAAGAACCGTTGTCAAGTCCATGATTAAGTTTGTCTTCACAACTTCTCTAACGTTAAGACTTAATGAAAGTTAAGGACAAATATTACCGATCTTTTATGTAGCCCAGTTATTACATGTAACGCTAATTATAACGGCTACAAACCATAGTACAGTGCCCCTGTCTTTTTACAAATCCAAATCATATTCGTTCAAAACACTAAAAACTTAAAATTCATATATAGTCAAGCACCTATGCACGTCAATTTATCGTGTGCTTGATCGGTATGTGTGCTGCCACCTTGTGGGTTGGTTGAAACCCTCTTAACTGCAGTTTTCCTTGAATTCCAGAGGTTGAGGGTTCTGTGTGAATTTTTTATTTGATTTTTTTTTTTTTTACACTGAACCAATCGAACCCAGCTGTTGACCATCACGACGTGAATTATCATAACACACAAATAGTGTGTGCCCCGTGAGTTCTATAGAGACCATATCTAATCAAATCTTAGCTTCCTTTTTTTCTTATTTTTCTTTTTTTTTTAAACACACATTTATTTTATTCATTGATTTTCTTTTGGAATGTTTTCCACATATGTTATTGTGTTAAATTGTGAAAAACCGACATACGGTAAGAGAGAGAGAGAGAGAGAGAGAGAGAGAAAGAGAAAAATTGGTGTTAATAAAAAAGTCGGTCATGTAAACGATGGCAGTTTGGTGATGTGGAGACAGAGGACTGACAGGTAGAGTAGCACACCGAGGGCTTGAGTCATATCTAACCATTAAACAAATCCCGTTTTAGTAACCAGACGGCCAACCACAACAACAAATTAGAGAACTGAGCAGTGAAATGATACTTAAGAGAAGAGGCTTGACTTTGTACATGACTCTCTGTTTCTAAATGTGTTGTTAGCCGTTGTGGCACCAGACAGTCTCCTTGATGATATACCAGTTGTTTGGAGAATGAGCCAGGGAATGCAAACTATGTGTTAATTATGGTACGTTTTGGTGACATTGTCCATTTAATCCCCGGGCTTTAAAAGGACATATTATTGGTTTTCATAACAACTCAACATATTGTGTTTTGTTTTTTTTAAATACTCAATATTGGATTGAGTGAGAGGGTGAGAGGTCAGAATTGAAATAAAAAGAGGCTCTGTTTGGTAAACCGTGACCTTTCAGGGTCAAAGTGTGTCAGCTGTTTTGATCGCAAACGAAACCTACCAACCCAGTTGATGTAACACACACACACACACACACACACACACAACCACAACCCATAACACTCTGTCATAACACCAAACTAATGCCACTCGGCATCTGCGTGTCTGTGTCCGATACGTGTGTTGTGTGTTTGCGTTGTGTGTTGTGTGTTTGTGTGTGTTTGTGTGTGGGTGTTGTGTGTGTGAGTTGTGGTGTGTGTGTGTGTTTGTGAGTTGTGTGTTTGTGTGTTTTAGTGTTTGTGATAGTCACTCTGCAATCTAGATAGGTTCCACTTCTCTGAAACAAGGTAGTGTGGGTGTGGATACCACTTCACTTTATCTGTGTGTGTGTGTGTGTGTGTGTGTGTGTGTGTGTGTGTGTGTGTGTGCGCGTGTGTGTGCAACTTTAGCTTACCCCCCACTGTAATTTGCACTAACGTTTACTTGTTCAGATTCAGATTCAGAATTCTTTGCTAAACGGATGCATGCATATGCAAGTTGAACAGATGGATGGATGGATGTTTGGATGGAAAGACGGATGGATGGATGAATGGATGGAAAGATGGATGGATGGAAAGAGAGATGGATGGATGAATGGATGGATGGAAAGAGAGATGGATGGAAAGACAAATAATGATAGAGGACTCCATTGTGCATCTGCCTGTCTGTTTCTGCGACACGTGTGTGTGTGTGTGTGTGTGTGTGTGTGTGTGTGTGTGTGTGTGTGCGTTTGCGCTCTGTCCTTCTGAAATCTAGATAGGTTTCATTTCTCTGAAACAAGGAGAGAATCAGTTGGCCCAGTATGTGTGATTGAGCGTGTGTAGGTGTGTGTGTGTGTGTGTGTGTGTGTGTGTGTGTGTGTGTCTAACTTTAGCTTATAAACCCCCCACTATAATTTGCGCTAACGTTTGTATGCTTGAATAGAATTCAGAGATAAATGGATGCATGCATTTGCAGGATGAACAGATGAACTGTGTATCTGCCTGTCTCTTTCTAGCATACGTGTGTGTGTGTGTGTGTGTGTGTGTGTGTGTGTGTGTGTGTGTGTGCGTGTGCGTGTGTGTGTGTGCATGTGTGATGTGTGTGTGTGTGTGTGTGTGTGTGTGTGTGTGTGTGTTTGTGTTCTGTCCTTCTGAAATCTAGATAGGTTTAATTTCTCCGAAACAAGGAGAGAATCAGTTGGCCCAGTGTGGGTGTCGGTGAGTGTGTGTACAACTTCACTTTATCAGTGTGTGTGTGTGTGTGTGTGTGTGTGTGTACAACTCCACTTTATCAGTGTGGTGTGTGTGTGTGTGTGTGTACAACTCCACTTTATCAGTGGTGTGTGTGTGTGTGTGTGTGTGTGTGTGTGTGTGTGCGTAACTTTATCTTTATAGGGAAAAATGCCCAAATCTTCCACCTTAGGCCCAAAATGGCCCCTAGAAACATTCCAGAGGATCCAGCATGGTCCCTCAACACAAAGGGCCATAAAACCTTAACTCTATTCCAGTAATTCCAGCTGCAACTTTAAGGCTTAATAAATTGGTATAAAGAAATTGGTGCCTAAAGAACATTCAATGAAATTATTGGACGTTGACAATAAGAAGAAATTGTAACATCAATCGTTTGTACTTCTAATAATTATATATTTTGTATTGTTTGTCTAAATGAACCGTCATTAGCCTAGTCAAGTTTGGTATTGAAATGTTAACAATGACATTTTGTAAGCTTTGCAAACGCTATATAGAACATATTCCTTAAGTATATATGCATAAATAGAAACAAAACTATATGAGGTAAACTGGCTGGCAATCCTAATCTCATCAATAAAGTGAGATAATCTACACCTCTGCTCATTAGCATGCCGCCAATTGGATGACCCAGCCATCTTCCCTACACCCCTTTCTCAAACTAGCATAAATAGGGTTCCCAAACAGGAAGCCTTTGCTTTTAAACATCCACACATAACCTGGGAGGCCACCCTGCGTTACTCGGGTTGAAATAATTGCACCCCCTCTATTCCTAGACCACGCGTCTGCTAGCAACTCTCAGGACAAAGGAATTAGGCCTTTGACCTCACTACAGGCCGGAAAACTCCTTGCAACATTTTCAAACTATTTAACTTCACCACTTCAGAGCAAAGAAACCTTTATTCAAACCACATTCGGGACTTCACAACTTCCAACGTTTTCCAAAACAATTCAGAGTTTTAAGCAAATCTACGTGAGTCAAAGGATCGCTGGATCACCGAGAAGAGGACAATTCCTTCCCAGAAGAGGACATTTACCACGTCAAAAAAGACTCAAAACCCACATTTCTCTTCCACGTTTATTCAAACAAGGAACTAACTTTCAGAACTTTCAAACTTCACAACTTTCAACATTTATTTAAACGATTCAGAACTTTACCAAAAAACCACAAACTTCTCAAATTTGGTCCAGCCGCAACAGCAGGCCTAGGACTAATCATTCAGTGCCACAGCTTTATTCAAACCACGTTCGGGACTTCACAACTTCCAACGTTTTCCGAAATGATTCAGCGCTTTTAACCAAGTCTACTGAGTCAGAGGACCCGCTGGATCACCGAGACGGAACCAGCGCACCTTTGTCCTTATCAGAAGAGGTCAAAGAAGACCCAAAACCCATGTTTCTTTCCCACTTTATTCAAACAAGGAACTAAATTTCAGAACTTTCCAACTTCACACAACGAACTGAGGTTCAGAAATTTATCACTAAAACCCGGACCTCTCCACTTTGGTCCAGCCGCAAAAGGGATCAAAACCCATTCCTTTGCTACACAACGCCACCTATCGTCTCAAAGTAACATAAAGCCCACTTTCCGTGACATTGAGCGTATGATGCTATTAGTCTATACAATTTCTACTGTGTTGTGCTACCATAATTTGTCAATATTTTAACTGTTATACTGTGTATGTTTATATTCTAACCACTTTAGTTTATCAATGTCATCATTTAGTCATTCTTTGTAGTACTGTAATTTTCATGCTTTCTTTAGATTAGTAAATTAATAGAATTGTTTTGCGTTCAATCCCAGCTGTGTCTCTTCGTTTTCATACAATCATTTATTCTCGTGACACAGAACTTCACCACTTTCTAATTGAGTCTAAAACATTAACTATTACATTATTAAATTAATGATTCATTCGGTGTCCCGCAGAGCCGTGCTTAGCCTAGGCTAAATTCTGTGTGGTGGTGCTCCGTATATAGGTAATTACACTTCATCACCTTGATTGATTATAATATTAATTTATGAATTAATTGATAATCTACAAAATTGATAGAGCATCATTTATACACAAGAAGTAGTAAGCCAGTCCCCCTACAGCTTATAAACCCCCCACTGTAATTTGCGCTAACGTTTGCATGCTAGAATAGAATCCAGAGATAAATGGATGCATGCGTACGCAGGATGGATGGATGAATGGATGGAAGGAAAGAGAGATGAAAGGATGGAAATAGAGGATGGAAAAGGAGTGGCTGGTGTTCATCATCTTCAGTCACAAAAGGCTTTTGTCCTCTGTGCTCTCTACAGCATGTGGCTTTCATTTTGTACTTTACGCCACATGGCTTGGAGCTTGGCCTGGTTCCCTTCTGGCTGTAGGCCATTTCAGATAGCCGTTTGCTTAGAGACAGTTCACCTGGAGATAGGGCTATCTGAGCACCAGTGCCGCTTTGGTCTGTGAAGCAGTGGAAGGTTAGAGTGGAAGGTTAGGGTGGAAGGTTAGGGTCAGGGGTTACACGGTTGGCTGGCTTTGCACGCCTAACGTGGATGACGTTCAGATCCTAAAAATGTAAAATATAATATAATAAATAATAATATAATCAAATATAATAAAATATAATATAATAAAATATAATATAATTAATTATCGTATAATAAAATCAAATATAATAAAATATAATATAATAAAATATAGTAATATAAATATTATATAATAAAATATAATATAATAAATAATAATATAATAAAATATAATATAATAAAATATAATTTAATCAAATATAATAAGATATATAATAAAATATAATAATAAAATATAATATAATCAAATATAATAAGATATATAATAAAATATAATAAAATAAAATATAATATAATAAATAATGATATAATAAAAGTGCAAGTACTTTGTTGTCTTGTTTGAAACAGGGAGATTTCTTTGGATTCAATAACGTTTTTTTTGGACATTTGGGAAATTTTATTGGTTATGCAGATAGAGTTATCCTGAGGCCTGTCCCTTCTAGTTGATAGTTTTCTATGACTAGGTGTTATTAACGTTAGTTTCTCTTGATTTTTACTGTCAAACTGCCGCATACACATTCAAAATCAACTGTAAAAAAATGCATTTGTTTGTAAACCACCCTTCTCTCTAGTAGTCCACACTGTTAATACCAAGGTTGTATCAGTGTAGTTTAACTGGTGATGAAGGGCCATAAACACATTACAATGCCATGAGGCAGACGGGTTACTGTGAAATTCTTATGAAAAAGATTGTACCTGCTCAATATATCAATTGGATGGACTTTTATGATGTATTTATGATATGATTTTAAACTGTAACTTTCGTTTATGTCTTAGTCGGGGACTTTCGTTCTTGCGTGGTTAAATATGGTGATTTTATATCCTGCTTGATTACTTTTGACCACATATTTGATGTCCACAATATCCGCAACACTGTACTCCAGTGCCAGCTCTCTATATAAATACAAAGTGCATTGATTGATAGTGAAACTGGTAGTGAATTGGAGTCCTGTGTTTCCTTGAACGTGGAATGGTTACAATAAGGCTGTAATAATCCAAGAAACGTTTTACCTGCTATAGATATGATTTATGTGGACTTGCATTTTTTCTTCCTCACAATCCAACTTATATGAGAAGTAAATAAAAATAACACGCTGTGATTGGACAAGACGCTGTTTTTATTATTTAACTGTTCTAGACAATTCCTGTAAGGCCTCAGTTATTCAAAAGTGGTGGTGTGTCATTTGTAAACAACTAAGTCTGAAAGTAAAAGTGTGCTCAAGGTTTGACATTGATTAAAGGAAATAAAAACCGCCAACTTCAACGGGCTGTTAATGAATCGTTGGAACCATAAAATAAACAACTACACTGTTATCACATATGAATGGGAACAATGGGCGTTCTCTAAAAGCCAGTTGGTGCTTTGTATAAAGTGAAAGTCACTTATTTTTCTTGATATTTTACACTTACCATTTCCTGTTTGGGAAGAAAAAAGAAGAAGAAAAAAGAAGAAGAAAAAAGCAATGTCACGTTCAAGAGTACGAGAACAAACCGTTTGTCCTCATTGTGAAAGTGAAATATCAGTTTGATAAATGAGGAGATTTAGTTTTGCCAGTGTTTCTTATATTTCTTCTGCTTTCTTGTAAACTGCTGAGGTCAGGTTGGGGAGGACGGGGTTTGAGGGGTGGGTCACCAGGGGGGGGGGGGGGGGGGGGGGGGGGGGCAAAGGAGCTGAAAGACACGCACGGGAGTCTTGCAGTCTGGAACGTTGTCTGTTTTCAGTTGTTTGTTTATATTTTTTGGGCCTAATATAAAAAACATTTTTAATTCAGGCAACATTCAGGCAAGCCACGTAGCACAGATCACACAATGACTGGAGAGGTCCTGTATAAAAACACAGTATACTTCAAGCCAAACCAAATCAGAATGAAGCAGAATCCAAGAAAAATGATATAATATAATGGGTAAACACACAAAAAATGTTTTATTAGCAATAGTCCGCAAATTCACCGTAAACAATATCAGTTAGGTCTGACGTAAAAAATAATGAGAGAAAAAAATGTATCTGTTGTCTTTCTGTTTCTCAAAACCAGATTCCAGTAAATGAAAACCAGCTCCTCAGTATGTGATGCAGTAAGACTTCAGACTGCTTGCTTTAGCAGAGCCACTGGTCTGAGAATGCAGTGGCCTGTTTTTTCATGACTTTGGACTCTTTTTAAAACGCACACACACGCAGACACACACTCTCGCACACTCACTCACGTCACACCGTGCCATTTTTTATTAAAAATAATAAATTAAAATAATCACAGACTTCAGACTGCTTGCTTTAGCAGAGCCACTGGTCTGAGAATGGAGTGGCCTGTTTTTCATGACTTTGGACTCTTTTTAAAACTAATAATTAAAAATAATAAATAAAAATAAACACAGACTTCAGACTGCTTGCTTTAGCAGAGCCACTGGTCTAAAAAATGGTTTAAATAGGAATCTTCCTCATCCTCTCTGCTTGCAGGCTGACTAGTTTTATAATTGGTTTAACCGTTTCAGGCGCTTTGGGCGGAGGAGGAGGAGGACGCCGTGTACTCAACTGTATGGGATCATTACTGGTTATAATTACATGTCTATGTCTAGACCACAGTGTATGCACACACACACACACACACACACACACACACACACACACACACACACACACACACACACACACACACACACACACACACACACACCTACACACATACATACATATACATTCACACACATATAAACACACATACACACACACACACACACGCATACATACACACACACATGAACAAACACACACACACCCACTCAGACACAGACTCACACACGTAAACACTGTGTACCCTTGTTTGTGATGCATGCACGCACTTAAATAGTCACTTACACACAAATACACCCACACACACACACACACACACACACACACACACACACACACACACATACAAACTGTGTACCCTGTGGTTTTTATCTGCATTCTTATACGTACATAAACAATGACTCTCTCACACATTCACAGACAAATACACACAGGTAAAGACTTTAAACCCTATGTTGTTTTGTGTGTGCATTCTCATAGGCACATTCACAGTCACTTCTGCACGCAGACACACTCGTAAAAACTTTGTACCCTATGTTCTTTTGTGTGTGCATACTCCTGGGAGCACCAAAGGTCACAATCACTGGAACACTGCTCTGCAAGGCGCTTGTTTCCAAATATTTACTCTTCTTTGTGTGTGTACAAAAGTGGGCTGTCGCACCATTGTGTGGCTCAATCTCTCTGTGCACACGAGCATGGTAGGGAACAAGGTGTGTGTGTGCACAAGAGTGTGTGTGTGTGTGTGTGTACACGGAATGTGTAGAGTGTGTGTGTACATGGGAGTGTGTAGTGGGCATATAGGCATTCCTTTGTGTGTGTGTGTTGTAATCTGTTGTGGCCTACAGTACACCTCTGTCTCTCAGTCTGTGTTGAACTGTACAAAAGCCAATTCACACCACTTTTATTCTTTTCATAAAGGAATTATGTTTTTTTTTAGTTTTTTTTTACTGTTTTTATTATTTGATGAGCTTCGAGATATGTAGTAGACACCTTTTTCCCCCCAAAGTGATTTAGGCGAAGTGCATGCAGCTAGGGTCAGCGGTCTTTTCGTAAGCGCACACTTTTACAGTAAAACGAAAGTGAAAGCAGATGGCCTCAATCTACCCGGTAACTGGTGACTTGCGCGCAGTCTAGCCCTTTTTTCTGATTGGCTAACATTCTCAAAAAAATAAAATTGTTGCATGATAGAGAAGGCACCAAAAAAAGCATACATTTTTGACCGTAGTCGGTCGTTTCAGTTTCAGAAGCCTTCCTTTTTGTGTGTGCACGCTATGGGGAATATGTAGCATAAGTACGGGAGTTTATTTTGAAAAAATACTTTTTTATTTTCTGCAAAACGTGAAAGTGTGCGATTATAAAAGTTGTTTAAGTTTTTATAATAATAAAAAAAACCTTGGCGTGCAAGTGAATTATGATACTCTTTACCCGCCGCCCCTCCCTTCCCTCTTTGTCTCTCCCTCCCTGTTCTGTTCCTCCACAACTGGGTTTCCCAGAAATAATTTGATCCTCTGTTTTGGACGATCTAATCCGCAAGAACTGTTTAAACAGTCTTTCAGTTTTATGGGCGTGTGTTCACGCCCTTTAAAGTTCAGCATGCAGGAGCACGCTGAACTTTGATCGCTTGTCACGGTAAGGCAAACAGCTATAGACCGAGGCGCAGGTAAGTGGTGAAAAGTATGTTTTATTCCCAAAAAAGCAGTAAGAAAGTGTGCAATATAGAACAATGAACGGACAAGGTCAAGAGACAGGACTTAAATACAAAACCCAAAACACATAAGAACCAAAACACAGAAGAACCAATCTAACACAAGGACCCAGGTGGACACAATGACTCAAACGAGGACAGGTGAAACCAAGAATTACACAGACACACAGAGAAGCGTCACACCGTGCCATCGCGTGCACACAACCGACTACAGTTCATTTATATACGTAATTTACTCGATATCATATGATTTCATAACACGTTAACACTTCATTTTATTTTTTTTATAAAAACAAAAAGATCTGCTGTTACACCTATAATTAATTCTAGTCTAAGTCAACTTTCTTCTATAGCATGACCACTAGGCCTATAAAAAAAGGATACTTTTTGTAAAAAAACATCCAACTGTGAAAATAAGCCAGTACTGTGTGTAGTGTGTGTTGACCCTGGTTGTGTGTGTTGACCCTGGTTGTGTGTGTTGACCCTGGTTGTGTGTGTTGACCCTGGTTGTGTGTGTTGACCCTGGTTGTTGTGTTGACCCTGGTTGTGTGTGTTGACCCTGGTTGTGTGTGTTGACCCTGGTTGTGTGTGTTGACCCTGGTTGTGTGTGTTGACCCTGGTTGTGTGTGTTGACCCTGGTTGTTGTGTTGCTGCTGTTGTTGTTTACTGGTGAGCTGTGGGCTCAGTGTGTATGGGTCAGGGTCAGGGTCAGGGTCAGGGTTAGGGTTAGGGTTAGGGTTACCTATGCTCAGTGTGTATGGGTCACGCCCAACACGAGGAAGCTGCTGCTCAGAGTATTCCTGTAAAAGGCCTCTGGTTTACTGGCAGAGAGGTCTGACTGTGATGCTCATCCAGAAGTGTGACCGACCCCTCAATCCAAACATACACACACACACACACACTCACTCACAGGCACACACACGCAGACACACACTCTCACACACTCACTCACAGACACACACATGCAGACACACACTCTCACACACTCACTCACAGGCACACACACACGCAGAGCACACACTCTCACACACTGACTCGCAGGCACACGCACGCGGACACACACACACACACGCTCTTAAACACACTCAACACACGCAAGCTTACTTCCACAAACACATGGTGTTCTCACACTGTTGAGACCGTCCATCACATTTGCTCATCCATGATATTTGCTTTATTTCTCTTTCTTTCTTTCTTTCTTTGTCGATTCTTTATTCTTTCTCTTTTTTTTCCACACTCGCATGCACTCGCACACAAACACGGACGAGCCCAACACATTTGCTATTCTTTCTCTTTCACATGCTAACACGGACACGCGTCACCGTGTGTGTGTGTGTGTGTGTGTGTGTGTGTGTGTGTGTCTTTTCTGGGAAGTCACATGACCTGTTATCACACGCTAATGATTTCCTTAAAGAGGTTATAATCGAGTGTGTGTGTGTGTGTCTTTTCTTTAAACAGGCCTCAGTTTAAAGAAACATACACACACACACACACACACACACACACACACACACACTCACAGTTTAATATGAGTAACTGTGTAACTGTTAGTACTATGTATCCGACGAACACTCTGGCATGCCTGACAAACCTTTATGTTGCTAGTGGCTTTGGGTCCAGCTCTTTGGGGTTAGGGTTAGGGTTAGGGTTAGGGTTAGGGTCAGGGTTAGGGTCAGGGTCATCATAAGCTGTCCTGACTAAGATGGCTTTGGGTCCAGCTCTTTAGGGTCAGGGTTAGGGTTAGGGTCAGGGTTAGGGTCAGGGTCATCATAAGCTGTCCTGACTGAAATGGCTTTGGGTCCAGCTCTTTAGGGTCAGGGTTAGGGTCAGGGTTAGGGTTAGGGTCATCATAAGCTGTCCTGACTGAAATGGCTTTGGGTCCAGCTCGTTAGGGTCAGGGTCAGGGTTATCATAAGCTGTCCTGACTGAAACAAGTTTATCATTAAATGTTTAGAAAATAGTAATCATTGAATTATATATTTTCCGCAGGTAAAATAAGCATCATCAATAAATGGACTATACCCCACGATGACAATTATTGTGCTATTGTAAATATTGTGGCGAGTTTACCGGATGTAACTTTCAATATGACGTACAGTATTTACATGAAGTTGGAAAGGGAACCAATGGTCAAATGTCAAAGCCTGATCTCATCATTTCCTTAGTTTCAAACCGTGAGATGACAGATGGCGTGTTTGTGTGGGCGTTTGTGAAGCCCTGCCAACAAAGGAAGAGGGATCGCTCACGATCTGATCATTCAAAGATAACAGGATGTGTGACTTTCATTGGCCAAAGAAAATATAACAATGAAAAACGTATAAGACGCTTTCCTTGTAATCCCCCTCAGAAGGGACGTCATGACAACGCCACATTTTCCGTTCCGTTCAAAGGGATCCGAAGCTCTCTTCATGCAAGAAGTTCAAAGGTCTTTAATTCCACTGTCCTATTAAATATGACACAATAAAAAGAACAAGTTGATGGACCACAGAGGCTTTTGAACTTGATTCTGTTCTTGTCTCTTTATCCGTCTAAAGCATTGGAGAAGAAGTGTGGGTTGCAACCGGGAAAACCTAGCAAACATCTTTTTTTGTGTTTCGTATTTTTGTTTTGAATGTAGGTTGCTGTCACGGGGATAGGCGTGTTTTCTGTGAGGCAGTGACTCTGACAAAGCAGTAATACTCTAGTGTAAACCCAGGATGCCACTAAAAGCTGGATGAGCCAGTTCAAACCGTTGCCATGGTAATTGGTGAGCCATTGAAACGTTGTGTTCCATGTAAATACAGAAGACGTTCCGGGTAGAAATTTTAAATGGCAACACACTTCCTGTTAACAAGTGAGTTTGTTGTCCCCAGGAAGTCCAACTTCATATGTGAACTGTTTATTCTAAAAGGCTTCAGTAATAGGTTTAGGTCTTCATTATGAATAATATATATAATAATATATATATAAAATATAAATAACAGCACATGTTGTATTTTGTATTTTACATACTTTGTATATAGCAGTTATTTATAATATTTTCTGTTCCATATTATACATATTTTCTTGATTTGTTGACTTTGACCTCTACCTTAGAATGAACAATCATGTTTTTCCTAAAATGACAGTGATACAAATGTCCTGTTTCTGTGAATCGGCCATGATGAAGGCTGACCTGGCGTTGATGAAGAGTGAAATACATCCACTTCTGGGAATTCAGGGAAGTCCAAACGGATATTGTGATAGTGCAGTAAAACTTCTCATGGTGTTTGAACAGAAAAGGATGTGACTCGGTACCAATGAACGTCCATTATGAACAAATATCAAATAGGCCTACCAAAATATCAAATACTGAACAACAAAATAAAGATAGTGAATAGTTTAGGACTATAATGTTTTATTTTTGTTCCATTGCTTGGTAAATTATTCTTTTGTATTCATTAAATGCAAATAGGTTGGTACCAAAAGCAACCTTTTCGAGCAGAGCACTGCTGACTCCACGGAGCTATACTGCTCTCTAGTGGCAATAAATGGGTAGTGTATTTTTATAGGTCTTTTTATTGTTTGATTTCTTTTGGCAGGTAAACTGATTGAGAGACAAAAGTCTCTTTAACAGCCGTGTCCTGTTCTCAATGCAGGTAATTATTATGGGATGGAGAAATAAAGAAGAGACTATTTTCTTTTTGAATATAGGGGAGGTGAAAGTAGGAGGGATTTATTTTGTTTTTGCAAGATCAAGGATTGGGTTTGGGAGTGTGGCCTATTGGATAAATAAAAAAAAATCCTGCGGTAAGGAACCTCCCTACGAGAGAAAGCTAGCAGGGACAAGAGAACAAAATAGTGGTGTAGAGAGTTCATTAGTAGTGAGAGTTAGTGGAAGAAAGTCAAGGATCAATACAGAGAGAGGAAAGAAGAGGCAGGCTTGATTCTAATCCAAAGAGGCCAATGAAGCTAGAGAACTCATTATTGCCATTTTGAAGGATAGGCACAGATAATAAAGGGTTTTACAAACCTTAATACATTTTGCTAAAGCAGTAGGTGGCGCTATATGCACCATGGTCATGGATAACGCCCTGAAACGTGACAGAGGAAGAAGTCATTCGGGTCTCTAAACCAGGGGTGGGGAACCTTTTTTCTACACAGGGCCATTGGC
>JAPMUY010003785.1:65000-72500 GCA_026901105.3 Galaxias olidus
TCGTTGTACAGAACAGTAATCTTCCTCTTCATCTACAGAACAGAGTGTAACCCCGTTGTTCTCAGCTGAATCTAAATGATTGGTGCCCCAGTGCCACCTGTGCCAGCGAGTTTCCGAGTGTTTATGTAAATAATAACCCCGCTCCTCCTCCCTCCTTCTCTCACTTTATTGCTCCTTCCCTCTCTCCATTTCTCTCCATCCCTCCCTCCCTCCTCCCTCCCTCCCTTCCTCTCTCCCCTCCCTTGGTGTGGAGAAGGTGGGCTTTGATGGTTCTAAAAATACACTATGTGTTCTGGAGGGAGGGAGGGAAGAAAGGAGGGAGGAAGGTAGGGAGAGAGTTGGGGACAGGAGATGGGGGGTGGTGTGTAGGTGTGCGGGGAGAAACACACACACACACACACACACACACACACACACACACACACACACAGGGAGAGAGGGTGGTGTGTATGTGTGAGGGGAGGGATCCGTGGAAAGACGAGTCTGTCGACAGAGACGTGTGAAAATAAAGAGCTCCCCTGATACACAGAGAGAAGTAGAACGCTCTGTTCAGAGAGAGAGAGAGAGAGAGAGAGAGAGAGAGAGAGAGAGAGAGAGAGAGAGAGCGAGAGAGAGAGAGAGAGAGAGAGAGAGAGAGAGAGAGAGAGAGAGAGAGAGAGAGAGAGAGGGACAGAGAGAGACAGAGTCAGAGAGAAGTCTCTAGAACGCTCTGTCAGACCCACACCGGAAGTCAGACAACCTTTCAGAGAGATGGAGAGAGAGAGAGAGAGAGAGAGAGACAGAGAGAGAGACAGAGAGAGACAGAGTCAGAGAGAGAGAGAATCAGTGAGTCAGAGTCAGAGAGTGATAGAAAGAGTGATAGAGAGAGTGATGGAGGGAGAGAGAGAGAGAGAGAGAAAGAGAAAGAGAGAGAGAGGGTCAATGAGTCAGAGTCAGAGAGTGACACACACTCACACACACACACACACACACACACACACACACATAAAAATTACAATTCAGAAACAGATACATTAAACACATACATGCAACACAACACAAACAGGGAAACAAGTGATGCAGGATGGCCTTGTTTTGCACCGATTGTGCGCACTCTCTCACACACACACACACACACACACACACACACACACACACACACACACACACACACACACACCCACAGACCCACAACACACTGCATTTAGTTTGTACAGTACCTGAGTATTAATGTTTTTACACAAATGAATTTGTAATTGTTTCATTATTTTTTAAACTATCTGTCTTTTTGTGATCTATGCAAACCAATCAAAAATTGTATTTGTATTATTTTGTAAACTGCTTTGGCAATATTGTCTACTTGTACACAGTCATGCCAATAAAGCATTGAAATTGAAAAAAATTAATTGAATAGAGTGATAGAAGAGTAATAGGGAGAGCGATGGAGGGAGAGAGAGAGAGACAGAGTCAGAGAGAGAGAGAGAGAGAAAGAGTGTGAGAGAGAGAGAGAGAGAAAGAGAGAGAGAGAGAGAGAGAGAGAGAGAGAGAGAGAGAGAGATGGAGAGATGGAGAGAAAATAATAGAAAAATAAGAGAGAGAGATGGGAAGAGAGAGAGACAGAGAGAGAGAGATGGAGGGAGAAAGAGAGAGAAAGAGAGAGAGAGAGAGAGAGAGAGGGAGAGAGACAGACAGAGACAGAGAGAGAGAGAGAGAGTGTAATGTAGGCTGATAGATTTTCTCTTATATTATTTGCATCTGTTTCTTAATTTGGTAGAACAGGTGGCTTTAAAGAGAGAGAGAGTTAACTACAGGATAATGATGACAGGATTGACCTGGATTTGACCCCATCCACTCCTCCAACGCACAGAAACAAAGACGAAAGAAGAATATCTCTCCCTTTCCCCTACTTTTAATTGATTTCTTAGGTTGAGTTAGGTTATTACTTAATTAACCTTTTTTTCCTATCTCTTTCAATCTGTTCATCATCACAATGTTGATCTCTGATCATCTCTCCTCCACCCGTTCTACTCCCTCTTTCAAACCCCCTTCTCTCCATCCCCATTCCACACACACACACACACACACCAACACGTAGTCTAGAGGGGGTGCGTCCGTCGACAGGGGTGTCTCCGCCCCTTGGTGACTTCCCTGGGTTACCTGATCAAGACGACACGATACCCAGAATGCATTGAGGGGACAGGCGTTTCATCTTCCTGGTCATTAACAGTTTGTTGACCGGAGGATGGCGTGTAAAAGACGAAGGTGTAAAAGACGAAGGTGTGAGAGAGGAGGAGGAGGGAGGGGGGGTGTGAGTGTCTGAGGGTGACCGTAGGATTGGTAAATGTTAACCACTTTGGAGCCTCTCTTGTGCTGTTGATTTGACTTACAGCGAGGCCATTTCATCTGTGTGTGTGTGTGTGTGTGTGTGTGTGTGTGTGTGTGTCAGTGTGTGTGTGTGTGTGTGTGAGTGTGTGTGTGTGTGTGTGTGTGTGTGTGTGTGTGTGTGTGTGTGTGTGTGTGTGTGTGAGTGTGTGTGTGTGTGTGTGTGTGTGTGTGTGTGTGAGTGTGAGTGTGTGAGTGAGTGTGAGTGTGTGTGTGTGTGTGTGTGTGTCTTAGTCTTTATCATTGTTGTCTCTCAAGGAGAAAATGGATTTGCAAGCAGTCACTTAAGTCCATTCCATCCACAGCATACAACAACAATACACAAACACATTTCTACAAAACAAAAACACAGATAAAAAGATTTTTATAAAAGGAGCGTAACATTTGGGATTGTGTGTGTGTGTGCGTGTGTGTGTGCGTGTGCGTGCGTGTGTGCGTGTCTGTGTGCGCGTAAGTTACGAGAATGACTGCAGGTGTATATAAAACCCCACTCAGTTTATACATGTACACGTTTCACATTCAGGACTGTCGTTTTTATAAGGATTTTTGTGTGTAGTGTACATAGCTGTATCTGTGTGTGTATATCTGTATCTGTGTGTACACATCAGTGCGTTTGTGTGTGTATACTGTATCTGTATCTGTCTGAGTGTGTACATATGTGTGTGTTTGTGTGTGTATACTGTATCTCTCTGTGTGTATGTGTATCTGCGTATATGTTGTAATGTGTGTGTATGTGTGTGTATATCTGTATGTGTCTGTGTGTATGTGTATACATATCTGCATGTGTGTTGTAATGTGTGTGTGTATGTGTGTGTATGTCTGTATGTGTGTGTACGTGTATACATATCTGCGAGTGTCTTGTAATGTGTGTGTGTATGTGTATGTGGGTGTGTATCTGTATGTGTCTGTGTGTATGTGTATACATATCTGCATGTGTGTTGTAATGTGTTAGTCTGTGTGTGTGTATCTGTATCTGTCTGTGTGTATGTGTGTGTATATCTGCATGTGTGTTATAATGTGTGTGTTGTGTGTGTTGTGTTAATTCCTTATTTCTACCTCTTGATACAACACAATCTAATTTTTTCTTGGACAGTATAGGCAGTTGGCTGCACTATAGCGTTCTGTTTGAATCTTAGTCTCCAACGACCAAATCTGAAATGTTTCCAGGGTAAGGACCACACACACACACACACACACACACACACACACACGTTTACGCTGTAGAAGGTCGACATTCCACTCCGTTACCATGGTGAAGCCTTACGGTAGCTTTTTTATTTTTAAATTTTTTATTTTAAGGTCAAAATAGGTAGGCTGCGTTGTCCCGTGCCTCTAGTCGTCGTTGCTACGGCGGTCAGCTCGCCCAGGCGGGCGTGTCACTCTCAGGGGGATCTACTCTGTCTAGTTCTATGGGGAATCCCTGGAGCCTGACTAGGGGTCACCACAGTCCCATAGAACAGGATGACTAGGGGTCACCACATTCCCATAGAACAGGATGACTAGGGGTCACCACATTCCCATAGAACAGGATGACTAGGGGTCACCACATTCCCATAGAATAGGATGACTAGGGGTCACCACAGTCCCATAGAACAGGATGACTAGGGGTCACCACATTCCAATGGAACAGGATGACTAGGGGTCACCACATTCCCATAGAACAGGATGACTAGGGGTCACCACATTCCCATAGAACAGGATGACTAGGGGTCACCACATTCCCATAGAACAGGATGACTAGGGGTCACCACATTCCCATAGAATAGGATGACTAGGGGTCACCACAGTCCCATAGAACAGGATGACTAGGGGTCACCACAGTCCCATAGAACAGGATGACTAGGGGTCACCACATTTCCAGTTTTTGTCCAGAGGGTCTTGTCGTTTGTTTGTCACGGGTTTGAGGGCAATTTAATATCCAATCACAAATTATGTTGGAATAATATTAGTATATAATAATAATATTGCACAAAATTAACATATTATTTGAATACTTAGTGTATACTGAATACGTAAGACAAAGATTACCCTCATAATGTGTGGTGGATAATTGGTCACTCAGCTTCAACCAATGCACCAGAATGTAAAAAAAGAAAAGAAAAAAGGATTGATCGCTGTGGGACGGATGCCAATACATTTAGCAGAATATCTGTGATCAACTGTTCTGCACATTAAAGGGGTCTATATCCAATGCTAATGCTAACGTCATCTAAAGGATGTATTCCATGCTAATGCTAATTTCCTTGAAATGGTCTATATCAAATGCTAATGCTAACATCATCTAAAGGATGTATTCCATGCTAATGCTAATTTCCCTGAAAGGGTCTATATCAAATGCTAATGCTAATGTCCTCTAAAGGGTCTATATGGGATGCTAATGAATGTCCAGCCTTCGGGCTAGTTCACTAATCACTAGGCGTATCGACTGCTTGCTTTAAATAAGGCTGGCAGGTCTGGACGTTGTCCCACTGGGTACACATTAGCTAGAATTAGAAACACAATGCCCAGTGTAGGTGTTTGTGTGTGTGTGTGTGTGTGTGTGTGTGTGTGCGTGTGTGTGTGTGTTTGTATGTGTGTGCGTGTGTTTGTGTCAGTGTGTGTGTGTGCGTTTGTCTGTGTTGTGCGTGTGTTTGTGTCAGTGTGTGTGTGTGTTTGTCTGTGTGTGTGTGTGTGTGTGTGTGTGTGTGTGTGTGTGTGTGTGTGTGTGTGTGTGTGTGTGTGTATTAGTGACGACGTGTAGGTGTACGGGGGAAAGGTTGACGTTGTATTATTATAATTAGAGCTCTGTGTTCTCCAAAATTGGTGATACCGTATACACTGTGATAATGAGATAGCTTTGCACAGATTATTAACAGAAAGGAAACCTTTGTGTTTGGCTCAACTCTGGGACTCATTAAAGTCAAGTAGGCCCCCCGAGCTGTGGTCTGGCTGGATGAAAACCGCCCGGTAACACAGACAAGGCTTTTGGCCAATGGGATACGACCACCAGTACCTAAAACCCCAAAGGTGGAAAGAATAGTAAAAATATCCTGCTCATGTTAAAGTATTGTTACCTGACCTAGATTTTACTCAAGTAAAAATCTAAGGACAATTAAGGAATGGCGTGGGGAAAAAAAGTCAAAGTGAGAAGTACTCCAAACATGTTATATCATGTGATAGCTAGCTAGCTGGCTAACGTTATTATTTTCCACTGGACTCTCCGGCGTGACCCTGTTAAATTCAAAATGTATCGTTCGGAGTGTGCCGCTGTTGAGTGACACTTTCCCGCTAAGGGGATTGGCACCTGCCCAAAGTCTCGCCCGCCACCAAACAGTCGGCATGACCTCCACGGAAGGTTCAGTGTCCCGAAAAGACGCCCTCCTCCTCCTCCGCTTCTTTGACGCCCTCCTCCTCCTCCTCCTCCTCTTCTTTGCGGCTGTCACAAGCTGCCAACCTGAAATCCAAAGGGCCCCCACACAATGGCAGCGTTTGACAGACAGTAGCTGTGCATGCCGCGCTGAGCATAGAGCTATGGAGGACACACTGCAGGGGTTATGGGATGGATTGTAAATCGTCAAGGCAACCGGAACGGAAACACCTTTGTGTGACGTGTTTTCTTGAAATGTTTTGATTTGTTTGTTTTGTGACGTGGTCTCGTGAGCAGGGATACATAGCATATATACAAGGTGTTACTTCAGGATAGCTTTAAAAACTTTATTTTTTTTTATCAATATAGATTTTTCCATGTTATTCCCCCTCACCTACCCCCCTACAGTCTCAAACATGAGGCACCAGCTGGTCCATACTGTCCACTGAGCACACCACCTCACTGTGACACCACTGGTGTTCAAAAACCAGGACACTTGTCATTTTGTGGTAGGCATAGTCCACTGCCACCCTTGACTCTGACTGCCATTCTGAACACTGCCACCAAATCGGCCCCACTGCCCCCTCCATCTCCAACTTGTGGGTTTTGTAGATAGCCTAGTCTACTACGACAACAGAAGTGACGTGTTCTGACTGTCTTTGCGGTCGAGGGACAGGTTTGTACCTAAACTCTGACTCATCCTTATTACGAGTGGACTGAGATAGTGAGGGTTTGGCTGTCTTCCTGTTCTTCTTATTCCAAACTCATTGCAAACTCATTCTAAACTCATTCCAAACTCATTCCAAGCTCATTCTAAACTCATTGCATACTCATTCCAAGCTCATTCCAAACTCATTCTAAACTCATTCCAAACTCATTCCGCTGATTCTAAACTCATTCCAAACTAATTTTAAATAAGTCGACTGATGGCCGATCACTGGCTGATTGTTTTACGTAAATCTTAAACTTTTTCATAGGGTGTTTTAAAGGCCATTTTACCTCATTGTAGAAATATTAATACAAGGATGAACAAACTCTTTCACAACACATTCAGCAAATCCGTGTGTATGGGATTTGCTCCAGTTTACGATTTTCAATTTATTGTGTGTGTCTGTGTGTGTGTGTGTGTGTGTGTGTGTGTGTGTGTGTGTGTGTGTGTGTGTGCGTGTGTGTGTGTGTGTTATGGAGGTTAGCTATCTATGTTGCGGTTGCTCTTGAAATGTTTAACCCGTTAGGCTTTTGCTGGTTACCTAGCAACAAGGATATAGATCTCTCAAGAGCGATGATCCTTGGTCTATATCTTCCTTTCTGTCTCTCTCTCTCTCTCTCTCTCTCTCTCTCTCTCTCTCTCTCTCTCTCTCTCTCTCTCGCTATCTCTCTTTCTCTGTCAACTTAGTCTCTTTCCATATTTTTTTTCATCTTGCTTTTTAGCCATACAACACTCTCATTTCTCTCCTTTCAAAGTATTTCTGTGTGTGTGTTACACTGTACAAAAAAGTGTGTGTTGAATTTGTGTTGACGTTTGGCTTCCGGAGGTATCCGTCGTGTTCAAGCTGAGGTACACTAAAGAGTGATATACCACCCATTCAATAGAAACTGGAAACATCGCTTCAGAGACAACTGTAGGTCCATGTCCTGCAATGCCCCTATCTCTCTCTCTGACTTTCTCTCTTTCTCTCTCTCTCTCTCTCTCTGACTTTCTCTCTCTCTCTCTCTCTCTCTCTCTCTCTCTCTCTCTCTCTCTCTCTCGCTCTCTCTCTCTCTCTCTCTCTCTCTCTCTCTCTCTCTCTCTC
>JAPMUY010003785.1:92500-100000 GCA_026901105.3 Galaxias olidus
CAGTTAGTTACTGATTATATAGTAGTGTTATTATGAGTAGCAAGAAGTGGTTGACTATCCAGCTAAATTATCTTATTGAGTTGCGGTACATCACATTGCAGTACCTAACGCGACCAGATGATGGCGGTAGAGCAACATGTCACAGCTGAATCTCCTGTTGTTAGGTATATGCCTCCCAACTCTTTGCTTCCCACGGATTTGCGACCCACGCTATCTCTCCATGCTAAATCAATCATGCCAACAGCTCTGATCTCATTGGCTATACAACCATAGTTGTGCCCTGAATGACTCATTATTTTCCTCTGGCATTTCCCAAAACAATTTTTTATTTTTTATTTCAGGGAATTGATCAGAACCGGTAACCCTCTAGCTTTATCTATTAATTTTATGTAAGACACATTTTGAATAAAGTTTAAGAGTTCTTTTTCTCTTTTCGTTCAACTACCTTTCTATTTTTCTCTTCCTGTTATGGTAGAGGGGCCTGTAGTTCAGCCATCTCTGTTCTTCTTCTCTTCCTGTTACGGTAGAGGGGCCTGTAGTTCAGCCATATCTCTTCTTCTTCTCTTCCTGTTACGGTAGAGGGGCCTATAGTTAAATCATCTCTCTTATTCTTCTCTTCCTGTTATAAAATATAGTGGGTGTGTATAGGACAAAGGCTTTTGTCTCTCTCTTTTTCCCCCCTCCCCCCCCCCCCCCCACTCTCTCTCTCCATTCTTCTCACACTCCTAACCACTACTGTTATCAGCATCTCTCGTTCCTCACTCAGAGAGAAAAAACGCAGAACTCTCATAGGAAATCAGAGCGTTAATGGAACGGCAGATAAACGAACCAGAAAAAAAGACTATAGAATAAACTATAATAGAACAGAATAGATAAGAGTAGAGTGGATGTAGAATGGAATGGAATAGAACAAACCGCGTAAATAGAACAAAATAATATATTCTAATGTCAAAATTGACCTTTTTTGTTAAACTAAACTGTGTTGTCTTGTGATCTAGAACAGGTCTATCCCTCTCTCTTTATAATGCAGCTTAACTGTGTTGTGATCTAGTACAGGGATTTGCCTCTCTCTTTATAATGCAGCTTAACTGTGTTGTGATCTAGTACAGGGCTATCCCTCTCTCTTTATAATGCAGCTTAACTGTGTTGTGATCTAGTACAGGGCTATCCCTCTCTCTTTATAATGCAGCTTAACTGTGTTGTGATCTAGTACAGGGCTATGCCTCTCTCTTTATAATGCAGCTTAACTGTGTTGTGATCTAGTACAGGGATATGCCTCTCTCTTTATAATGCTGCTTAACTGTGTTTTCTTGTGATGTAGCACTGGTCATTTTATCTGCCTGGTGCGTGTGTGTGTGTGTGTGTGTGTGTGTGTGTGTGTGTGTGTGTGTGTGTGTGTGTGTGTGTGTGTGTGTGTGTGTGTGTGTGTGTGTGTGTGTGTGTGTGTGTGTGTGTTTTGAGTCAAGCATCGCAGACAGTACATTGCAGACTGTCAGTAAAACATGTTATATCAAGACAACCAGTTGAGGCAATCAGTGTTACTGTAACCTGTTACATACACATGTACACACACACACACACACACACACACACACACACACACACACACACACACACACACACACACACACACACACACACACACACACAGCTAAAAAAGACTTGTTCTAAAAGTAACATCAGAAGGGGATTGGTGGGAGGGTTAGTGGGTGGAACATGGTGCAGTGCTACAATATGGCCAGAGGGGGCAGTGTGGCGCCATCAGGAACCAGATCCTACATTGCTGTGGAACAAGAATACAAAAAAGGGTTCCCTGGGCCTAAACTACGTGTAAATCATTTTTAACAAAACCATGTTTGCTGTATCCCTCATCAACAAGCCATTCAAAGAAGCTCTTTGTAATCTATCTATCTATGAAAAATATGCCTTTGTAGTTTTTTGAGAGACAGCCAAGTTGTACCGCATTACCCAAAGCCAATTGATGAACTACAAAAACACGTGGAAGTCAGTCATGTTTTGAAAGACACAATTCAACCACTGCAATAGTAAGATCCCTACATAATGCCATGTGTGTTCTATAAGATTAGTAAGCTACAGTGGATAGCTAGCATTCATTATGAACGATAGTAATGTTTCTCTGATGAGGACATTGACACTCAAATAGTCACAACCTTGTTACATTTAGGAATATCTATAAAAAGTATGTGTTTTATTATGTATTATATGTTGCATATGTTAGAAATGTTTCAGTTTGTTATGCTGATCTGTGCACGTAGCATATGCTATAGCTAGCTTAGCGCGACTATTTAGACACATCATGCATATTCATTTACTGCTACATCTGCTAGCGCATACGGAGAGAGAGAGAGAGAGAGAGAGAGAGAGAGAGAGAGTAGACTGTGTGTATATGTGTGTGTGTGTGTGTGTGTGTGTGTGTGTGTGTGTGTGTGTGTGTGTGTGTGTGTGTGTGTGTGTGTGTGTGTGTGTGTGTGTGTGTGTGTGTGTGTGTGTGTGTGTGTGTGTGTGTCTCTCTCTCTACGGTGAGCCTCAGGACTTAGAGTCACAGCCCTGGACTACTACCTCTGATAATTGGATGTGACCTCAAAACATGACCGCTGACAACAATAATTATTCACACACACACACACACACACACACACACACACACACACACACACACACACACACACACACACACACACACACACACACACACACACACACACGAACAATCAACGTATGCATACAGAAAGTCTCTCTCTCAGAAACACACATTTACACTTTTGGAACATAATTATACCCCCTCAAAAACAGTAAGCTACGAAAGGGGGGGGGGGATCTTTCTTCATTGTCATTAGTTTCTCTCCTTCCCCTCTCTCTTTCTCTTTTTTCTTGATCTCTGTGCCTATCCTCATTCTCTCTCTTTCTCTCTGTCTCTGTCTCTCTCTCTCTCTCTCTCTCTCTCTCTCTCTCTCTCTCTCTCTCTCTCTCTCTCTCTCTCTCTCTGTCTCTCTCTCTCTCTCTCTCTCTCTCTCCCTCTGTCTCTCCCTCTCTGCCTCTCTCTCTCTCTCTGACCCCCTGTTCTCTTGGTCCCAGTTAAAGATGCCAGGAACCTGGTCCCCATGGACCCTAACGGCCTGTCGGACCCCTACGTCAAGCTCAAGCTCGTCCCCGACCCGCGGAGCGAGAGCAAGCAGAAGACCAAGACCATTAAATGTAACCTCAACCCCACCTGGAACGAAACCTTCACCTTGTAAGAACCCTACAGTATCTATAATAATAATCATCATCATCATCATCATCATAATAATAATATCCCACCTGGAACGAAACCTTCACCTTGTAAGAACCCTACAGTATCTATAATAATAACAATAATAATCATCATAATAATCATAAGTAATAATAATAATAATTATAATAATAATAATAATAAGTAAAGACCAAGGCCATCAAATGTAACCTCAACCCCACCTGGAACAAAACCTTCACCTTGTAAGAACCCTACAGTGTCTATAATAATAATAATAATAATAATCATAATAATCATAAGTAATAATAATAATAATTATAATAATAACAATAATAAGTAAAGACCAAGGCCATCAAATGTAACCTCAACCCCACCTGGAACGAAACCTTCACCTTGTAAGAACCCTACAGTATCTATAATAATAATAATAATAATCATAATAATCATAAGTAATAATAATAATAATTATAATAATAATAATAATAAGTAAAGACCAAGGCCATCAAATGTAACCTCAACCCCACCTGAAACAAAACCTTCACCTTGTAAGAACTACTACTACTACAGCACTTTATAATAATAATTCATAATAATCATAACTAATAATAATAATAAGTAATTATAATAATCATAATACTCATAGGTAATAATAATAATAGGTAAAAATAACATAACTAACTATTATAACAAATATTATTATTGTATGAATACATGTAATAAATAATATATACAATAAATATATCTGTTGTGTCTCTCTCTCTGCCAGTAACTTGAAGGAGAGCGATAAGGATTGTCTATTATTATAACTATTATTATTATTATTATTATTATTATTATTATTATTATTATTATTATTGTTAATATAATGTTTGGTGTCTCTCTTTCTGCCAGTAACTTGAAGGAGAGCGATAAGGACAGGCGTTTGTCTGTGGAGGTGTGGGACTGGGATCTGACCAGCAGGAACGACTTCATGGGGTCCCTCTCCTTCGGCATCTCTGAACTGCAGAAGAACGGAGTGGATGGATGGTGAGATGGAGGGAGGGAGGGAGGGAGGGGAGAGAGGGGATGCATGCTTATTTGAAGTGATCATTAATCCATTCCAGTGGCCCATGTTGTAGTGTCTGTGTGGAGGACATTGTTATGTTCTGTGTGGAGGACATTGTTATGTTCTGTGTGGAGGACATTGTTATGTTCTGTGTGGAGGACATTGTTGGGTTCTGTGTGGAGGACATTGTTGGGTTCTGTGTGGAGGACATTGTTATGTTCTGTGTGGAGGACATTGTTGGGTTCTGTGTGGAGGACATTGTTGGGTTCTGTGTGGAGGACATTGTTGGGTTCTGTGTGGAGGACATTGTTATGTTCTGTGTGGAGGACATTGTTGGGTTCTGTGTGGAGGACATTTTTGGGTTCTGTGTGGAGGACATTGTTATGTTCTGTTCTGTGTGGAGGACATTGTTGGGTTCTGTGTGGAGGACGTTGTTGGGTTCTGTGTGGAGGACATTGTTATGTTCTGTGTGGAGGACATTGTTATGTTCTGTGTGGAAGACATTGTTGGGTTCTGTGTGGAGGACATTGTTATGTTCTGTGTGGAGGACATTGTTATGTTCTGTGTGGAGGACATTGTTGGGTTCTGTGTGGAGGACATTGTTGGGTTCTGTGTGGAGGACATTGTTATGTTCTGTGTGGAGGACATTGTTGGGTTCTGTGTGGAGGACATTGTTGGGTTCTGTGTGGAGGACATTGTTGGGTTCTGTGTGGAGGACATTGTTGTGTTCTGTGTGAAGGACATTGTTGTGTGTGGAGGACATTGTTGTGTTCTGTGTCTGTGTGGAGGACATTGTTGGGTTCTGTGTGGAGGACATTGTTATGTTCTGTGTGGAGGACATTGTTGGGTTCTGTGTGGAGGACATTGTTGTGTTCTGTGTGAAGGACATGTGGAGGACATTGTTGTTCTGGTTCTGTGTGGAGGACATTGTTGTGTGTGGAGGACATTGTTGTGTTCTGTGTGGAGGACATTGTTATGTTCTGTGTGGAGGACATTGTTGGGTTCTGTGTGGAGGACATTGTTATGTTCTGTGTGGAGGACATTGTTGGGTTCTGTGTGGAGGACATTATTATGTTCTGTGTGCAGGACTTTGTTGGGTTCTGTGTGGAGGACATTGTTGGTTCTGTGTGGAGGACATTGTTGTGTTCTGTGTGAAGGACATTGTGTTACGTTCTGTGTGGAGGACATTGTTGGGTTCAGTGTGGAGGACATTGTTATGTTCTGTGTGGAGGACATTATTGGGTTCTGTGTGGAGAACATTGTTGGGTTCTCAGGACCATACCTAGTATGTGACGATGAAGAAGGAAAAACTCAATCTCTTCTCTCTCTCTTTTCCTTCCTTTCTCTCACCCTCTCATCCCCCTTTCACTCCCAAACCTCTGTGCATGAATCTCTTTTGCTCTGCCTCCCCCCTCCCCTCACCTCCCCTCTCCCTTCTCCCTCCCTCTCCCCTCTCTCTCCCTCTCCCTCCTCCCTCCCCTCCTCTCCCCCCTCCCTCCCCCTCCCTCTCTCCCTCTCTCTCTCTCTCCCTCTCCTCCCTCTCCCTCTCCCTCCCTCTCTCCCCCCTCCCCTCTCCCTCCCTCTCTCCTCCCTCCCCCTCTCCCTTCTCTCCCTCTCTCCCTCTCTCCCTCCCTCCCTCCCTCCCCCTCCCTCTCTCTCTCTCTCTCTCTCTCTCTCCCTCTCCCTCCTCCCTCCGCTCCTCTCGACCCCTCCCTCGCGCTCCCTCCTCCCTCTCTCCCTCTCCCTCCCTCTCCCTCCCTCCTTTTCCCTCACTCACTTCCTCCCTCTCCCTCCCTCCCTCTCCCCCCTCCTCTCTCCCTGTCTCCCTCCCTCCCTCTCTTCCTCTCCCTCCCTCCCTCTCTTACCCTCCCTCTCCCTCTCTCTCCCTCCCTCCCTCCCTCTCCCCCTCCTCGCTCCCTCTCTTCTCTTCCTCCTCCAGGTTTAAGATGCTGTCTCAGGAGGAGGGGGAGTACTTTAACGTTCCTGTTCCCCCAGAGGGAGAGGAGGGCAACGAAGAGCTCCGACAGAAGTTTGAGGTGTGTGTGTGTGTGTGTGTGTGTGTGTGTGTGTGTGTGTATGTATGTGAGTGTGTGTGTGTCTGTTTGGGTGCCAGTTTGTGTATGTGTGTGTCTGTGTGTTTGGAGTGTAAAGTGTAAATATATCTGTTTGATATGTGTGTTTGTGTGTGTGTGTCTGTCTGTGTGTGTGTGTGTGTGTGTGTGTGTGTGTGTGTGTGTGTGTGTGTGTGTGTGTGTGTGTGTGTGTGTGTGTGTGTGTGTGTGTGTGTGTGTGTGTGTGTGTGTGTGTGTGTGTTAGGCAGTCTCTGTGGGTGAGCTCTTAGCAGTTGGCAGGCAGACTTACCATCCGGTCTGGCAGGCTGTGTGTGTGTGTGTGTGTGTGTGTGTGTGTGTGTCTGACCAGTTCGGTTAGGGAGTCTATTCATTAACACATATGGCAGGAGAGAGGGATAGCACTACCTCCTCTCTCTATCCTCTCCTCCACTCTCCCTCTTTCCTCCTCCCTCCTCTCTCCATCATCTCCTCCTCTCTCCCTCTTTCTATCCTCTCCTCCTCTGCCTCCCTCCCTTCCTTCCTCTCTCTCTCTCTCTCTCTCTCCTCCCTCCCTCTCCCTCCGTCTCTCCCCTCTCTCTCTTCTCTCTCCCCCTCCGCCCTTCTCTTTCCCCCCCCCCCCCCCTCTCTCTGACACAGCAGTGTGTTCCCTCTAGTCAAGGTCGCAGTGAGAGAAACAGTTCACAGGCTGAGACACAGTCTCCAGAGGGAACTGCCACACACACACACACGCACACGCACACGAGGAACACACACACACACACACACAAACACACATGCACTTGCACACAAGGAACACACACACACACACACACACACGCACACACGCACACGAGGAACACACACACACACACACACGCACACGAGGAACACACACACACACACACACACACACGCACACGAGGAACACACACACACACGCACAGGAGGAACATACACACACTAACACACACGCACATACACACACACAGGAACACACACACACACACACACACACACACTAACACACCCACACATACACACACACACACACACACACACACACACACACACATGCACAGGAGGAATACATACACCCCCACAGAGGCAAATACACAACCTCTAGGGGCTAGATATCGCACACAAATACAGAC
>JAPMUY010003786.1:0-10509 GCA_026901105.3 Galaxias olidus
GGTTTCCCTACACCGGGGCTTACAATACACAGTCACAGGAAGCCCTTTAACCATCGCACGCGCTCACTCAGCACTTCAGAACTCAAGGTTATCCTAAATCGTCCCATCCATCTTATTCAAACGCGAGGCCGGGCCTAATGACCTCTGTCTCGAGTCCTCCGCGCGGCTTTCCTACAATACGAGCGAGGCTCGTGAATCCCAAACAATTAGATCCCCCGGGAAGGATTTACACACAGCTGTCCGATGGAGCAATAGAGCAGCAGGGCCTGGACAATGTTAGAGAGCCTCCGACCGCCAACCGGAGAGGTGTTAGATCAGGATCAAAAAGGGGATTTCATTTCGCGTCTGTATTACAAAGCCCAGACAAGATGGAACTGACTTTTTCGTGTTCACAACAGTGGGGGGGGGGGGGGGGGGGTTAGAATGGCACACTGCGAAGAGGTGTCGCACAACACACAACGTGGGTGGTCGAACAACCTCCCCTTTCCCCCTACAGAGGTACAGTAGAGACGGCTCTTTCTCTGAGATCATTCTCTCTTTTTTTTGTTCGCTTTGGGGTTCGAGGTTTCACGCAAGTGTTGCATTAGTTCTTTTAATATCCTGATTCTCCTCTGACGTGTACGTCAAGCCGTCAGTTTAGTTGTCACTGCGTTGATTCATTATCATACACGGTCACTGGGAGCGGGCTTCAGAGTGTCACATGCCTGCTGGAGGGACTAAGTGGATCCCTCCAAATGACTCCACCTCATAGGTGCTGTTTAGAGACCAATCAGAGGCCTCTGGTGGAACCATTTTCTGAGGTCTATACGACACACACGCTGCTTGCTTGTCACCAGTGTACAGGAGTTTTCAGACCTTAAGCTACAGCTGGTGATCTTCCGTCTGGAGAAGTAGGATAATAATACAAGACAACAAAAATATTAAATGTAAAAAAAAGAAGAAAAAAGAAGAGAGTTTGGTAATTCAGTGGAACTCAGAACGGCAGACCGAAGCAGCAACAGCCCCCTCTGGTAATGGAGGTGACACCCCCTAATGTCTCAGCTGTCGCAGGCTGCAGATGGCTTCTACTTACACTGTCCTTCTGGCTGTCGTCCCCGGCCCGGGCATTCCTTTGCATGGTGGGGGCCTGCCTCTCAGAGCAGGCGCACCTCCTTCACACTGGCAAAACACCGGCACGGGTCTAGCAGTGGGGAAAACAGAAGAAAGAAATCAGTGCATGACGCCCATCCCCCCCCCCCCCCGCTCCCGGTCACAAACGATCAATATGCACGGGGGGCTTTGTGGTCAATGGCTCTCTAGTGACGGTACTGTACGACCGAAGCATCACACAAGCCACTGGAATGTAGACCAGTCAACGTGAAAATAAATCCTAAATCTGTTTCTGACGCAACGATTGCAGCTTGCTAGGAAAACGTTGAGTGTTGCCTTTGCGGGAAGTCGACGTCCTTCACATGACATGACAACCAAGTGAGCGTGTCTCCATGACGACCAGGTGAAGATAGTCTTTTGTGTGTGTGCTTGTGACCTAGGCTGCCCCATTAGCATGCATTAGAGTACCAGAACTAAAGGTCAGGGAATTACCTGCTAGAGTTACACAACCCTGTTCTGTTTTTTTATGGCCTAATAATGGCTGAACCTATCTGTATTCGCAGACATACACACAAGCACACAGACACATACACACCTTGACGCTTCACTGAGACAAACACAATATCAGCCTCTCACAGTCTACCAGGCTTTGTTAATGGGAGCACAACTGAACAAGTCACGCATTATCCCTCTGTGGAGTCCTCAGCTTTGGGCCATCTCCTCTAACTAGATGTGGAGTGACAGGCCAGCCAGGTAATTAGTGCTTGCAGAGATCCGCTCCAGCCCCGGGCTCAGGCTCATTGATCAGCCTCTAAGAGAGGCCAGACAGTGCCACTGCCCCATCGGACATTATTGGAGGATACACACACACACACACACACACACACACACACACACTCAAACTTTTGATCTGAAAGCCATTGTTAAAATGAATCAGTGGTGAGGAGGAAAATGTCATGTTTGTGTTTGTTTGGCTGTGGGTGGAGGACAGCACGTCTCAACTGTCGGTGTCATTTTGGAGGATTTGTCTTTGGTCTGAAACCGACCTCGTCGTGGCATGGCAGTCAAACAAGGTAACATGCTCCGTGTAGTGCACAATTAGCGCTCTATGGTCCTAGCTGACCCCTGTCCCCTCATAGGACACTGCTGGTGGGACACCTTGATCGTTGCAGTCTGGACCGCTGTGTGACTTGACCAGCGTTGGCTGGCCTGTGTCACCACGAAAGGCAGCCCGACGTCTCCTGGTTGAGGAGCCGCTGACTGACAGTTCTTCACGGAGAGATGGACGCCTTGGTGCTGCTCTTGTCAAGGATTCTGCCACTTATTAAAAGGGACCACGGAATTGATTACGGAAACTTTTGCAAGCCGTGTGCACATGAATTAAACATGAACAGCGGTTACTTGAGGCTGCAACAGCACAACAACAAAAGAGAAAGCGTCGTCTTTCTGCAGTGACACGCGCACAATTGGAATAGCTACAGTAAAAATGATAAGAAAAACTAGGTTTGAAGGTGCGCTTATGCAAGTATGGAACAAGACGTGATAAAGAGAGACAGAGAGAGAGAGAGAAAGAGAGAGGGGGGGACAGAGGGAGAGAGAGAGACAGAGAGAGACAAAGGGAGGGAGAGGGAGAGAGAGAGGGAGGGAGAGAGAGAGAGAGAGAGAGAAAGAGAGAGAGAGAGAGAGGGGGGGGGAGACAGAGTGGGAGAGAAAGAGAGAAAGAGAGAGAGAGAGAGAGAGAGAGAGAGAGAAAGAGGATTAGAAGCAAGAGCAGTGTGGGGAAAACCAAACCTATCACTCTTTCTCATTGGCGCGACAAGGCACCCCGGGCACCTTGTTAATCATGGCGTGAAAGCCCTGACTGAGAGGATAAAAGCACTTAAACATGCAAATACTGCGTCTGAAAGCCGCGGCACCGGTGATTTATGACCAGCCGGCTAAGTTGCGTTGCAGAAACTTTAACTTGTGGACGCTAAAGCCATATTTAATAAGCATCACAGGGCCCGGCCCCACAACAATGAAGAGTCTGGGTACAGATGACTGAACAGACACACACACACACACACACACGTAAAAACGCACAAACCATGCCACGTCACAGAACAAACACAACCATATGCTTTTTCAATTCCACCGACGGTGTGTCTGACTATAGCTGGATGTCAGTAACAATCAACACAGCCTAAAGGCACAGCACTGCATGCTAGAAATAGACCTCGTGCCAGACCACTTACTGGACACCCAGTGTGCGTGTCTGAGTACGCGTGCACACGTGTGCCTGTGCGTGTCTTTGCTGGATTAAGTAAGCAACAACAGGGGGTTGATTGGGCAGGTCTAGCCTCGCACGTGTGTGTGAATGACCGAGCAGGTGAGGACTGCTATTGATGCTACACGAGGAGACCTGGATCCGGAGACACCCGTGAGGGACTGTGAAGACGAGCCCTCCCCTCACAACATGCCCTCTCTCCAGCCATCCCTCTGATACATCCCCTGTTACGTTTGTCACCTAACTATCTGCCATCCATAGGGGAGAAACGAGGGCTTGCCAGACCGACATTTATGAGATATACGTCTCCACAGCACAAGAAGCTCATGGCTGTGAGATTTGCTTGCGATTGTTGCCACTATTGAGCGACTTTACTTTCGACTTCATTGGATTCTTTTTTATTGAATAGTGGCTGTCAAGCTCTGGATTTGGCCGTCTCAGTGAACTTGATAAGACACATTGTTATGCTTAAATGTATGCATGACCATAAATACGTATTATATATCCGTCATTACACGTGTCCTGTAAATCATCTCCACTTAAACCTTCACATAGGGTACTGTTCGTTTGGCTACGTTGTTTTCACGTTTTTAACTGTCAAAGTTTTAAAGTACTTTTATTTACAGAAAGAATGGGAAAGAAAATAGGAAAACAGGTCTATGTCAATGCAAGTGGACAGACAGAGAAGCTCATATGATTGTCTCTCGAAGCACCAGCCGGTGAGATTTATCAGTCTCCTTCCCCGAGCTAAAGAATCACAATGCCTAGAGTAGAAACTCAACCACGCGACGACTATTCACGGCACCTTTTTATTGAAAACAGAAGCAAAAGCAGCGACAGGACCTATCGTTTCTAATGTTGTTGACGCTCCACAATGGATCGGCCGTCTCCAGTGTGCCAGGGCGGAACCAGACACTGATCCATTCTACCCATTCTATATCTGCGGCCCGCGCCACATCAAGCGTAATCCCATTATGTAGCTGGAGACACCCGATCCAGTCGTTATGATATTGATTTAGTCATTGCTTTTGGGCCATTAAGCCAATCAGCTGGGATAATTGGATGGAGGGAAAACAATCTGGCCCGTGGCAGCCATGCATCCCAAGCAGCTCCGACGGAGACATCGCCGAGGCTCCGGCCCACCTGACGTCCCAATCGAGATACGAAGGACAGAAATAGAAAAATACATCGTGAACCTTCAAACGGACGCCTCGTCACATGTTCTTTCACTGTCACGGGCCTCATTGAAATAAGTGCGGACCCGGTCGGTGTGAGACGGCTGGAGAAATGGTTCCTGTGATGAGCGGCTTGCTCGGGGGGTGGGTGGGTGGGGAGGGGGGTGGTAACAAAGAGGGATGCAGGGTTTTATTCTGCCATTTACTGGGCCGAGAACGAAACAGCAGCTGGCGGGCTGCAGCCTGCCACAACCACCTCATGGTCCATACATCACATAAATCAGGTCAGATCCCAGCGCCGAGGAGAGGTCCACACACACACACACACACCCTCACAACACCCAGTCCCCCCAACCCACACTCACACACACACTCACTCACACACAACGTACAGAAAGCAATTCGCACCAACATGTGCAGAGCATCCAGGCATAGATGCACACACACAACACACGCACACATACATACACATACAAAAGCGAGCGTAGAAGCCTTCATGCACACCGAGAACAGCTAGCTACTGAGAAATAGGTGTCATAGTCTTGGGTGAATGATGGATGAGGCCTGATATGTATAGTTATCTATTTTTGGTCTACTTCTTCAGCCTCAATGACTGCATGATGACCCCTGGTCTGTGGCTCTACTTCTACCGTGATAGAAAACACTTTCCCCCTTGAATAACACAGGGGAGACGTTTCGAAGCAGCGTCAGGTTGGTAACACAGTTATGTTCCTCTACCATCACCCGTTAATCATTACGACGCCAATGCTGGGCCACTCTGCAGCGGCTGGGTTTGACGACAAAAGGAAAACAAGGTGTAAAATGACAATAACATTTATTAGAATGGATAATAGATTCCATCTTCGCCTCGAGCCATTTCTTTTCATTCAGCCGAGGGTCGTGCCGGCCCAGACATGAGTCACACATTTTATTATCCTGTTTTGGTCGAGCAATTGGAGTTATTAAATGTAAGTGTAGCCTCGATCCGGAGCCCTCTTTTAGTATTACATTTCTCTACAAGGAATAAAGGGAATGCATTGTTAGGTGATAACACTCAAATGTGAAACCTGGCTACCTATTCAAACTAGCTCAATGAGACTTCATGGTTTTATGACCTCGTGATTTAGTCTGGGCACAATTTCTTCAAATCCTAAAAAGTGCAACCCCCCCAAAAAATTCAAAAACATCCAAGCTTCTGGTTTTTCCAAAAGTCAAGAAATGTTGACGGCAAGTCTGAACGGTTCCAGTCCCAGTCTCCTGAGTATGAGCAGCGACGACAGAACCTAAAGTGCCACCTATTGTTTGCTCACCAAACTACAACAGACGGCAGATGGGGTTACAGGGAGAGAATGTCTGTGGCCCCAAAATCCCATTTCAGCCAGGCTATTGTGTCCTGCTGCAGTGAATCAAATCCTAAATCGATACCAGGCGTCAGAGCTTGTAACACAAGGTTTTTCTTTTCTTTTCTTTCTTTTACTTGTGCAGAGCATTCCACATGGCCAACTGCCTTATTGATACAATAGATACTTCACCTTCAATATATATATTTTTTTCCTAACGTAACCATAGTACACCATTCTTGTTTGCTAACATAGTCTTTTGTTGGCAAGTATCAGGACTCACCTTAGATTTTTATTTATCTTTAATATTCTGCAATTTCCCTCATGGTCACACAATAGAAATATCATACCAATCTTTTGATAATGGAAAATGAAATGCGGCAAATGACTCCATAAACTGACAAGGTTTACATATATATTCACGAGCCAGTACACATGCACTGAGGGTAGCTCATTCGGGGGCTCCCTGTTTGACACCTCCTACCTGTACAGAGATAAGGGTGTATCAGGCTGGAAGACGCAAGAGCTGCACTACTCAAGTTCGACGGTAGATGTCACCACAGAGCCATAATTGTGAATCCAGTACCCTTGGTTTCTTAGGATTTTCCGTGTTGTTTGTTTACATTGTGATGCTGCTTTGGGAGTTACTACGTGAGGCCGGCGCGATATTGGGCAGAAGGAAGCTTTGCTGCTGAAGGAACACAGCGTGTCCTGACGGAGCTTTCTAGCTGTCAGACATGTACACAAATACAAAGATATCCTCACACACCAGGATCCACTGGGGTGCTCTCTTTTTTCATATTTTTGCTTTACCCGAACACATGCAAGTGCACACACGCGCGCACACACACACACACACACACACACACACACACACACACACACACACACACACACACGTACACAAACACACTTACACAAACAAAGGCTGCCCCCAAGCCCCTTCCCCCACACTCCCATTACGCCCTGCTCTCCAGCTATACATGGCCTACTAGTCCTTCATGACAGCAGTGACCTGAGGCTACGGAGGGCCAGGCTGCAGCCGGCTAGGTGGTGAGTCATGCCAGTGTGGCCAGCCAGTGGACAGCGCGGCGGGCGGCTCAGGCTCACTGACTCCCTCTCATCCCACATGATTCAAGGGGGACTCTTTAACAGCGGTATCAAAACATCACACCATCGGCGGCTCAATGTCAAGGGCCGTGGTGAACCACGCCGCCACCGCTGTCTTCCTCCTCAAATGCCCTGTGTGGTGTGTGAACGATAGCTTAAGGAAACCCGTGCATTTGGCCAGTCCTGTTCCGTGCTAAGCCTGACCTTACATGAGCCAAGAGATAACTCGATCTCGTAAGACGTCGCAAAATGAGGTGGCCATGTTCGTTTGTGATGTTTCAACATCCAGCATGTTGAATCCATCTGCAGTTGCAGTACAGTTGCAGTTGAGGTGTAAGCTTTTGTTTTTAAGCGTGAATAACAATATGTTGAGAAAAGAAGATGAACACTTCTGTCCACGGCGTGTTACACCGTTTGACGTGTTCAAAGGAATAAGGTACCGCGCTTCGGAGGCACCGTCACATCACAGAGGCAGGCCCACCTCTTGACACCCAGTCCCAGGACGTTAGCCCTTTTTGACACCGGCCGCACAATGGGTTATGACAGCGCCTTCCCCTCGGTGGTGCAGCCTCCGTCTCCCGTGAGTGTGTCGCTGCCTTTGTCTCTGTGGTTCAACCTGTCCTCGACTGTTCTCCTGCTCCTAATAGGGAATATTCCGATTGGCACTCGTTTCCCACTCCCCCGAGGCCACAGAGATATCACACACGGTGTGGTACACAGCACAACAGCAAAGTAAACACTATGTGCTAACTTGTTGCCTTGTTACTACATTAACAAGGAAAACTACCAGTGTTGTTGCTAAGCTGCTGCACACTGAGGTTATGACGTGCTCAGACGGTGTACTTAAAATATGGTGCAGTTGGAAGCAGCGAGTGAGTGACAGTCTGTGGTATTTAGCCTGTAGTTCGCTAGCCCCTTGTTGATGGAGCCCACCCCAGGCTGGCTAGCAGAGCATTGTGCAGGGGCGGCGACAGGGGTGGGCTGAGGAAACCGACAGCGACAAACAAATCAGGCGAGAGCTGTACAGCCATGACTCTGCTCTGAGTTGATCTGCCATTTTCTTATCTTGTCATCGTGTCATGTTATGTAAGGAAGCCCTGCTTTCCCTTTCTCTCTAACACACACACATACACACACATTCTCTCTCTCTCTCTCTCTCTCTCTCTCTGTCTCTCTCTCTCTCTGTTTGTCTGAAGCTCAGCTTAACCAAAGATCACCTGAGGGAGGACGTGAAGGTGTCTTCTGAGAAAGAAGAACCACTTAATGGTCAAGTTGACAAACGAGATTCAGGAATGACTGTCATGTAGAGTAGAACACTGTGGGTTATTTTGCTTCTGCTGTGTTTGTACTGTATGTGCTAGAATTGTAAAAATGTAAGGTCAGATGTGAATGCCCATGAGAGGAAATGGAATCATTTCTTGCGCAAATAAGCACGACGGCCAGTAAGAACAAACTTATTGTTCATCCCACAACAGGGAACCCTTTGCCAATGCGTATCAAAAATAATTCACTCTAGCATGCTGACCCGAACCGAAATTGAACATATTCCAGATTTGTAATTCAATGAACAGGACATCTTGTACACAAACAGAGCACGTATATGTCATTGCATCTCACTACACTAACCCTCATGATTAACCACCCCACCCCACCCCCACGCACACACACAAACCCACCCACACACACACACACACACATACAGACGTCCACATCAGTGCCCTTCTTCTGAGCAGACTGTACATCGCTAGCACATTCAATGAAACTGGGCTGCCATTACCCCTCAATGGAGCTGCCGGCTTGGCGACCATATATCTCTTGGGCTTCTGCATGGCTGGTTCATGATCTCCAGCTGACTGCAGACACATCTCTCTGTTGCCCGTCAAAATTGTATGAAATGTGAAATTAATTTAGCTCTGCCCCAGGCCTCTTATCGCGCTGCCTCTCACGGTCACAAGGAATTAGGCTAAGAGACGTTGGCTGATACCCCGAGCTTGGTATGGAGAGAGAGGGAGAGCAACACAAAATAAAAAAATAAAAAAGAGAGAGATGGCGAGAGAGAGCCCCCCCCCCAAAAAAAGAGAGAGAAACTGAGAAAGAGATCCGGCAGATGAACCCCATCGGAACAGACAGGGGTTGCAGGCCAAATTACTTGGGAAGACGATAACGTTTAATCTATCCAAATCTGTGCTTCACGTGTCTACCAAACACAGCATGAGGAGCTGTGCAGTGGGAAAATAAAGCCAGAGTTCATGACCGCGATGACAGATGACAGATTTTTTTTTTTTTTACCACGGTAGAACACGACCGTATGGTTTTTCGCTGGCGTCTCCTCTCACCTCTCTCCATTTTCCTTCAAGCTGTATCAAAAGGCAGTAGCAGCATGGGTCAGATCTGACGGCGGCCATTGCCGTACGGAATACAGTAAGGGGCATGCAATGCCGCGTTCACACGGTTTGATTGGTACTTGACTAGCTTAATGGCCGTGGCGTCAGGCTGCCGCACTCCGTCTCCCTCTCTGTCAAAACCCCTTTAGCTGTGCTTTCCCGTTCTGCCACGGGAACATTCCTCAATATCGGATGTGGAGTCAGAGACAAGCCTGTGCGTGGGTCAGGCAAATGTTTTACATTGCGGTGTGTCACTCAGAGTTACATTTTTAAAGAGGAGAGAAGATAGACAGGACACAAAAAAGAAGAAAGGATCTTTTTTCATTGTTGTATCACAGAAATATGAAAAGAATTCCAATACCAAATCTGGTTTTTCCTAGCAGTATTTTTTTTTTAACCGCAACATTCTCTGTCCCCATCTAAACACAAGCAAATGTCAACCATTGTATACGGAAAGTCTTTCCGCAGCAATGGAAAACAAAGCGCTGCTGTTTGTTGAAGAGAGACGACCAACAGATGATCGGTGATGCATGCTCTCCTTTTCACATGATCTCAATCTAAATAGCACACTGAACCCCCCCCCCCCCAAGACAAAAAACACACATTGTCAACTGTGCGTCCTGGTTCCACAGCTGTGTGTCTTTGATTGGAGTCTGGTAACACTCCTGACTGAGCTGGAGAAGACACCGCCAAGATGTCCAGAGTAGTGGGGGGGGGGGGGGGGTCCACGGAGGTAGGGGGCCTGCCGCTCTCTCCCTCACCGCGCCCTCCCTCCGTCCCCCACCCTCCCTCCTCGTTCTTCTTTGATGGCATCTAAGGGGGCCGCTTCCTCCAGCGGGGTCGTCACACAGATGTCCCGCAGGCTGAACCCGGAGACCAGCGTCCACCCCTGCATGGCCACCAGCCTCTCCCTGCTACACAGACGGCACGTCTTTGAAGCCCAACACATTTCCCCGGGATGTGTCCTCTGTGCCACGTAGCGTAGCTGTGTTTTTGTGTGTGACGGAACAGATAAAAGCCGTAGGATGTCTTTTCATGGACGTTTCTATATCCCATAGGGCAAAGGTCACATCTGTCTGTTTGATAGCAAACCACAAGTTTGAATGACAAAGTTTAGTCATATCTCCAGGGGAGATAATTTAAGG
>JAPMUY010003787.1:0-10726 GCA_026901105.3 Galaxias olidus
GTTCCGGGAAGGACGTTATATAGGCCAAAACAAAGCACAGGGCAGCTGAGGTCAGCATGGGATTGGAAAGTGCTAGCAGATGTCGGCCAGCAACTGAGAGTCCCATTAGAGATTGCAATAACCAACTCTAAGACCTCACTAATTACTCTGGTCCAACACACAGCAAACTGTGTACTTTGTAGAGCTAACAGTCCCGTGAAGAAACGATAGACAAGGCATATTAAAGAAATAAACTTTGCTATATAGTTCTACAGTCTAAAAAGATGGTTTGGGTAAATAAGTATATTTTATTTAAAAAACACCTTTTGTGCTTTATACATGATTATTATTATTTAAAAATCTAATTCTGCAAGAGATGCCAACACTGGTGTGATGTGTGGCCTATGTCGTGTCTTCATTAAAAGTTTAGCGGACGCATTTTGGACCAACTGGAGCCGAGAACCAGAAGAGTGACTCAGGGTGGCGAACAGTGCATTGCAATAGTCAAGACGAGAGGAGACAAAAACATGAATGATTTTTTCCAGATCTTGGAAAGGCAATACAGATTTGATTTTTCCACTGTTTCTTAATTGAAAGAAACAGGATTGGACCACTTTATTTACATGCAATTCAAAGTTCATGTGTTGGTCAAAAAAGACTCCTAGGTTTGAGGCTCGCTTAACCTTTGCCGCTAGAGGACCAATACACTGCTGTATTTTATCCAAGATGCTCTCAGGGCCTATCACGAGGACTTCCGTTTTGACAGGGTTAAGCTGGAGAAAGTTATGACATTCAGTCCTTAATAGCTGTTCAGCAGTCTTGCATGGTAAAGAGCTTACTAAGGTCACAGCTTGAATGAGAAGGACAGCTGTGTACCGTCCGCATAACAATAGCAGGAAACGCATTTAAAACGACTAATAAAGAAACCATGGGTAAGCATATACAAGTAGAAAAGAATAGGCCCAAGGATTGAAGCATGGGGCACACCACAAGTCTGAGCCGATAAGGAGACATGGTTATCAATAGGCACAGAAAAACTCCCATCTGACAAATAGGAGGTAAACCAGTCAAGTGCAGTCCCAGTGCAGTACCCCAAATATACATATTTGAGCAGATGTACGTAGGTTGTAGAGCGTAGCACAAACGACTTGGTCACGCCACGTAAAGCGTACGCTGTGCTCTTTTATTCTAAGTCCTATGTACCAAACTTACGGCTGATCGCGTAATCACCGCTTGTCATCGGCCTCATATTGTCATTTGTGGCGCCTGGTTGTAATGTACTGTTGCCTCCAGTGGACCGCTGCTCTTGGTGTTAGTTAGCATAGCATACTCAGCCTACCTAAGAGGATAGACTGGTCAATAGTAGGGTTAGGTGACATGTTAAAATTTTTCATTCGTCCACCGCCTACCCAAAAACCAGCGATTGCCATAATATTTGCGCAAGTATGTGTGCAGCGTTGGAAGGGGCGGGGAATTCTCCATCCCTGTATGCTAGTTTTAGCGAATGCAATCATGGTAGACTTTGTTGCAAAAAATAATAAAATCACCCTACTTTGGGACTATTTTTTGTGTTAAACCGGAATGAACCGGCAAGCTGAAGGACCTAAACTAAGCAATCTCCCATCTTTGCAAACATATTGTGTGGGCAAGAACAGTCAAACTACCAATTTGCACGAGCATTTGCGGATACACTGCTGAGCACGCTATGCTAACTAACACCGAGAGCAGCGGTTCACTGGAGGCTGCCCATTCTACAATACATACAGTACATTACAACCAGATGCCGCAAATTACAATATGAGGTCGGTGACAAGCGCTTATTAAGCGATCACCCGTAAATTTGGTACAAGGGACGTAAAGTGAAATGGCACGCATACGCTTTACGTGGCCTGGCAAAGTCGCTGTTTGTGCTATGCTCTACAACCTACGTACATCTGCCCAAATGTGTCTGGGTGCAGGACTAGCCTTACTCCATAAGGGAAAGCCTGGCACCAAAATCAGGTACTAAAAAGTTATTGGCGGCAGAAAGAGTGCATGGGCCATCAATAGGTATTGCCCTGCCCAGTGTAGCACAGGGCAACAAACATCACATCAGCATTGTCTGGTAAGGAAGAGATAAGGGCGAACAGTAAACTCAGGGCAGTTGAGTGAAACCTGTGATTGGAAAAGTTGGATGCTGTGGAATTTTGCAACATCAACATGCACAAAACTTACGGAAATATAGATATGTGGCAAAGAATTGGGCCACACCATGAAGGCTGTGTCATACATAACAGAAAACAAAGCAGACAATGACTGTGGCTAAATAGGAATGATCCAAAAGGGGCGCATACAAAACAAACAGCACGTCAAAAACCAGAAAAGCTTAGATATCATTAATTTGTTATCTATTCCTAACCCACTTGCTGGGATGGTGACACTATTTGGCTGCAGTGGCTGGAAGTGTTTTTATACAGTATTTGCGTAGTTCTTAGAATTGGAAGAAGACGTTATTTTGCATTCCATGCATTACCACTGACTTGGTCCTCATCAATCAGATGTAACTAAACAATATACCATACACACTGGACTAACAGAGATCAAATGCAGGTTGTCTAAGTATTCTTAAACAAGTGATGCCACAACAAACCGCACCTGGAGGCAGGACCCTACAAACTGTATAGACCTCATAAGTCATGTTTCTGTCATACACTGCTTTACACACTCTAAGACACCATACTGACTTCTACTCTGAAAAGCAAGATACAAGAAAGCCCTTACATACCATTGTCCAAATAAACCGCATCACACTCAGGCGACAGCACACACACACACACACACACACACACAGTACCATGACATAGGATGGAATTTACCAAGTGATTTACAAACATCCATAAGTCATGTCTGTCATACAGCTTTACACACTCTAAGACACCATAATGATTTCTACTCTGAAAAGCAAGATACAAGAAAGATTGTCCATATAAACCGCATCACACTCAGGCGACAGCACACACACACACACACACACACACAACCAATGACATAGGATAGAATTTACCTTTCCATCCTTGTCGAGAGGACCAGCAAGTGGACTTGTCCGACTCGGGTTGCTCGCAGTTGTCCGAGTCCGGTTGCTGTCAGTCGTCGTCTGTAAGAGACAAAGCACGGAGGAAAGGGAAAATAAATAGACAGGCACTGGGGAATGTACCACTCAAGAGGATATCTGCTGTTTGAATAAAGAAAACCATCTAAATCTGGACAAAATGCATGAGGGGACAATCATAACAGCTCACAAATTGCTCCAGTGAGGTTTGGATTACAATCACTGCACCATTTACTGATAATCTCATGAAGATATAGGCCTACCTCTGCAAATTCTTCCACTGTGGATGGAGAATTGCTGGCCCCAGAATCTGTCGGAGGCATTTCCTCATCAGGACCCTACAGAACGGGTAAAAAAAGGAGATATCGTCATGAATATCTTGACAGGACGTACCCTGTATCACATTAAATAAAAAGGCATCAGGACTGTGGATTTATTTCCCTCAAAGAACGCATAGAAACACTCTAAAAATGTTATTTAGTTACATTTCTTGCCTGTCAAGTATCTGTCGACTATGAAACTGCCATCTTCCAAAAGATGGTTCACTGATGAATTCAGCATTCGATTTGTCATTTATCTATTTCCAACCCCTTTGAAGGGATGGTGACACTGCTCACCTGCAGTGGCAGGAAGCTTTTTCATTGAGACTTTATAGTTCTTACATTTGCTACGACTATTTGTAATAAGATGTTATCTTGCATTCCATGTATTACCGCTGACTTGGTCCTCATCCATCAGATATAACTAAACAACTTACCATACACACTGGAATAAAATAGAGATCAAATGAAGGTTGTCTAGGTATTCTTAAACACAAGTGATGCCACAACAAACCGCACCTGGAGGCAGGACCCTACAAACTGTATAGACCTCATAAGTCATGTTTCTGTCATACACTGCTTTACACACTCTAAGACACCATACTGACTTCTACTCTGAAAAGCAAGTTACTAGAAAGCCCTTACATACCATTGTCCATATAGACCGCATCACACTCAGGCGACAGCACACACACACACACACACACACACAACCAATGACATAGGATAGAATTTACCTTTCCATCCTTGTCGAGAGGACCAGCCAGTGGACTTGTCCGACACGGGTTGCTCGCAGTTGTCCGAGTCCGGTTGCTGTCAGTCGTCGTCTGTAAGAGACAAAGCGCGGAGGAAAGGGGAAATAAATAAATAGACAGGCACTGGGGAATGTACCACTCAAGAGGATATCTGCTGTTTGAATAAAGGAAACCATCTAAATCTGGACAAAATGCATGAGGAGACAATCATAACAGCTCACAAATTGCTCCAGTGAGGTTTGGATTACTATCACTGCATGATTTACTGATAATCTCATGAAGATATAGGCCTACCTCTGCAAATTCTTCCACTGTGGATGGAGAATTGCTGGCCCCAGAATCTGTCGGAGGCATTTCCTCACCAGGACCCTACAGAACGGGTAAAAAAAGGAGATATCGTCATGAATATCTTGACAGGACGCACCCTGTATCACATTATATAAAAAGGCATCAGGACTGTGGATTTATTTCCCTCAAAGAACGCATAGAAACACTCTAAAAATGTTATTTAGTTACTTGACAGGCAACAAATGTATCTGTCGACTATGAAACTGCAATCTTCCAAAAGATGGTTCACTGATGAATTCAGCATTCGATTTGTCATTTATCTATTTCCAACCCCTTTGAAGGGATGGTGACACTGCTCAACTGCAGTGGCAGGAAACTTTTTCATTGAGACTTTATAGTTCTTACATTTGCTACGACTATTTGTAATAAGATGTTATCTTGCATTCCATGTATTACCGCTGACTTGGTCCTCATCCATCAGATGTAACTAAACAACTTTCCATACACACTGGACTAAAATAGAGATCAAATGCAGGTTGTCTAGGTATTCTTAAACACAAGTGATGCCACAACAAACCGCACCTGGAGGCAGGACCCTACAAACTGTATAGACCTCATAAGTCATGTTTCTGTCATACACTGCTTTACACACTCTAAGACACCATAATGATTTCTACTCTGAAAAGCAAGATACAAGAAAGCCCTTACATACCATTGTCCAAATAAACCGCATCACACTCAGGCGACAGCGCACACACACACACAGTACCAATGACATAGGATGGAATTTACCTTTTCATCCTTGTCGAGAGGACCAGCCTGTGGACTTGTCCGACTCGGGTTGCTCGCAGTTGTCCGAGTCCGGTTGCTGTCAGTCGTCGTCTGTAAGAGACAAAGCACGGAGGAAAGGGAAAATAAATAGACAGGCACTGGGGAATGTACCACTCAAGAGGATATCTGCTGTTTGAATAAAGAAAACCATCTAAATCTGGACAAAATGCATGAGGGGACAATCATAACAGCTCACAAATTGCTCCAGTGAGGTTTGGATTACAATCACTGCACCATTTACTGATAATCTCATGAAGATATAGGCCTACCTCTGCAAATTCTTCCACTGTGGATGGAGAATTGCTGGCCCCAGAATCTGTCGGAGGCATTTCCTCATCAGGACCCTACAGAACGGGTAAAAAAAGGAGATATCGTCATGAATATCTTGACAGGACGTACCCTGTATCACATTAAATAAAAAGGCATCAGGACTGTGGATTTATTTCCCTCAAAGAACGCATAGAAACACTCTAAAAATGTTATTTAGTTACATTTCTTGCCTGTCAAGTATCTGTCGACTATGAAACTGCCATCTTCCAAAAGATGGTTCACTGATGAATTCAGCATTCGATTTGTCATTTATCTATTTCCAACCCCTTTGAAGGGATGGTGACACTGCTCACCTGCAGTGGCAGGAAGCTTTTTCATTGAGACTTTATAGTTCTTACATTTGCTACGACTATTTGTAATAAGATGTTATCTTGCATTCCATGTATTACCGCTGACTTGGTCCTCATCCATCAGATATAACTAAACAACTTACCATACACACTGGAATAAAATAGAGATCAAATGAAGGTTGTCTAGGTATTCTTAAACACAAGTGATGCCACAACAAACCGCACCTGGAGGCAGGACCCTACAAACTGTATAGACCTCATAAGTCATGTTTCTGTCATACACTGCTTTACACACTCTAAGACACCATACTGACTTCTACTCTGAAAAGCAAGTTACTAGAAAGCCCTTACATACCATTGTCCATATAGACCGCATCACACTCAGGCGACAGCACACACACACACACACACACACACAACCAATGACATAGGATAGAATTTACCTTTCCATCCTTGTCGAGAGGACCAGCCAGTGGACTTGTCCGACTCGGGTTGCTCGCAGTTGTCCGAGTCCGGTTGCTGTCAGTCGTCGTCTGTAAGAGACAAAGCACGGAGGAAAGGGGAAATAAATAAATAGACAGGCACTGGGGAATGTACCATTCAAAGGTTATTTGGTATTTGAATAAAGGAAACCATCTAAATCTGGACAAAATGCATGAGGAGACAATCATAACAGCTCAAGAATTGCTCCAGTGAGGTTCGTGTTACAATCACTGCAAGATTCACTGAAAATCTCATCCAGATATAGGCCTACCTCTGCAAATTCTTCCACTGTGGATGGAGAATTCCTGGCCCCAGAATCTGTCGGAGGAATTTCCTCATCAGGATCCTATAGAACGGGTAAAAAAGTAGATATCATCATGAATATCTTGACAGGACGTCCCCTGTATCACATTATATAAAAGGCATCTTGACTGTGGATTTATTTCCCTCAAAGAATGCACAGAAACACTCTAAAAATTGTTTTAGTTACCTTTCCATCCTTGTCTAGAGGACCAGCCAGCGGACTTGTCCGACTCGAGTTGCTCGCAGTTGTCTGAGCCCGATTGCTGTCAGTCGTCGTCTGTAAGAGACAAAGCACGGAGGAAAGGGGAAATAAATAGACAGGCACTGGGGAATGTACCACTCAAGAAGATATTTGGTATTTGAATAAAGGAAACTATCTAAATCTGGATAAAAAGCATGGGGAGAAAACTTTGCTTTGCACCTCACTGGAGCATTATGTGAAATAGACAATTATTGCAAAATTTCTGTTAAAATCTCTCGTACCAAGATATACCTGGGAACAAAAAACTAGCCATATGTCAACATTGTTTCATTATTCACGTCAGGAACATCAAAATATTTAACAAACAAGATAGCATACTTAACCTATTTCAAACATGTTGACACCTACTATTTATAGGTTGCCTCACATCATTCATCTACACGTTTCACTTACCATGTGAAATAGTTGGAGCAGACTACTTGATACACATGCAGACACCTTTGGTCCCCATGGACTTTTAGATATCTTTGGAGGACTCGTAGAAGGCTGTAATGTGGAAGGTCCCTCGCCATGTTGCCCCTCCAAAGACATTCCTGCAGCTGTCTAAAAGTAGTGTATCAACAAACATCAGACCAATGAGATGAAGTAAAAGGAAATTCTCCCAGCTGATCAGTGTATTTGGCACACACACAGTACCAATGACATAGGATAGAATCTACCTTTCCATCCTCGTCGAGAGGACCAGCCAGTGAACTTGTCCAACTCGGATTGCTCGCAGTTGTCCGAGTCCGGTTGCTGTCAGTCGTCGTCTGTAAGAGACAAAGCGCGGAGGAAAGGGGAAATAAATAGACAGGCACTGGGGAATGTACCACTCAAGGTTATTTGGTATTTGAATTAAGGAAAGCATCTAAATCTGGACAAAATGCATGAGGAGACAATCATAACAGCTCACAAATTGCTCCAGCAAAGTTCATATTACAATCACTGCAAGATTAACTGAAAATCTCATCAAGATATAGGCCTACCTCTGCAAAATCTTCCACTGTGGATGGAGAATTTCTGGCCCCAGAATCTGTCAGAGGCATTTCCTCATTAGGACCCTACAGAACGGTTAAAAAAGTAGATATCATAAATATCTTGACGACCGGACGTCCCGTGTCACATTATGCAAAAGGCATCATGACGTTCTATAGTTAGACCATTTTCATCAAGTAAAGCTTTGATCACCTTTCTTCTCCATGGCCAGTCTGAATCACCATAATTATAGGTGATCTCCTCTCCTGGACTTATGTCTCGTATTGCAAAGAGGCACAGATGGGGTCTCCCTTCCACAGTTAAGTACTTCATCTTGGAATTAGGGTTTAAATGGTCATCGTTTACAAGTCTTCCGAGTGTCCCATCCTCCATTGCGGCATCAACACTAGTAAAACACAACAATCACTTTAAATCATTCTATTGATTTGAGTATAAATCAGCCTGATTTAGGGACCAAAAATGTTCATTATGCTCAGCAAACTAAAAGCAACAAGTCATGCATAACTGGTAAACATTAACATGCATAACCGACTAAGCATTAACATGTCGTAATCCTCACCACCACAGTTTTCCATTAAAACGGAACTCAAACATGAACACCTTGAGGCGGTTCTGGTAAATTCTCAGTCTCCTCTCACATTCTTCCTTGTCAATTAGTTCACCTCTATATTCCAAAAGAAAGTCCCCTCTTTCAAATGGAGCAGAGCTGAAGATACCACGACCTAGTTCATACACAAATACATAAGTGACAATTTGAAATGTGACAAATTCAAACAAAAATGAATCAATCAGAAGATTCAACTTACCTTTAAAGGCATTTATAAATTTGATATCAAGTCCCACTTTGTCCCTTAAAGTTGAAATATAATATATTGACTCTTCCTTCGGGTTACAGCGTCTTCGTCGCATTTTTTATTGTCAAAATCCTGAAGGTGATTGCAAGGATTATGGTCAAAAGCAGTATTTGGAGTCATTTTCTGTACTCATCACTGTACCATTTATATTGAATTTAACACTGCTAAACAAATTCATGTTTTGTCATCTACAATTAGTTCATTACATATGTAAAAAGAGCCATATGGCACTCCCTCCCCTATAACAAAATTATCAAATAGTAGGTAAACAGGTTTTCAAAACAATAATCTGATAAAACAGCGCCTGTATTTTTTGCATGATTCCCTGCCCCAAAGCATAGCAACACCTTTGAAATATGCTTGTGGGAGTAAGCATATGGAAAACTGACAGCAAGTAACTAACTAGTGAATGGGCTCAACCTGATGTAGACTTAAAACAAAACCGGAAAAAAGACAGGACCATTTCACAACCAAATCATAGTCTGAAAGGTTGTCTGTATTGTGGCATTCAAATGAGGTTGTAGGACTGTAGATCTGTGGTTGTTATAAAAAAGAAATTGCTCTCAATTCATGCATGCCACTGTCATCATGGAACTAAATTTTAAGTTTTAAAATTGATATTCATCATGAATACCGTGATTAACTGAGAAATAACATTAAATCAACGCCACAGCAGATACCAGCCATGCTGTTGCGTTTCCCCACATTTAGTTAATTGGTCGTTCCATTGTAGTTGGTTTCCTTAAATACACATTGATGCACGTCAAATAACGTCTATGGAAAAAGTTTACTTTACCTGCACACAAACTGACCTACAAAGACTGTATGAACCACGGTTAAGAAATAACAGGAATGCTTGAAAGTTCACACAATCTTGTGCTCTCTTCCGAAACATACCTGATTCCCCGTGCAGACTGCAGTGGAGGCATTCTCACAGGCAGCTGTGCATCCTTACTATCGTTACGTTAGGATCTTTGCTAATCATCACGTTAACACCACAGCACAGCAATATTTCACGTTACCTTACAGCAGTCCCATACATTTTATTTAAGCAAAAAGAAAATCGCAACCCCAAAAAGAAGCAGCCTGTGGTAAAAGTAACCCAGTGAATGCAATGGTAGCTAACAAGGAAGGCGTAGCTACTTAAATTTAAGGCTAGGCTAGCTCAACTGCAATCAAAGAAAGCAAGCAAATGTGCTTAAATGTATATTCTTAAATATCAAAAAGCGTTCCATCATACCTACTTTTGCATGTCTTATCTTGAAACAATCAGGAGTCTTTATACTCGCTGCCTCACTGTCTAATCTCGTGTAACATAACCTGAAGGAATTGCAGCTAATCGCCTAATCATTAGCCTAATGTTAGCTCCTGTACCGCATGCTATGTAGTTTTTATCTAAACATTTTTTATATTTCGCATTTTATGCAACAACAAAAAAACATGGCCATAAAGTAATATTTACTAGCTAAAACACTTCATTGAGTTAAAGAACCATATATTTACACAACATTATGCTTACCTGAAGGTCTGTGCTACGTTAATCCCATGTCATTCCCAGCGAGCACATTTCTGAAATACGTAACTGGTTGAAATTGCAGTTTACCAGCTGATCACAGGAAAGCCCGCCAGTCGACCAGCTGATCACAGGAAAGCCCGCCACAAATCCACGCACAGCTTGACGTTTCAGTTGACCAGCCAATCACAGGAGAGCCCGCCAAAAATGAACCGTGTGTATCGAAAATGTGTATGAAACTGCTATGCAACCTCCGCCTACAGGGTGTGCTGTTCTATACACTGGGATACACCCAAAACCAGGTCAAGAGGTCAAGAAGGACTATCAACGAAAAAGAGAGGCTATGCTATTTAGAAGCTCCTAAATGCAGTTACACTCTCCGAATTATGGCATGGTCCTTGTATTACCCCTAGGTCCTTGTACTGTCGGTGTGTAGTCAGGTCAATTGTCCGTCT
>JAPMUY010003788.1:0-35000 GCA_026901105.3 Galaxias olidus
GGGCCATGGGTCACCTATTTCAGCCTATAGCCCCTATCACGCACTTTGCCAGTATACACGTTTTTGAGGCGGCCAAATAGACCCAGCTATTGACTGGTAGGTTTTTGACTTGGCTACTTTAAATAAACCGGGGAACCGATCAAGCGCAAGCATCACTTCACCTCCACGTTTCAACGTAGCTGCCAAGTGCTACTTGATCTCACAACTTTATTGGATTTTTGTAGTGCCTATCATGAACATTTTCTAGACGTTCCCTTTCCCTACGGAAATCCGCAGCTGGTCTTCTTATCCTATTGGTCTTTGTCGTTGCCACTCTTATCCGCATGCAATCCACTGAACGTCTCTTTATTCTCTACTCGGCACAGTCGGCAGTGCTCCACGATCGTCATATTGGCTGTCAGGAACAGGAACGGCCACGGCTCGGCTGAGAAGAAGAGTCGGCCATGAAAAAGAATAGGCATTCGCAAGACTTTTGTAACATCTAGGCATTTAATGAATTAACTTGGTCTGTGGGTGTTACCTATCCCTGTATACATCAGGAATGCAGTGTAAAACCTTCAGCATTACTTACATTTTTCATTTCGCCTGACACTCTGTGGACCGCAAGGGGGGATATGTGCCTGCCTTCTAGCCATTTTTTGCAGACAAAGAGAGCTGTTGAGTAGGTGTTTCTAAAAGACAAAAGGGTAAGCTGTGAATTCCTCAATCCAACAATTATTCGCTAAACACAGACCAATTGGCAAGTTTTTACCGCTATATAGGAAAATACTATATTTGACGGTCTGATCAATCTTCCATTACATTTAAAAGCTAGCGAGCGTTAGCCAGCTAATGTTGGCTAGAAAACTAGCTAGCGCTATAGCTAACGTTAGCTTAGATGCCTAAAATCTAATGTAACGTTAACGTTTGCTAACAAAATTAATGTTCGCTTACAATATCAATTAAAAAAGCTGAAACGTTAGCGAATCAACAGTAAACGATAGCTTACTGCCGTTGGCTGTCCGTATGATAGGCATGTTAACTATTCAGGCTTTTTAATTAACCAATAATTAATTTAATATTGCATTTGTATCACCGCCGTGATGCTAACGTTACTTCACGTTATTAAGTAGGCAAACGTTGTCGTAAATAGCTAGCTAGTTAGCAAACGAACGTTACTTTTTATTATGTGTGCTGCAGTAGGACACTTTGTTAGAGGCTAACCCATTAAGAGACTACTGGATGGGCCCTCAAATATTACATAGCCAGCACTGCAGCTAACATCAGCAAGGCCTGTCGACTTGAGCTAACGATGGCAAAACTAGTTTGGTCGGCGTTTTGTCGGTATACAGCCAGGATACAGAGTCGGATATAACAATACGGCATGAGTAACGTTAGCTAAAGTCCACCATGACCAAACAAGAGACTGAACACTGACATAACTTTTAAATTTAAGTTCAGCTCATTTGGCTAGTTGACGTTAGCGAGCCAACGAAATGGCATCAATTCAAATTGACGTGATGTTGGACTTACCTTTTCTAGCTAATTAACGTTACTAAGTTACATTGTATTGGCTAAATTTAAGCTTCATAATCAATTAACGTCAGCCTAGCAACATAGTTTATTGTGTTGCTTGCTAACTAGGTGCTAGCGATCATTGCAGACTATTGACACGCTAGCTAACCTCTAGAAGACGGCACCTACAGCAATTCTTAATTAGCCCTCCTGATAAATTGCAGCCTCTGCTATTCTTTACGTATACCTTTCCCGTTTCGCATTAAATCTGGCCACATAAGTGCACTTTTGTATTATATTATGCCTTGCATAGACTATCATTGGCTATCTCACACAGCTTTCTCCTCCTTTTAACATTGTTCACTTTCCAACCTTTTCTTAGATAGCTATGATCCCCAGAGAATGGGTGTGTTGGGCTGTCAGCAGAAGTCGCCTGGTTTAGTTTCAAAGCAGGTCTATAAATTAATTTGAGACTGAAAAGTAGACAGTCCTTGTAAATTGTGATTGTTTTATGAGTTGCATTACCAATTATTAACCCACTTAATGCTACACACAGCTCAAGAACATTCAAGCATTGCTGTGGGATTGCAGTAAGGTTGCACATTAGTCTTATGGCTAGAATACATTATGAGTTATGCTTATCTTAATTTCAAAGGCTGCTTGTACTCAAATGGATTAAAAGAGTAGTATTATTTGATGCCTCTTTGGAGTTTCATTCACCCCTGTCATCATTGGTTAGACCTTGTTGTCCGTGATGGGCCTACTTACTGGCACGCATGTAACTTTTTGCTGACTTACAATAGAATTGAAGATGAGATGACACACTGTTTCAATGGTCAACCCAAAAATGTGTTTTCCTTTTGTTGCTTCTGTTTTTCATATATTTTGCTTCAATTGGTGGTGTTCCTTGTCAACCAAGGCAAATTCTACTTGGAATTGGCCCGGGTTAAAGCATTGGGTAACGTTGCGTCCTGACTTTCTCAACACAAAAACCTGAAGAGCGTAACGAGCAAAGGAAGCGCTGTTTCTTGTGGAGATGTAGAACTCTTTAACAAATTAGTGGTTGGTACCCATTGAGGCAGTGTTGGATTCTTTAAAATTCTTTGCACTTTAGCAGGCCTTGAGGGAAGTGTACTTAAAACGCCAACGTTTAAAACTGTACCTAATTGAATTGGCGCTTTTCCGTTAAACTCAAGTTGTGTAAGAAATTGGAAAATTAAGGTGGTGTTAAGTTAGGATTGATGTGACAAGCTACAGGACACTCTCCAGGACAAGGGTTGGACAGCCTTGTCCATTCTCCTACCAGTGCCCTGACCAGCCACTGCCAGTTCACCTGGAGTCGGTCTGTGTGTCCTATGTGTGTGAGCAAGTCTCGTAATATGTTGGGTGAGCAAGTCTGGCGCAAATTGTCTGCCGGGGTCTCACTCGGACTGATTGTTGTGTTTGATAGCTGTCGGTCCATTCGTTGTTAGTTCTGCGTAATTAATTGGCGACCAATTTGTGTAAAGCGCTTGAGTCTCTAGAAAAGCGCTAAAAACTAAATAAAATGAAATTATTATTATTATTATTGTAAGACGGTCAGGCTGTCTCCTCTCTGGGCCCATTGTCTATGGCTCAGATCTGAACCATTGACTTAAACTAACTCGTGGCCTACAATCTTTTTTTAAAGAGTGTTTAAGTCTAGCTCATAAATTGGTTGGCATGCTTGTGTTGGAGCAATAACGTTTTTATTATTTTGGGGGAAATTATTTAAAGCATTTAGGCAACAAAATAATAACAGCTTACCTCTTTGTCTATCAAGACTACAAAATAAGTAGCCTATTGCTCCCTAATCATCACCAGTTTTGATTTTACCTTAAATTCTTGAATCCGATAAGTAGAAAAATGAATTAAATTACTGACTTTGTTTTGTTTGTGGTAAACAAAGTTATATAGCAGAGTTGACCAATGTGTTACTTCATTTAAAAAAATACCTTTACCGAATGCCATGATGTAAACTAAAGCTTTTCTTTGTTTTAGTTGAGGTGATTATCAAGCAAAGTCATAACTCATGTCATGATGAGCCCACATGGAAAAACCTAGACTTGCATGATGGTTTTGATAAAGACCTATACTTAGAGTACCAGTCTATGGGGAGAGTTACAGAAGTGGGGTGTGAATGTTAAATTGAAGCCAGCCCCTGAAGCTTTGCTTTGACTAGTTCTGTTGTGTGCCACATAACAGTTGATATAACTGAGCTCTATTGGGTCGTTTTAAAATGCTATACAAAAAGGAATGAATTAAATTACTTGCATGTATTTTCAGTTAAATAAGTAGTAGGCTTTGTAATAGTAATATATTTTTTTCGTATATAGAGCTTTATGTTGTACAAATATTTAGCAGTGCTACATAGGAGTGCATAGGACACCGAAAATAGCCAGCTATACAAAGTTATAGCTTTGTATATTATATATTATAGCTTGGTATACTTATTTATATGTAGCTATTGTATGTTAAAGACAAGCATGAAAAACTATACACATTGTGTTGTCTTTAAAGGAGATAAATTGGCACCACCACTTATAGAACACAAACAAATTAATAAAAAATGCTTAGACCTACACTCTGGTGTTTTGGTTTGTACTTGTCACACATAATTTGGCCAACCAAATTAGGCCTGTGTTGATTGAGTGATCTTGAACTCCAGCTATTTAGAAAAACATGGTAAAATTTCTTCCTCAACAATGTTGGCCACAAGCCAAATTATGATTACATTTAATTTCTTAGAGGTTGCAGTCTTTGACAGTATACATAATATTTTAGTTTGTGCTCATTGCTTTAATACACGTGAAAACTGTGGTACTTGTATGTGGAAGTTACTAGTTAATTTCAGTGTTAGTGCTCTGATATAATTGAGACAGGGGTTTGTGATATGTGCCCTGTCTGCTGCATGTCCATGACCGGTGTCTGTATGAAATCCCCAGACCAGGCCTGGCTGTCATACATTTGGCTGAGCATTAGCTTCCATTGGGTAGATACACGCTGCAGCTAAATCAACTTCATCAAATATGTACTGCTAAAAACCCAAGGCCTGCTACCTGTAGATCCCAGCGTTGCTGAAAGGTATCAATAAAGAGATGGCGTTTTCACTGGGCATGTCACTGTTGAGCTGGTTAACGCAGCATAGCATAAGCCTGCTTGCCAAGCAGCTGGGTGCACTGTGACAGATGGACTGGTTGAAGAGGAATTGGGATCCCCAACTAGAGGCTGAAGTCCAACAGGCATGGTTGACTTGAGAAGGACTGTCAATGTAAAATACTAGTACGCTGTGTGTTCAGAGAGCTGCAACCCACACTTGCTGCTGTCAATTAATTTAATTAATTTAAAAGAAGTTGGCACTGACTACTTAGTCCTAGAACCCATAATTGCAAGCCAATAAATAAACGCTGATGGCACACTATATAAGTGGGATAGTGGTGACCTAGTGGACTGTAGGACTGCTACCTGGTGACCAAAAGGTCATGAGTTCAAATCCCACATGGAACACCACCACTAGTGTACCCCTGAGCAAGGCACCTAACCCTACGTTGCTCCAGGGGGACTGTTCCTGTAATCTAATTGTAATTCGCTTTGGATAAAATTGTTTGCTAAATGACATTGAAATGTAATATCCCCCCCCCCCCCCCATATGAATTGATTGCCGGACAAGAGGAAGAGCTTTCGGCACACTCGCTATCTGGAAAAAAAACGTGTTTATATTTTCTGTGATTGTGCACATAAAATATACTTTCATGTTTTTATTTTACATTAATGTATTCCTGCCTGCCTGTTAGCATTTACATTTTCTCCAAACAAGCTTATTTTAAGATATTGTAGAAGTTTTCATAACTGAAAACAAATGTAATTTATAACGCATAGTGTTATACGTGTTTTTGGTGTTAAACATGTCACAGAATGTTCAGTTGTAGACTTTGGCTTTGTAGGTAAATATCAAATCTAGTATTTGTACTACTTTTCTGGTTTTAAAATATCAGGCCGTTTGTGTGTGGTCATTAGTTTGTCCCTGTGTGTGGTCTGTCTGCTTCCGTGAGAGGGAAAGTTCTTTCTCAGGTCCAGACTGGCTCTGTAATACAGTACATACCAACAGATCAGCTGGGAGCACATCTCTGCGTTCATTTATAGCCACGGCCTTGTGTCCCTGCACGTCTGCCTGGCAACTCCTCGCTGCTGCAGCTAACCCTTCTCTCAGAACTGGCCTCTTGTAACCCCCTACATTAGAATACAGACCCTCATTATGTATGATTATTACTGTAGCCGCTATGGCCTAATGTGCCTTCTCTCATTGGCAGGTCTTGGTCTCCTATCGATGGAGAAAGTGGGCAAGATGTGGAACAACCTGAGGAGCAGATGCCAGACACTATTCCACAGCGATGGTGCGGGAGCAAGTGAGAGCAGTGCCGAGTTGGATCGTGTCCTCTGCGTGGTTGACCTTGGCCAGGGAAGCAGTGCAAGCGAGTCCCAGACTTCTGGGGCCTCCAGCCCATCGAGGAGCTCGCTGCCCCTCCCCCTGGTGAATGCAGGGCGCCGCCACCACAATTGTGTGTCGGATATCCCCCAGATAGTGGAGATCACCATGGACAAGGACAGCGAGGACACCCGGGGGGGACCAGGAGGGGTTCCCATGGCTCGGCGAGACTCCTACTCGCGTCACGCGCCTTGGGGGGGAAAGAAAAAACACTCATGCTCCACCAAGACCCAGAGCTCCCTGGAGACTGACAGGCGTTCGGGGCGCTCGCGGGCTGGCGGGAGTCGCAGAGACAGGCGCTACGGGGTCAGCTCCATCCAGGAGATGGCTGACTCCATGCCCGGGGGCGGGCGCAGCCTGAGCGCCCGCTCCCTTCGCCAGAGGCTCAGTGACACAGTGGGCTTGTGCCTCCCTCTACCCCCCAGGCGACGCTCCCGCTCCTCCAAGACACCAGCCGTGTCGAAGCGCAAGATCCACCTGACCGAGTTAATGCTGGAGACCTGCCCCTTCCCTCCGGGCTCGGACCTGGCCGTGAAGTGGCACCTGATCAAGCAGCACACGGCGCCGGTCAGCCCGCATTCCTCCACCGCCCTGCTGGACGCCTTTGACCCAGCCCACCCTTCCCCCGAGGACGAGGAGGAGCGGCTGCGTGAGCGCCGGCGGCTCAGTATCGAGGAGGGCGTGGACCCGCCGCCCAACGCCCAGATCCACACCCTGGAGGCCTCGGCGCCGGGCTCCTCTCTGTTCAAACTGGGACCAAAGATGGCCCCCGGCCTCGGAGAGGCTTCTGGGGAGACTCGGGCCTCAGGGGCCGGCGCTGTCGGAGGTGCTAGTGTGTCGGGAACCTGCGCCCAGGTGCTGGGGGCGGTGGCAGTGTTCTCCCAGGACTGCGACTCGGAGGACGACTCCACCACCCTGTGCCTGCAGACGAGGCGGCCCAAACAGAGGCACGCCTCCGGGGACGGCCATCTGAGCCGGCAACAGCAGGGGCCCTGGAAGGTCCACACCCAGATTGACTACATCCACTGCCTGGTGCCCGACCTGCTGCAGATCACGGCGCTGCCCTGCTACTGGGGCGTGATGGACCGCTACGAGGCCGAGGCGCTGCTGGACGGCCGGCCCGAGGGCACCTTCCTGCTGCGCGACTCGGCCCAGGAGGACTACCTGTTCTCGGTCAGCTTCCGGCGCTACAACCGCTCGCTGCACGCCCGCATCGAGCAGTGGAACCACAACTTCAGCTTCGACGCCCACGACCCCTGCGTGTTCCACTCGTCCACCGTCACGGGCCTGCTGGAGCACTACAAGGACCCCAGTGCCTGCATGTTCTTTGAGCCCCTGCTCACGGCGCCGCTCCACCGGACCTTCCCCTTCGGCCTGCAGCACTTGGCCCGATCGGCCATCTGCCGCCGCACCACGTACGACGGCATCGGGGCGCTGCCGCTGCCGCCAGCCCTGCAGGACTTCCTCAAGGAGTATCACTACAAACAGAAAGTGCGTGTGCGCTGGCTGGAGAGGGAGCCCCCGCTCAAGGTCAAATAAAAAAGGGGGGCTGCCCGTGGCTTGACACCCGCGGCACCACTGGTCGACACTTGGAGAACCCCCCCCCCCCTCCTCCCTGACAGTCACCCTGGAGAGACCACACACTGACACGGTCTCCACCACCAGGCACGGGGCTGGAGTTTAGACGAAACAAGCTATACAAGATTCAGTCTAATCTTCTTCTTTCTGTTTTTAATTCATACCTCTATCACAGGATAAACACATATGATTATGTCGAGTATAACGCTGTCTGGCAAGCACATGTTTTAGTGTTGGAACGTTCCTTTTTGATTTGACAGGGAGAGCGCTCCCAGTTCCCCCTCCCCCCCACTTTGTGAGACACGTCTGACTGGTCCCACAGCGTCCTCCCTGCCTATGGACCCACCTTCCCACCGGACTGAACAGCGCTCCGTTCAGCCAACGTGCTTAGCCGCTTCGGAAAGCTCACTCGGGGGTGCTTTGTCCTTCACTTTCCTTTGCTTGAAAAGCAAGAAGCAGCGCGTTTCCCTACTTTGGAGTGTTAGGGGGCCTGGGGTGGTTATGGGCGGTCCCACAGTCCCAGCTTGACCCATGTTGGATGCACACACGTCCCATGCTGTTTCTCTGAACGAGGCAGGCCAGGGAAGGCTCTGAAATAGGCTGAAATAATACGCACTGCACAGTACAGGCAGTGGCCCTAAGGTGCATGGGAAATGCAGTCTGTACGATCTGAAACGTGTCGCTTCAGCGGACCATATACATGGTGTACGTTAGATGCATCCTAGATGGTGACTAGCTAACCGTTGGGGTTTTCTCCACGCTGCATCCCACCACCACCACAATGTGTCAGGGGTCCTCCAGGGAAGACTTCAACTGCTCTAGCCGTTATGTTTTTGTCAGTCAGTGGTTCACTGGCAACCAGCACTTTAACTCTGTGCATGCAGTTGTGCTTACACACACTCACACACAAACACACCTCTTAGTACATATTCTATGTCTAAGATGGAGTTCCCGGGGTTACTGTCTGTTGGTCTGCTATCTTTATAGACTTGCGTTATTGCTTTATGGTGTCTCAGAGTTTATCTCCCTCCTCCACTGCTTATCTGTCTGCAACATCCTTCATACAGGTCTTGGTTAATGATTCATGATCATTGGGTTGTATACCAGTGACTCCCTAAGACATTAGTGTAGTTGTGTGATGACTATAGGTTTTACAATTGTACACTGTTATTATCAAACCCTGTTCTATTATTAAGCATGGATGAACAATAATTAGAAAGAGCCATCAGTGATGCAAACTACATAACACACGTTTTCATGGTACAAAAATGACATTTGGTGTAGTATGAATGGTATATTGTGCTATCAATCAATAGTAATGCATTATCAATTCTGTTGAGAGCTTGTGATATTACAAGGAACACACATCAAAGCTAGCCTTTGTGCCTTTCACTTAGCTTTTTTAGAATATGTGGTTGCTTTTCACTCAAACCCTGGCGCATGAGATGCTCCAGTCTCAGCTCTCCTGATGCTCTTTTAACTAACTTTTAACAGAGTAAATGGGAGAAGGATCTTACAGAAATTAGGTAAACTTTTTAAGCTCAGCCATCTCGTTCGATTTCTGTAAACAATCAAGAAATTGTTTGATAAATGTAGTGGTAGTTTTTTTAGTTTAGCACGTTGGACCAGCATGCATTTTTTCACATGTTTGGCAGCCATATTTGAAGTTCATCCAATATGTACTCTGCTCATTTTAGTTTCAATACCAGGTCAGTCACAGGGTGCAAGGCAAAAAAATCATGGCTCGTTTTCATCCATTCGAGATGTCCAGATCCTCATAGACTAATCATAAAGTGACTAGGCTCTGTATAGACCGGGGCAATATGTCAGAATTTTAAATAAATGTAAAGATGAAGAAAAAGAAAATCCTTTCAGTGAGCATTTAAGAATGTTCTCATGTTAAGTGACATCAGCATATAACACTTATTTTAAGTAGCTAGGCTTATATAAAGGTTTCAGGTCTTATTTGGAGTGGGCGCCATGCACCGTAACATGACTTCAAATACAGAAGTACATGTTTGTAAATCTAAACCAAAGTTTAAGCAGTGTCACAAATTTCTTGAACAAGTCGTCTGATTAACAACATTTCACGTCATAGACTTTGGTAAGAAAGACTTTGAAAATAAATCCGTTAGTGACAATATAGCCATGATTTGTATTTAAAATATTTTAAATGACAGTGTTCATAAAATTTGATTTAATGTGAACCCTACACTTAACTTTGCACACCTAAATGCTATTGCCGAGTGAGGTGTATTTATAAAGATCTACTGAAGACATATTTTATGTTTTCTGGAAAGGCCCATCTCAATTCCTTGTGGATTCACAGAGATTTGAATTAATCCCATCCCTCAAGCAAACTATGTGTGCGTGTGTGCACGTGTCTGAGTGGAGATGGAGATATGTGTTTCTAAACCAGATTGAAAGAGTTTTGAACATTATGTGCAAATGAATGTTCTAAGCAGCTGCTGAGTGTTTGTGACCAAATGTCTCTTGTTGCACACGGTAACATGTTGTTGTAATAATGTAACCCACTGTATCTCCTGGCGTGGTGTTATCCTTCACTTTTGATAAGACATTTCAGTTACAATGGAACAAACATTTCAATAAAAAACAGGCCTGGCTGGATGCATTCATTTGACTAGAATAGTGAAAGAGCATTGAACTTGTCATGCTGACCCTCTGTTGTCGGATTTCACAAGCATCTACTACCATGGGCCTTTAATGGATAAGCTAAATGTGTTTTGTAGAAAATACTTTTTGTAGGTGCTGTACAAAATGACCTGGTTTCCCATACCCTGACTAGCCTGTAACTCACCACACCATGTCTACATTTCAGTCAGAATCATTTCTCCACACCCTGCACCTTGTTTTCAGAAAGCTTGAATATTGCATGTTTAATACCCGCTTGGGTTTCCTCAAATTACTGAAAGGCAGCAGAGGGACCTGGTGACATACAATTGTCTTGCACGTGTACTTCTATGCTTTAGGACCTATGCTCACAACCACACGCAAGTCTCAACCCCCCCCCCCCCCCTTTGCATGGGACAAAGAACAGACACCGGAGTCTACACTTCCTCAATGCCACCTTTCTATCATGGTACTGCTCGGCATTAACAAGCAGCTCCAGGCACTGCCCCACCCTACCCGTGGGCGCTAATCATGGGCTAATTTTACCTCCCCAGTGTCTAAATTTACCATGGCTAAAAGAGCCACTCTGTGTTTCTTAATGGGGGCTCTGCTGTGTAAGTCTTAGTGGGGGAGACTATCACTCCTGCGTCTCGCTTCACCACATCCTCCCCGTAGCCCCACAGAGGCTGGGATACGTTGAGTTGACTTAGAGCTAGTTGTTTGTGCGGTCGGTCTCCACCCTCGCCGCCTTGTTGGGAAGCTTGGCTGAAGGGAGGAGGAAGAGTGTGCCACGATGCCCCATTGAGTGGCTTGGATCCCTGCTAAGGCAACGGGTGCAGGTGGAAGCTCTGGAGGTTTGTGGAGGTAATAACACTGATTGTGTGTGTGTGTGTGTGTGTGTGTGTGTGTGTGTGTGTGTGTGTGTGTGTGTGTGTGTGTGTGTGTGTGTGTGTGTGTGTGTGTGTGTGTGTGTGTGTGTGTGTGTGTGTGTGTGTGTGTGTGTGTGTGTGTGTGTGTGTGTGTGTGTGTATTTTAGAGGTGATGGTGGTGGTGGTGGTGGTCCTAGAGTATTTCATGTGTACAGGACAGGCATTGGTTTGCATTGTCAGACCACTAGCAGACCTTAGTATGCTCTGCCGTGGTGTAGACTCCCAGGTGCATGTTTGTAGGGCCCAGCAATGCGTTGATGGACAAAGCATCATCGAGAGGAGCAGTGGATGGGGGTTTGGGACTCCATTGTGAGGGGTGTCACCTCTATGAACAGTGCCTCTTGTCCCATCACTGTTCTCAGTCAGGCCCAGAGCAGTGCTAGCCTGGAGACCCTCTCAGCCCAGTTTTCCCCATGGGAAATGTGTCATTTACAGTAGCACGTGTCTGCTCGATGACCTGTAAGATAAGATGTGTATGGTAATGTTTTAACGTAAGTGGAGGAGGGACATTCTACTCAACTGTTGTGCTTTATCAGTCTGGAACACACGCACAAACCCAGTAACACTCACACATGTAATCACAAAAGGACAAACATTTGAGGAAAAAAATACATAAAGTACCCCCCTTAAACCAGGGATGTCTAAATAAGGACCACGATAGCCAGCACCACCCCTCTCTGTGGAGCCCCACAAAGGGAAAAATAAAGATAGGTTTATGTATATTATATGTTCCAAGAGAAAAGAAAAAAATGATGCCGTGAATTAAACGATTTTGAACTTAAATGTTGTTAGAACTACACTATTTAGCTGCACTATGAGAGCCTCGCTTGTGGAGAGAAACCACTGGGTCGGGTATAGACACGAGACAGTCTGGTCATATCACCAGATGTCCCTGGCGACCACAGCACCAGCCCTGGAAACAGGTCTTGGTGCTCCTGGTACAACTCATGGTTTCAGCCCTTCGAGGAAAAAAATAAATATTTAAAGTTTTATTCTCATCTTTCCCATATGTTTTTTTTCGGAAAGCTGGGCAAGTTATATATACAAACAGAAAAAAAAGATGTACTATGACTATAGAATTATGATTTTTTTTTTTTTATTATTCTCCCTAATATGCAATGGAGTGTACTGTAACAATGGTTGCAATCCTGTCACTTTAATGCTGTATGTGCACATTGGTTGCTGTGTGGATGTGGGTGCCGTGGCAACAGGACTTGACAATGATGGGGACTAATGGATGTCATTCTAAAGCATCGTTTTGTTCCCAGACTGCCTTATTCGTTCTGACCAATCACCAGAGCCCATCACATCGGGCTTCAGCAGCTGCCACGGGCTAACCAAACTTCAGACGAATATTGCTGTTCCATTTTCTTCTTCGTTTTCCCCGTTTTTCTCCTTTTTTTTCTAATGCTGTCAGGAAGGATTTCAAGAGTTTAAAGGACTTAACCATGTCCATGTTTCAGTGTCTTTGTTGTTCGGTGTATCTCCTTCACCATACAAATAAAACAGTTTATTTCCAGTATAACATGTTCATTTAAAAGAGCCGTATGATGCGACACTTGTAGCTGTCACTCTTGGTGCTTGGCTTATGCTTCATTGTCTTAATATTCCAAATAAAACCGTTAAGTGTAATCCAGATTGGTTGTGTTATTCTGTCTCTTAAAATTAAGGATGCGCCTCCTTATGACGTGTGGTTTTTGTGGGACATGGTCAACTGTTAAATTGTTCAACTACTGAATTATAAATCATCACTGATGGATTATAAATTGCCCATTTTTAACATGCATTACAAGTCCCCAAATAACCACCCCCACCTCCCATATTGGTGCTGTAGGCATATAGCTTCATTAGTAACTCTTCATATTGTCAATATTGCAATTTGTAAAACTATCTTTGCAGGGTAAATTAGCTGTTTTTCAATGTAAGATTGAATTTACATGTGACCAAGTCTTAAGGGTTAAACAGTTGGACAGTTTGAAGATAGTTTGTGGTTGAATTGGTTTTAATTGCTTTAAATAACATTTTTGTTGCAAAGGAATTGTCATGTTTACGGGTTATAATAGCCTTTGTACTTCTCTTGTATGTGATCTCCCTGGGCCACTCAGTTCCACTGTGTCACTCACCCAGGGCAGGTCAGCTCTGTCCTCCCCGTAGACAGACGGCCTGCCCCTCTAGCTAGGCATGCAGGCATGGCTAGGCTGCCTGGAACTCCACAGTTTAGGATTTGTTCCTTTGAAATGAAGTATAAATAGCATGTGGGTTATCGGTTTCAAGTTAGCTACCCAAGGCTTATAAATAATTGAAGCTCGCCCAGAGAGCAAGCAAAAGGGTGAGCAAGCACACAAGGTAGACAGCCCCCTGTTCAATGGGGATTGGAGTGGAAACCTCCCCCAGACCAGTAATTTAAATTCTAAATACATAAAAAATAGTCCTCTATTTCCAAACAATCCTCTGCACTGATATGACGTCAATTAAAAACCCTCCACTCTGTATCCAGTAAGTAAGGAGTCCAGAGTTTCACCAACACTTTTTAAAGAGGAAAGGATGCTGGGGGCGACAGGGGGAAGGTGTTGTCAGCCAAACCCAGCCTTCTCCTGCCGTGGATTTTGGTGTGTGAGATGCCTTCCTTATCAGCAGACCTTATGGTTGGCCTCCCAAGGAGCACACAGTGCCCATCGGTCTATCTTTCATGAGCACACGGAGCCTGTTGTGTTTCTATTTGGCTTAACCATCAAACAGCATGTGGACGGTGAGATTATTACTAGATAATATCTAAAAGAGGGCTTTTCATGTGTCTAACGTAAAGGAAATATCAAGAAACCGCTGGCTAAGAAAATTGGCAAATATGAGTGCCTCATTTTCAAAAGTTCAGAGAAAAAGAAAACTAGATCTTCTGTTATTTTATGCTCACTAAGGATTTCACTAGTACATACGTTGTTTAGACTTGGAGTTAACTCACTTTGTAAAATCTGAATCAGAGTAATTGTTGAGTTTAAATAATGTGTGTGATCTGATCTGTACATGCTGTGTGGCCTTTTGCTGGTATGAGTTCTCACTCGTGATCCAGAATCCCGCCGTTTTCCCCCGCACACAGCGCTAAGTCCGGGGCTCAACACAGATACACGCCACATGGCTCCCTTGCTTGTCATCCGCACGCAACTACAGTGGGAAGGAGAGCAGGAAAAGAAAGAACACGCGAGCGAGGACGAGCGAAAGACACTCCTGCTTCTCCAGCGGTTGGAGCACTGCCAAGTCTGTGGCGGCAAAGTGAGCGTTGACCTCCCACTCACCTCGCGCAGACGCACACACACGCACACATCCATATTTCATACCAGAAATACAACCTCCCTCCGCTTGCCCCGCAGTGTTTTACACCCGCTCTAGAGCCCAGCTCCCAGTGGCTGAGCGGGTGTAGGGGGCTGGGCCCCAATCTGCTCCCCTGTGGGCCAAAACTGGGTGATCCAGCTGAGGAGCAGGCTTTTGAGACTTGCTGTTTACTCCGTCAGACCTCTGTAAAAAAAAAGCCACTGAGTGGTATAGCAGAGAGACGTTCCCAGCTGTCAAACATGTGCTAACTAAATCCTCCCAGACTATCTCTCCACCGTCCTCCCTCTACCTCCCCTACCTCCTATTTTATCTTAAGCCCTTCACCTCGGCTCCAGAGAAGTTGGACCACATGTGAACAGTGAGCAGCATCTGGACTGACCTTTTTTTCCACTTTTGGCAGGGGGACTGGAAAACTTTCAGTGGACATGTCCTTCCATTAATTCCTCTTATCTTCCCACATCCCTACCATCCCTCCCTCTATCTGTTTCTCTACCTAGATTTTCTTAGCTGCTTATATCCACAGGAAGGATAACACACCGTGCTGTCAGTTACCAGCTAGCGTGGTGATTACAGCATCAGGAGTGTATCAGACTAGCTTTCACTGTCTCTTTCTGTCACCTTTCTTTAGTTTCCTGTCATGTACCTCCTGCCTCATTTTCTGACCCCCGCCCAAGTGTACTGTATCATTGTTGCTTGGCTGGCCTTCGACTAAACTCTGGACCTAGTCAGCTCTGCTAACACTCACCCTCAGCTCCCTTGTCTCTAAGGGCCTCCGGAAAGTTCTTCTCCATCTGAGTACTGCCATCAGGATCAGTCTGTATATGTGTTTATGGAGCTCTGACAAACTCCTTCCTGCTTGCTCCCTTCATAGGGCTACAGACTTAATGTGCAAGCTTTAAACTTACATGGTCCCAGAGCAAAGGATGTCGGCCCAGTGGTGGAGCTGTATGGTCCCAGAGATGGAGCTGCATGCTCCAAGAGTTAAGACTGTTGGTCCAGTGGTGGAGCTGTATGGTCCCAGAGATGGAGCTGCATGCTCCAAGAGTTAAGACTGTTGGTCCAGTGGTGGAGCTGTATGGTCCCAGAGATGGAGCTGCATGCTCCAAGAGTTAAGACTGTTGGTCCAGTGGTGGAGCTGTATGGTCCCAGAGATGGAGCTGCATGCTCCAAGAGTTAAGACTCTTGGTCCAGTGGTGGAGCTGTATGGTCCCAGAGCTAAATAGTGGCGCTGTAAACTCCACATGATAAAGCTGTGGGCCCAGTGGTGAAGGTGTATGTTTCAGAGCTGTAGCTATAGCCGCTAACTGTGGATGGCCTTGGAACATTATGAATAGTTCTAAACTCACTTTTCACTACTTTCAAAAGTATAGTGTGCAATATTAGGAGCACCTTGGTTTAGAAACACACAAAAACACTGATTTAACATTAACATTTTCCCAGCAATTTATAGAAAAGACCATCAAGTTATCGGTGTCGAATCCATATTACATCACATAACAGTAATCAACAAATGATACATCTAGCTCTAACCTATCAAGCAATTAGGCGCAGTAAGTCAACTATAAAATGATCAAAAATGACTAGGAGACAGAGCATAAAAAGTAAGTTGGGGAGAAGAGAGCTCAGGCAGAGAGTGAAAAGTGACCTGGTGGTTTCACTTCCCAACTCGGTTTCCCAGAAGGATGAATCAGTGAGGGAGACCACAGGCTGCCATACGGGCTTCCCATCCATCTGGTAACAGCTCTCCCAGGGCAGTCTAAACCAGACAAGGACAGGACAGGACAGCCAGAGAGGCTGGCCTAGGACCCCTCTACCCCCTAGGGAGCAGCCTGATAGCTGATTCTCAAAGCTGTCACCCGAACACTGGACACTAGCCACACTCACACTTCTTTGACGTAAGTGAGCCTCATGGCTTTGTTAAAATGTTTTTCCAAACGAAGAGTTTGGGATGAATCAATGAATGACAGCTTGCATAAGTTGGCGCATCATCTTTAGGCTTCTCAGACTTAAAGGGATGGAGATGCCACAGACGTCTCCACTGTTTTCTGCTTCCAGGCGGCCAACCCAGAAACGTCAAACTAAAACCAATGGATTAAGAACAGTCAACTATAATGCATCAATGTTTCCTATTTGATAGTTTCCATCTTTTCGGTAGTGATGAATGCCGTTTGCACTTCGAGCAGGGCTGGTTTCGCTGGTGAAGCCTAATGTTTGGGTGTTGGAAAGGGTGTCAGAGTGAATGCCAGACACAGAAGAAGTTGGTGTGTTAGTCTGCTTGTGGGCTGAGGCCAGGGAGCAGGCACTGAGCCTCCGACAGGAAATGACAGAACCCAGCACGCCAGCTAAAAATAATCTCTGTTGTGAAGGGAGAATAGAGTTGGGGTGGCTGCGGAGCACTGCAAAGTATTATTTCAATCAAGCAAAAGACCCACCGCGGGCCTTATTTTAGGGAAAGGCTCAGAGTGGCTGCCAGATAAAAAGGAAAGAGAAGTAGTAGAAAGGTGAAGGAGAAAGCACTTACATAGGGAACTTTGAGCTTTCAAAAAGAAACGCAGAGAGGAGGGGACCAACGGAAAACTCCCATAAACCTTACCAAACTGTTAAACTCAAAGAAGACAATGCTGGATAGGCTTCTGTAATTGTGACTACTAGTGAGTTTGTTTGTCTTTTCACAAAGGTTTAGCAAACTTTAGTGCTTGACTTTTCCATTGTTATGAAATGAAACTGGAGGAGGCTTCCAGAACTGTAGTGTTGGCATCAAACTGATGCCACTACCCCCGTCTCCAAGTCCTCCACCCCCTTCCCTCCTGGCAAGCAGAACACACCCTGGCACTCAGCAGGGCTGAGCTAAGAATGGAGCTCTGCTCCGGCTCACGCAATGTGGTGTGCTGAAATTTCCTGCAATAAAAACCTGATTGGGAAGATACCCATTAAAATGTGTTGGGAAAGACTTGCAAGCTTGCCAACTAACTGCACACAGATAGAGTGAAAAACGAAGACGCGTGATTAGAAATGAGTAACAGGTTGATGAATTAGTTTGTATTTATATAACGGGACGGATCAGGAGGGGGGGTACTCTCCTCGTGACCACTGGTAGAACTGTCACTGCTCTTCAAAAAAGTTCTATTTTTTCCACAATTAACTTTTTTTTCTCTTTTTCTTCATTCAAATCCTGTTTTTAGTTAACACATGGCATAGTCACTTCTTTTCCGAACTTAAAGCTATTTCCTGATTCACTCCCTCTCTCGTGTAATTATTCCACAGAAAATTCAGTTCTGCCTGTTCTGTGTTTAGTGTGACATCGTAGCCTCTTCGTGGCCTGTCTCTCTTATTCCTAAGTCAAGGGTTGCATAAACTATACTGTGAAACAGTATGTCCGTTATGTCTGGCTTCCACTGTTAATATGTTGAAAAATAAGTGCTGCATTGTGGAAAACTGGTCTTGTGGTAATCCTGTAATTTGATATGTACTGCAGTTACTGTATTTTCTGTGGACATCTGTTATACACAAAGGCTGGGGGGCTACTGGACCTCAAGTGGGTCACATGGTTAATATGTTAAGGCTCCTTGTTACAGGCCATGGCATTCATTATAAATGGCTGCATTGTTCCTGTTCACACACATGTCCACTATATCTTCTCATACCATAACCCTTCTGAACAGTCTGAAGTCAAACCAGATATCCCTCGTGGAATAAACTGGGTTTACAATCTTCATTTAAATGTTCCCCTTTAATGTGTTGTGTCAATGTTGTTCAACATTTAGGCGCTCTCCTCCCTCTCTCCCTCTCTCCCTCTCTCTCTCTCTCTCTCTCTCTCTCTCTCTCCCATCTGTGTGCTGCTGTCGCCATTCCAGTTGTGAGGGTGTGGCGACTTTTGGCATGATGGGAAATCTCCACCAACTCTGGGAAGTTTTGCTCATGACTCGACTGCAGTGTGCTGTAGCCGGAGTAACAACTGCAGTGTGCTGTAGCCGGAGTAACAGTGTGTAGCCCTGGAGTAAGTGCCAAAAAATTAGGGATATTCGAGCTGAACCTCGATCAGTGAACTCACAGTGTCACAGATGCTGTTGATCAGGGTTGAAGTTAAAGCTGTGCGCTCTGAAACATTATAGAGGAGCCATGGTTATTGAGATGTGTGTTTCACAATACGGGAGGGAAGAGACACTCTCTTTAGACAACATCCTCCTTAGTAATGACTTGTTTTAATGATCCCACCATGCCAGCACGACAGTGAAGATGTATTCCTTTGGGAGTGAACTCCAGATAGTTTGATCGTGGAGATTTGAAAGGTTATGAAGCTGTTCCTGCCGTTGTCCATTCAATAACAGTATCGACATTTATCGCAACGGAATCCTTAGAATGTGAAACTTTAAACCTAATTCAATCAGCTGTAAAAGTGACATGTGTCCTGTTCTGTTAATGCTGAGAACAGAGCACACACACAGTACAATATGCAGTGTAACGGGGGTGAAATCCTACACCAGAGGTCATGTCTACATGTGTCCTGGGTAGACATACATGTGCTCATGCGGGTGAAAAAGCACATGGCTGGTGGTGAACCGCCAGGTGGATTACGTGTGCTCCTTGTGTGCATGATGTATTATTCCTGCAGGAGGCCTTATGGATTAAGCTGGGAAAGACGGGGGTCATATCAGATTGGTTTCGTAATGCACTTAGTGTTTCAGGCACATTCCTCACACTTCTCGAGATGCTTCCGGTAGGCTTTTTGAACACTTGCAACACAATGTCCCAAGTGCACCGTTGGGACAGGTGCGGTAACCATGGCGACCCACATTCAAGTGTTGACACGAGTCCCACCTCTTGAGTTGCTTAAAGCTAGACTCCTGTCGTCACTTTCACTCGAAAACCTGAGACTTCCTGCACACACAGTGAAGATTGTGCGTACGTGGATACCTGACTAAGAGGGGAGAGGTGCGACTGAAAAGGAGGGTGAGGAACAAGCGCAGCTTGAGAGGAAGAGAGAGAGAGTGTGGCGTGTGGTGTCTTGCCTGCGCGGGGTTTGGAGATTCAGCTGTTGGCAGGACAGGGCTGCTGGATATGCAGAGCTGTTGTCTGGATGCCTCCCCTGTCCAGACTCCCCCAGGCGGTGTCCTCTTTCCCCCCACAGACTTTCCTGGTCCTAGCAGGCACTCCCCAGCAGCACCCTGATACCCTGGTCTGGCCTCGCCTGCTACTCATCAGCACGGGCATACAGGCTGGAAAAGTAGCTCCCCCCCCCCCCAATCAACACCATGCTCTCTCACACATACACACATTCCTCGTCTGTCTCACTGTGTCCTTCTGTCAGTCTCTTCTTCCATCTCTTTCTCGCTCTCTCTGTAGCCGTGCCTAACGTAAAAGGCCTACTATGTTAAGGTAGGATTGCAGAGTAACTGCACTGAGCCACGTTTTCTTGGAAACAGAGAACACAACCTAACATTTCATATTATCCGATCTGTCTGTGTGGGACACTCTGTGCCGTGTGATATAGACACAGTTATCTTAACTGATTTGTGGCTAGGCGTGGACTAATCGCATGGAATAAAGTGACTGACCAAAGCAGAGGACAGCGAAAAAAAAACATTGAGTTTCGGAGCACTGGCAATGGTGTCCATGCTGACTCATGCTAGACACAGTGGAGCAGCCAGTCCAGTGTCCACCTCAATAATATCTAACCATCAAAAGTCCAATTAAGTCTGATATCTGTTTGATTCTTCTAAAGAAAACATTTCTAATTTTAACCGTGTCTCACGTAAAAGGTAAAGTATATGGCAATGAAAGGGATAGCAAGGGGCCTGGAATAGTCTAAATGGTTAAATCATTACTCTCAGATCTAATAAGGATCCAATACCTTTTTTGTTATTTTATCTGTATAACATTTGAGGCTGAGCAGCACCCTATCTTCTTTCTACATATCCTAAGTTGGACCCGACAAAGTCTGCGCAGGAGAAGTGGAAGCTTCAGCGATGTGTGGAGAGTTCATAAGCAGCTCCAGAAACGGACCGACGGGGAATGTGTGCCAGACACTTTTTAAAGATAAATATTCATCCTGGAGTAGTAAAAGAGTTTATGAATTGGTGAGAAGGCACATCCTCTCTCTGTCTCCCTCCCTCTCTCTCTCTCTCTCTCTCTCTCTCCTTCATTCTCTGCCACACTCCCTCTCTCTTTCTCTCTCTCTCTCTCTCTCTCTCTCTCTCTCTCACACACACACACACACACACACACACACACACACACACACACACAGAGAGTGGGCCATCAGCCCGGACAGGGGGGAGTAGGGTTACATTCCTTCCATCGGGGCTGTGTGTCTGCCAGGCAGGTCACTCCCAGTTCAGTCCCGGGAAACTGGGAGTGAAGAATTTCCTCACTGTGTCCATACTGGACCAGACTAAAACCCCAGTGTGCTATACTAGTGAGCGAGATGTGCTTTTGCATGTATGCATGCCTGTTAGTGTGTTAGTGCATGTCCTTAAGAACATGTAGCTATGGATGCACCGTAGGCAGATGTGCATAGACGTGTGTGAGAACGAAATTAGGACCGACCATTCTGTGTGAAAGTGAGATGTTCCACCCAAGCTGATGGAGAAGTTCCATATGGGTAAATCAGCTTTCTTCTCTGAGGAGACAGCTACATCACCCGTCCTGGATACTGTCACCCCCTTCATCACAGACACATTATCCTGACCAGACGGACAGACAGAGGCATCGGCCATTGTGGTAGTGCATGATGTGTACATACATACAAATAGCATGCAACCATACTGACTGATAAGAACGCAGGCAGAGACACAGATAATCTACTGTGTGTGCATAAGGCCAAGAGGTCTCTGGCTGGAGCTTAGAGGTAGATTCACTGTAGGGTATGTGTGTAGATCTGGAATGAAGAAATGAAATCTCCAAATCAACTATTGACTGTTTTATTAAAGAATATCTGTGTTAGCCAGTATCTCTATTTTGGGGATCCCTTTTTACTTTCCTAGTGATGAATTAGGGCAGGAAACTATCTCTCCCGACACGATTACTCCAAGCCTTTGATCATTGTTAGACTTACGATTTCTTGGGAGTCCCATTGACTTATCTTGGGGCAGATCAAATGTAAAAGCAACACAACGTTGAAAAGAGCTGAGCTACTCGGAATTTTTTTGGGGAACTGTTTGTGTTTATGTGAGGAGGTAAAAACAGAGTCAACAAACAGGCTTTATAAAGTAATGGTCTTACATTAGCAGATGTGGAGTGGGTCATGCTGAAGGCTCAAACAATCTGTTAAAGCATGTCTACAATGTCACCTGACCTAAGGAATACATAATGATACGTTTTCTGTGTCATCCCCATCATGGAGATGTTCTGAGGATGTCAGCATATTCCACTTTTTGTGTCACATGTTCAGAGTCATGGGACATCAACAAATCAATAAAGCTACAGAAAAGGGGAATTAATCCTTCGTATTCTTACTGTGTCAAACAAACATACACTGTGTCCATTGAAACCTGCCATCAATAACAAATGATTCAGCATTTAAACAATCTCTAAGTGCTAAAACAAACAGTAAAAAAGAAACTTCCACCTCCTACACAGGAAAGAAAAAAACTTCCAGCTTTCAAACGGGAATTCTTCCCTTACCCTCTTTCGAGAAGCAATAACTTCTCTTAGACATACCATATTTCTATATAGACAATTCTATCATGCCATTAGAATCCAATCTAGAACCGATGACTCTTCTTGACTAGGACACCCCTTAAGCACATTTTCTACATGTGAGGCATATATTTTACATGCATTTCCTGGTTCTCATGATGGTGTGAAATTGACCTGTGCAGACAGACTGATCGTAAATCAATGGGAGAATTAGACTGCTAGAGGGTTATGTAGGCTATCTGTATGTGTGTGTGTGTGTGTGTGTGTGTGTGTGTGTCTATCAGTGCATTTGTATGTTTAGTTATGTGGTTTAGTTCTCAGATAGGCCATGCTATTCCTCGAATCCTGCGGACAATTTGTAACACGAGTAGCTGCGATTTTGATTTACTGTTGATAGATAGCGTCCAGCCGCTGCATGAGGCCCAGGCTGGATAGCTCTTACATGCTCTCCTGTCGTGAATCAATGAAGACTACGACAGTTCTGGGTCCATGCCCAGTGTCCAATCGTGTAAGAGCGCCATTCTTCTACACCGGCCTGAGCTTAGTTTAGCATCTTGGAAAGTGCTGCCAACACACAGATATTAGAGTTCCCATTTGACTACTGGGGTTTTAACCCAGCGATATCCATCATACATCAAATGGCAGGGTAATAGCAAAATGGCAGGGTAATACCAAAATCAACTGTAGGTTCTGCAGAAAAAAATTAAATGGTCTTTTAGTGCCTCTACATGTATTTTATTGCTTGGTTTTGTAACTGCGTGTAACAATTGTTACTCATCTTCAGGATAAATTCAGGGCCGGACACACTGCATGTGACACTGAAGTATGTTCTTGTGGTCTTTTACTATGTGTTTCACAAGCTTAAGATCTGTTGCCGCCTGGTGGACATTAGCATAATAGCTATTATGCGTCATCTTTAGTTCTTGGAGGTAAAGCTGGTTACAATTACACTTAAACATTTAAATTACAATTACACTTAAACATCATCATTATCAAGTAGTATTGGCATTAGAATTAGTACAAATCCATGGTCAGTCATTTTGCCTAAACAATTGATCAGTGAAAATGTTCTGCATCTGACCCTGATGTGTAAATTTATTGACCTCTTTTTATTATTGCTTTATAATTGTTTTTATATTACTTTTTCATTATTTAATTTATTTACCCAATCCTCCCTGAGGTCTCAATCTAGGGTGTGGTCGAGGGTCCAGGCACGGCCAGAAAGAAGTGCAGGTGGGTGGGCACGCATGTGATGTCATGGCAAGCGCGCTGACAAAAGTGACCTGTGGCTGGTTGGGAGCAGAGTACTCCAGGTAGCCCTATCAACAAGCACACCTGACAAGATGGCCCATGGTAAGGCAGACCATCTCAAGAACCAACAGACATGCACAGATAAATATTTGGATATTGCCACAGTCAGCTCTAGCGCAGGTGAGATGTACCTTTTATTTTACTGTACATTTGAACACATAATGTTCTAAAGCATTTTGAACGGTGTATACCTGGACTATTGGGATTTATTGCATAATTATACTATCATTAAAAACAAGATGTTTTGTAGTACTATGTGTAGTTACTCATTGTTACTTCATTGTAACCGGTTATGAAGATTCAATTAATTTGATCATACACGAACTGTAAATTGATGTAAAATCTTTTCATTTGAATTCGATATTTAAAAAGTAAATGAACAGATATTGAATAAGCTCCAGGGAAGATGTTGTATGGAGTTTTCAAATCCATCCTTTTTTTCCCTCTTTGTCTGACAAGCACCGTAACTAGAACTGCCCATGTTAACTCAGTCCACCAATTTTACAAATTAGTCACATTGTTGGCCATTGTTTTCATAATCTCAACCTAATCCCCTAGTCTCTGGTATCTCTTGTTCATGAGATTGGATTTGGTCAGCAACGCCTCGTGGCTATTAGGTTGCCCGACATCGGTGGGAACCATGAAGTCCAAGTAATCCCTCCTGTTGGGGAACAGTCGTCAGTAAAATGTGCTCTTTCAAATGTAGTCCATGTGCTCTGTTATATATCTTGGGTAAATACAAGAAGGCATAGAAAAACAGGAAGGGAAGCCTATACACCAAGAGACAACTTTTAATCACATTTAGAGTGAATGTCGTCAACAGTGGAAATGTCATTGTACAGGGTGGCCCCAAAATATGTTCTTTGACACAGGGGGGCCTTGGTAGAACCACTGGTCCACACTACCATTCAGTCAGTGTCCTGTTATTCATTCCAAAATCAGATATCGGCCAAGTGGGAAGGAAGGCGTACGGTCCGTCCATGGCAGTGGGCCTCTGCAGCAGCCGGCGTAGCAGAGCCTTCCCGTCCCCAGCCCGTAGACGCCATCGCACCACCTTCAGCCACAAGCAGCTGGAGCAGCTGGAGCTGGCCTTCGGACAGAACCACTACCCAGATATTTACTACCGGGAGGAACTTGCCCGCCTCACCAAACTCAACGAGGCACGCATACAGGTGGGGAGGCCAACAGATAAGGTCTCAGAGACTGTGTTGATAAGGTTTTAGGTGAATTTTTACTGGATAGTTTATGTAAATTAAATGTATTCTGTTACACAGTGCATTACAAAATGTGATGCAAATGTTTTGGGTCTCCCTTCCTTGGTTTCAGTGTGTTTTGTTTTTTATTAATTCTTTCACTTAACAGGTATGGTTCCAAAACCGGCGTGCCAAGCAACGCAAGCAGGATCGGGCATCCCAGAAGGTCCTGCCAATGGCTATGATGCCAGGTCATGGGGCGCTGCTAGGGGGCATGTGTGTTCAGTCCACAGGGATAGCTCGGCAGTATTACCCTCACTCCCTGGCACACATCCCTCGCTTCCCCCCCATCCTGCCTCCAGGTGGGTACTCCCACCACCCAGGCCCCTCCGCCCAGTGCCCTTGCCCACCAATCCAGCCACAACCATCACATCCACGCCAGCACGATGAGTGGTACAGTCCATTAAGGAACATCGGAGCTTCGACCACCAACCTGACAGCACCTGTGTTCTCCCTCACCACCATGCCTACTGTAGACCCTACCTCTCATTGGGGATAGATAATGAGGCAGGTCAAATAAAACAACAGCACAATGATTGGTCAGAACTAATATCTACTCTGTGATGAAATGTGTATAGTTCAGAGTGCTGTTTTGAACTATGTGCCATGCTGTAAACACTGCCACTTTCTTACTGCTGAATAAATCCCAGGCTGTTAGTACAGAGCGTGCAGGTAATTCAAGTGTTGCTCGTGTGACTGTATGCTAGTAGGTTGTTTGTCTAAAATACCAGTTTTGAAGCAGCAGAAATATACCATTTAGTTTGCAGTGAGAGAATATACACCATAACCTTTTTTGAAACTCAGAGTGTACCATGTTACTAAAGTCTATTGTGTAAAAATGTGAGGAAAATAATGTAATTTACGACCTAATCCATATGGTTTGATTTAATCAAACTGGCACATTTAACATTACCCAAAATCAAGAACAATTTGTAAAAAGATGAGGTGCAAAAGCAGTGGTATATTTTCTTCTTAATCACTCTACAGACAGTTTATCCTGCCCTGATAGACTTCTATTTACATATTAGCAATCACTTAACCTAATGTAATAACTACCACTGAATGACAAAAAATATATATAATTACTCTGTCCAAAATGATACATCCATGTATATTTGAAATATCATGTGTCTCACTGGAAAAAATAGGGTTAGGCATATACGGTTGACAGCAACTAATGACTCCACCCAACATACATTTCCTAAGATACAATACAATGCTTGAACATTGACCATCTTATTTTTAATACCATGGGGCTCACTAGAGCTGTATATCAAGTTACTCTGGTGGAAAATAATTATAATTTAGAACAAATGCACAACATGGTTACCATTCCCCATTTCAACCTGTAAAGAGTAAACATGTAATCTCAGGGTTGCATCAAGCACTTGGGAATTAGCTAATTCTGATGACCACAAATCCAAGCACACTTCTAATGTAATCTGACTAGCACAATACCAGCGGACTGTTTTGGAACATTTTGATAGAAGTAGAGAAAGCTGCACAGTTCGAAAATGCGACATCGGTCTTAAACTTGACCTTCAACTGTAACTCATAACCTTAGTATGGAGGTATATATATTTTTCATCCACAATAAATTACATTTTCCGTTATACTAAAGGCCACATCAGAAACATATTGTACTTGTCACTACAGTAATAAACTCACATGAATTGTTTAGGTCCACATTCTTGGATTTTTATACAGCATCTGGGTATCAAGCTGAGGCATTATTCAGAATAGACTTTCATAATTTGGCGTCATTTAGGAACAGTTGGGATAAAAGTGTGTTTATTTTCTGGACAATCCAACCACAGCAACTGACTTGATGTTGAAACATATACAAGTAGTATATGTTGAGTGACTTTCTCTTAGATCGATATAAAAGAGTCTTCATCCTAGTGACATGGCAAACTCAGCGTAGTCTATGTATCCATCATTGTTTTGATCATCGTCCCTCAGAACGTCATCAATAAGGCTTATAAGGTCTTCCTCCTTCATGGGTTGACGGTTCTCTCCTCCCTCCTGCAAAAAAGAAGTTGTCAAAATTGGGCGATGTTTCTATTACCATGGAATTATCAAAAACTTTGGCATAGACTCTTTTACATGCAGAATCCATTATCAAATGTACATGGAATTACAGCAGGATGCATGTGCACACAAACCAACCTCTTTATGGACGTGTGAGATAGCTGTGGCAAGCTCCAGCCCATCAAGCAGGTTGTTGCCGTCGTAGTCGTGCATCTTAAAGTAGTGCAGCTGGAGCTCCTGAGGAGACATATCTGTCTCTGGCTTGTCAATCACTCCTTCCAGATGCTCCATGATGTGACTAAAACACAATGAATACAGATGGAAGAGAGAGGGAGAGTGAGAGCAAGGTTCACTGGTTACATCACTCGTTATAGCTGTGGATAAACCAAATCATTGGAGCACATACAATTTACACTTTCCTGTGCATTTGTGTAGCTACTAGCTAGGTATTTCTCTACTAGCTACGCATGATGAGTGAAGAACTACTAGCTAGGCATGATGAGTGAAGAACACATTCAGCTTGTGTGCTCATTACATAAGAAATTGGCAATGGCACTGCAGAAGAGATACAAAGTTCCCTGCCCAATGTAAACAGGTTTGGGACAAACAGGGAGTTTAATAACGTGAAGAGGACTCACTCTCTGTCCTGGACTAGGTTCTTGTCCAGGCGGTAGATTGGTGGGTGGGCATCTACAGCTTCTGGCTGCCCGTGGTTTTCGTCCAGACCATGTGAATTCACGGTCAGCATAAACAAGGAGAGGATAAGCCAACTCCATACAACACCCTCCCTGAAGTGTATTCTTCTTGTTCCCATTCTTTTATTGATCAGGTCAAGAGGACAATAGATAAACATCGTGAGATACAAAGTAGGCATACATTAAATAACGCATATTTTAATTCACATAACAAAGTTAATTTGGCTTGCTTTTGACTTTTGTCGTTAGACAAAGTTAAAGAAACAAATGGCAGTTAACAGTTCACTCGAAAGAAAATGTGAATTAGCGGTCGTCATGCACACATGGCTCTAACACAATTGGTTGCAGGACTAATAAATTAACTGGTAGCTCGATTCGATTTTTCAATAGGGAAATGTTTTCGGGTCAAATACACATAAAGTGGCAATCAATACAGCATCAAATTAAAAAACAACAAACTCACCTGTTTTGAGTAGCAGCACTTGTTTTTTGGCCAAAACCGCTCGCCGTATTCATCATTCAACCCCCATGTACACGACAGCTAAGTTTTTATTGGATATTAGCATCCTACGTCAGTGGTGGGGGCGTATATTCACCCGAATTTGTTTATAGCAAACAGAATACACACATGACAGAATACATTGTTAAACCAGCATCTTTTGACAAGCAGATGTCAGCTTTCCAAAGAGAAAATGACGCCCCAAAATCTCTTTTCAGAAGACTTGAGGTTTATTTTGACATTATTAGAGTAGCTTGTCGTGGTAGAGATTCCTTGTGCAGTGGGCTAGTTCTCTGTGGCGACTCGTTTCTGTGAAAACTCCCCTTGTAGTTCCGAAGCTGTGTCAAAATGTGTTATCTCATAACAAGGTATACATGAATACAAATGTTAGTCTGTAAAGTAACAACTTAGTTTTCCAGGCAAGAATAAATAGGCCTACGTTTATTATGTGTCTCACTGTTTGCTTTATGTCAAGTGACTCTTTCGCCACAGTATTATTTTTCCACAAGAAGGCGCTGTTGACACGTTCTTCAATATAATTTTTTCTGGATCAAACAAAAATCAGCTTTTATTTTGCTACACAAAAATAGATACCAAAGTGCCATGGCTTAAGGATTTGTTGCAGTAACCGAGTCAAATCGTCAGGCCACGTCAGCCTCTAATTCGCTGACCATAAGCCGGTAAAGGCCATGACTCTCGGCTTAGTCCATGATCTATGAAAGAAAGAACAACGTAAAGAGTATCAGTTTCTACAAAATCTGCTATTTATTTTTGTGTAGGATTCCTATATTGAATATAAAAATGTGTTATAGGCCTATATGATCATGTTCTACTTGGTCAAATAGTTGTAATCCCAGTAATTGATCCAGTTAAGCAATTTAAAGGGTTAAATGAAAAGATTGAGGTCATGGACATTAAATAGGACAAAACTATAGGAGTGCTTTTTGTGATGTTAACCCATGGCTAATATTACCGAGTCGTCGTCAATTTGTAATGTAAAAGCTTTTAAAATAAAGGAAATAAGACACACATGAACCAAATTAGACACTTACCCTTGGCATGTATAGGAATAGGTTAAATGGACTGAATACGCTAAGCAGCTGTAAAGAAAATATTCGTGCTCACACATAGGCTATATACTGCAAATTAACCTAGACTATAAAGAAAGAGGATTCAAATGTTTAAGAATAAAATTACAGTCTGTAGGCATTTTTTATATGAAGGGTAAATAAAATACAATGACTATATCATTCTAGATAGGCTAAAACTATTTACTTAATTGCGAGGCAACAAAGAAAATACGGACTTGGTGTTGTAAATTGTAAATTCAATGGGGCCACAATGAAGTGCAAGTTTACTCATGTTATTTTCCAACGTGTGTTTCCTAGTCGGCAGTTACTCCCATCGTGTCTGGCGACCACAGTCACAGAGACAGAACAGGCATGGCATCCAGGTCGTCCTTCTCGCAATACCGATTGGAAGCGGAGATTGAGCGCTACCGCGCCGAGTGCCAATGGGACAAAATACCTGGCATGATAGAACAGATCTTGTTAACAAGAATCCACGAAAATGGTGAGTGGCATTACTCTTTCGTCTTTAGTAAAGTCGGTTTGCTCTTCCCGAAGTTGTTTTACAGTAATTATTCAAAAGTTGAACTTTGTACTCTGACACACGCTGTGGCAGCACTGTGCAACAGTACATTCTACTTTACTTATAGGATAACATATATTTCCAAAACCGCAAGCCTTTATATACCAATCTATTAATGTATTGTGCATGCCATGCCCTGCATTCCACGTGAGACTAACGCAAACACTTTATACAAACATGCCTGTTATCCACAACACTCCATGGGTCTAGGAAGTGGTTAAGGTGTATGCCCACTCCCCTTGGTAATGTAAACATGGGTTGAAGAGACAGCCCATTCCCTAGCCTTGTGTCTTTCACCGTTATTGTTATGTCAATAAAGCTGTTATGACCATCCTAAATGGAGAGACCATCTGTGCCAGCATGACTGTATTTTTCTCCCTGACTGCAGGTGCAATGAAGTGTTATTGTAGTCTCAGTGCTGACTATAGAGGTCAGATAAGGCCTTGGCTTGGTAAAGGAGTCCTGTATTCAAATAATTCAATAATTTTGGTAAAAGTTCTGTGTTATAACTTTGAATGCTGTCTCTTGGAATCCCTGTGGTACCTGTATGTGATCATTCAAAAGCACTGCATCGCCTTGTTGATAATTCTGGACTAGGATTAATGCTGATAAACACGACAAGACTGTATTCATTTTTGCCGAAGACATAAACACATTCCACAGACTGGCGTCTGAACACCCCACCAGAGGCAGGAAACAAGTGAGAGCCATACCAAACAGGAAAACTCTAATCTCTAATGTGTACACCTCAGAGTTACTTTCATTGCAATCGTTATCTGACTTTAAAGTGAGTGAATACTTTTAGATTTGACTCTTACTCTTCCCCATATTTAAGGTAAGTCATACAACAGTGCCAAGTAGAACATGCAACCTGCTTTCATGACAGATTTATGTATTTAAAGAGTAGAACAAGAAAGAGGAATTTATTTTTGGGTGGATGGGGAGGGGGGTGAAGTTAAGCAGTCTGCTCTAGAATGAATCCTGTCTTCTCAGTTTGTTTGTTTTGTTATCAAATGACTCCTCACCCCGATCCTTAACCCTCTGTCATACCACACTCTCGTAACAACTCAGCCAATGATCTACTTCCATGAACTTGCTTCATTTTTAAGAGTGATTGTTCTAACCTCTAACTCAATCCACTAGACGACTATGCAACACTCTTAATGGCCGAGGCCCTGCTGGAAGAGTGTCTGAACGAGAACATGAACCTCCTACGCAGTGCCACGCCCCTGCTGGACAAGACTCAGATCAAACTGTCCCGGGCCAAGAGCCATCTCAACACCATCCTGAGCAGGGGTCGGCTGACGGTCAGTCCCAGTGTCTTTGAGATTCCCCTTTGAACCTTTACCTTCATGAGATTCCCCTTTGAACCCTTACCTTCATGAGATTCCCCTTTGAACCCTTACCTTCACACTACCCTCCACCTTTGCCTGTTCACCTTGTGCCATTCAAAGTATATGTTTTTAATGATATGGAAACTTGTTGTCCCTGTGCTTTTAGAATATCATCTGTCACTTCCTTTTCAGTATTTTTGTTGATTTGTCTAGTGTCGTTAACAGCTCCCGTTCACAGACGTGGACAGAAGTGACCACAGAACAGAGTGACCTTGTTAGTTTGGCAGCCTGCGCTCATCTCGCCTCAGTAACTGGCAACCATTTTGTGGGCTCCTCTGTCTCCAGCCTAGGTACCTGAATGAGGCTTTGCTGCTGATGGCCAAAGTCCACTATGTGCAGGGTCGTTACCGTGACGCCCAGGGCATGTGTGCCAGGGTGGGCATTGAGGAGCTAACTCGGGACGATCAGCCTGTCTACCACCTGCGCCTGCTGGCAGAGGCCTTTGTCATCAAAGGTACCACTCTGCCCTGCAAGACACATACAGGGTTTCCATGCTATAAAAACACGCTCCACGTGTTTAATATTTTTTTGTCTCTGTGAAAATATACGTTGAATCATGAACTTTTGAATGACCGTCATAGTTTATTCATCATCCCGAACACACACATCACAACACAAACATCAGTGTATTTCTTTGATTAGTTAAGAAACAAGGCATTCTTACCTATGATGATAGGTAGTTGGCGAAGGCTAAGGCGTTAACTTTCATCATCAGCCATTATTATCGGCAGGTTTGTGCTTGTGTGTGTGTGCAATCTCCTCCTCTCTCATATTTACCTGTCTGTGGTTGAGGTGTTCGACAAGGTGACTGGGCCACATGAGTGAGCAGATATGATTTGCAAACCACAAGCCTTCAGCAAACCTACAGCAAACCTACAGCAAACCTGCAGCAAACCTACACCACATTTCATAGGTTGAAATCAACTTGGCTTAGAGGGCATATGAAGCAACTGGCAAGTTTCCCTGAACAAAAGCATTGCAATAAAGTTTCAGAATCATTGCTTCACACTATTTTGATTAAATGGAAGCCAGATAATTTAGTCACAGCTATGTAATAAAATGGTCTTCTTGGAATTCTCTATAAATAGATGTGTTGCGGATTTCTTTTTCCGCTCCTTTAGCAGTTTTCCGTGAAGAGAGCTTGGAGACTGGTGTTGATAAGGCTCTGGGTCAGGAATAAGACTGTTGGACAGAATTTCCTATCTCTCACTTACACACATTCTGTCTCTCACATAATGTAATGACACACACACATCCACAGTCTGCAGGCTAGAAGCCTTAACCAATGGAATTTCCCTAGAAGGACATATTAGGAATCGCTTGTGGTATGTTTGCTTTGGGGTCAAACATAGCCTTCGTTCAGTTTAAAATAATGCATGCAATATGTCTATCTATCGGGAAGCTTCATTGAGGTCAGAGTTCAGCGTACGGCCATTATCTTGGGAAGCACACAGGGGCCTGTTTGGCTAATTGTGCCTAAGTAGCCTGCTTCATCATCATCTTCATCATCATCATGAGGCTCGTTACGCTCACCACTTCCTGGCCAGTGATGTAATCAAGCTGGAGAGGAATTTAGGTACTAAACGCTTTTATTAGGATTTCTGGGAATCTCAAGTAATGGTTGACGTCAGCTGATAATGGTGGCTCACCGTAATTGAAAAACAACGTTTGCTTTGAAAACATTTTCCGGTTTCCACTGTCCAAACGTGTGTTGTTCTTGGAGTGCCACCAAATATGAATACTTTTATGTTGATGTCTTGTCTGTTGGGAGTTGCGGGTTATTTGATTACCCCTGGCGACTGGTCCTGGCCCTGTCCTCCCTTACTTCCTGCATGCAGACTGTGCGGCCTCACTCTGTTAATCACCACTGAGAGTCCAGTTAGCATGTCTCTAACATCAGTCATAGTTTACAATCCTAAGTCATGTCTGCTACTTTTACACCCTTTTGCTACACAAAACAGTGCGTTGTTATGTGTTTTGATTTGTTAGAATTTGAAAATTCCAATTATTTTGAATACGTGCAGGGCAAAGTCTTTACTCAACCAACCAAGAGAGAAGTCAGCATTCCAAACTATTATGTTTTTAAGCCATAATAGCCAATATTTCTCTGCTTTCTTCCTGAAAGACTATAGCTGCGCTGACTCATTGAGATGGCCAGATTGCAGCCCACATGGACGTGATTGACAGGTTGTCCTTTAGGAAGATCAAGCCTAGATTATTACGAGTATTCAAAAGGATTGAAGAGCATCGTAATGATTAAGATCCTCCATAAAAGTTAATGATACAAAAGTACCATACAAAAATAATACAAAAAATATCAACAGTCCGCTGTTGAAGGAAGTCCTGTTAAAAGATTGTTTTAAAATGGGATATGTTTGGTTGTAATAAAGTGAGCTGTGGGCCCTATGAATGGTTGGAAATAACTGATGGATTTTTCTCTTGGACTGTATGACGTGATATCAAATGTGACTATTTTAGGGCAATTCAGAGAACTGCAGCAGATCCTATTTTCATTGTGGATAAGCATGGGTCGGGGCTCCTGAGGAATTCATTCTCACTGTTTGACTTGTCACGTTATTTTCACTGTGAAGGTAAAACAATGTGTTATGTGCAGCGTATGATCCGGCTATGATGATGGCAGCAGGTCTGTCACCTTACAGACTGTCTCTAGGCAACCACGTAAAGAAGCACTCACACAGGGGCAGCAAAACATCCATGTTTATTCTGTGTACATTCTGCTCACTTGTTTGATTTTGATATATTATGGTGTACAATACATATTTGTGGGTATAAATGTTGGGCGGGAAGAGTTAAGCTTTGCTCCAGTTCTTGTTGTCTCTAACTTTTGCGTCCCTGGGCCGTACATCTAACATACAGTGTAGCAACTTTCTAATGTGGGTATCTTGCCAGGAGTTCCAGATGATCTGGGTTGTGGTTGGCAGGGGACAGTAGACTACTCGGCCTACATTGTTCATTTCAATTTGATTACATTTAATGCACATGCTTAAAATGAACCGTAAGACATGGTGGTGGCAATGGGTTTTGGACTCTTTCACAAACAGCAATTCAGAGTTGTTGACTTACTCAGAGCTACAAACTGACCAAAGAGAAGTGGCACTTTATTCTAGTGGTGTGTGACCTCTTCTAGTTTACGTTGTACAGAAAGTAAGATTTTCCAACAGTAAAAAAGGATCCCAAACTCACTTTCCAGGAGTATTTAAGGACCTTCACTCAGACATTTTCCAGGAGTATTTAAGGGACCTTGGACGGAAGGGAGTATTGACTTGTTTGGCTCCACAGTAATGAGACCTTAACCCCCTAAAGCACATCTGAAAAGGTCAAACGCAAAACACTTCACAGGACAACTTTAGAATTTCCTTTAATGCTGGAATCATTATTTCTCAAATACTCACATTTTGCATAAACTTGTGAAATTAATGCAGGACAGAATACAAGGTATAATGTAGGGAAATAGTGAGAAAGTATTAATGCTTTTTGCCTTTTTATTAATATTATCGAAACATTTTGATTTGTGTTTGTAACAGAATATGTAATGTTCCTTTGGTTCTAAGAGAAACATAGTTGTAGTTTTTCATGACTGATGAATACAAACAAATCTTGGGATTGTACTCAGAATGTCTCTGTTTCTGTTCTGGTGTGGTTGTGCTTGGGACTGTGCTCCTGACTGCCCTCTACAGGACATTTCACTGGTGTTACAATACATCGCTTCCTTCCTCATCATTGCAATAATCTTCAACATGTAAACGATCTGGTAAAAAAGGTTCTTTATTGCATTCAGCTAGACCTGTCTATATGCAACTACATATTGTGACATTCAACTTAAAAAAAAGCTCCTTCCTGCTCCTTAGTTGCTATGAGAAATCGCCTAGGCTCCTGTTCTTCCCTTTTAAAGTAACAAAATGTCTAAAGCAGAACTACACCCCCCACCCCCTCTGCCTGATAGGTCTGTCCCTGGACCACCAGATAGTGTCTGCTGTGTCCCGCGTCCGTCTGTCTGAGAGAGAGGAGGAGAGTCTGTCCTGCTACCTCAGAGCCTGTGACGCCG